>LFYR01000090.1:230916-418061 GCA_001185155.1 Zostera marina
TGGGTTTAGCCTTTGCTTTCCCGAAGTGATTCTCTTGGTTCGACTTCCTGGAGTCCGACTATTGTCGTCGACTTCCTTGGGTCGGATCTGATGGGATCGACTTCCTGAGACTTTTGTCTTCTGAAGATCGACTTCCCTGGGATCGACTTCTGGAGTCGACTTCCCTTGTATTAGTGCGATTCCGTGAAGTCTGGATCGACTTTCTCTTGGGATCGACTTTTGCAACCTTAAAACAATTAAACTAACTGTTAAGTTTTTTGTGCAGGTTGTGATCATGTCTTCTGATAAGAACATCCAGCAAGACCTTCCTCCTAATGAGGAGCGGGCTATCATTGTTAGCCCTCAGGTTGAGCCTGCTACTGCCGTGGTTGAGCCTGGAACTGAGCCGCCCTCTTCCTCCCCTATTGGAAGTAAGCGAAAAGTTCTTTCTGCTCGCCGTACACGAAAGTCTGTACCTCGTAAGTTACTTTTTTCTTTTTCGTAACTTACCTTTTATTTGTTTTTTGTTTGTAGGTTCTTCCCACTCTTCCTCGAGTTCGAGTTCCTCTAGCTCAGGGTCTTCTTCTACATCCAGTTCTGGAAGTTCTGGTTCCTATCCTTGTAGTTCCTCCTCTCCTGAACGGGATGTAGAAGTTGGGGGCACTCCTCCTTCCACCACCGGGACTTCTCTGCCAACCGCCATTGCTTTGGCTCCCATTCCGGAGGATGTCCCCGTTGTTGAAGCACCCACCCTGGCTATGGACGATTCTTCCCAACTTCCTCCCGAAGTCTGTAGTCAGAATATTCATGTGTTAGAGGACTCACCCCTAGGTTACCCTCCTGAGACAGAGGAGAAGTATCCTTTTCCATCTCCTCTTGAGGAGAGAGGCGCCCCATCCTTCTATCGGGAGATGGATGGCTCTTGGCGCCAGTGGTCCGTTCTTCTTCGTAACGGTTTTCACGTTGTCCCTATCCTTGACCGGGGCGAGTACGGGACTGGGTATGGTTCTTTTTGCGCTGTCTCCCTAACTGACATTCCGGGCTACCCTCTGTCCTCTAACGCGGGAAGATGCTCTAATACCCTTTCCTTGGATGCTTCTCAAAGAATTCTACGGGGGTTAGAGCTTAGAGAGAGAGTGTATTGGGCCTATCCTTCCGAGAATACCGGTGATGTGCCCCCCTATTTCATGTTGGCACTTCACCGTATTTATTTCACTAACTTTCCGATTCTTCCGATTCCTTCCTTAGTCAGTGAGATCCTTTTGTATTCTGGGTTGTGCATCTCTCAAATGGGCGCTGCCTTCTTCTTCTATGTCAGGGGTTTCATAAATATCCTTAGGGATGCTGGCATAATTCCAACTGCTCGGCTGTTCTTCCACTTCTTCTCCTTTCAAAATCCGAAGAAGGGCAGCCCTTTTATTGCATGTGTCAGCCGTGCCTTTACTGTTCAACACTCTGCTCTTTTGAAAGATCCTCCGACTAGGCGGAACAAGAGCGAGTTTATTTTTGTGGATTGCAGGCTATGTCCCGGTAGCCGACTTCTTCCTGCATCCAGTAGTGACCGTAGGCCCACTCCCCGTCCTGTTTTGACCTCGGACGAGGGAGCTTTTGTACAAAGGCTGGCCTTTCTTCACCCCATCGTTGTGCCTGTCGGTCACGCGATAGATGATAACTTCAACTGACAAGGTTCTCCTTTGTTTTTTATAATTTTTCTATTTATGTGCATTTTTACTAACTTTGTTTTTTATTTCTCGCAGATTTTTATATGCACAATCCTGGAGGTGTCCCTGAACGCGTGGGACAAAACGAAACGGGCACAAAGGTCTACGCACCTTCCTCCAAGCCTTCTGACGCCCGACACCTGAGGCGTCGTGCCCATGAGCATTCTTACCGGGCTGGTTCCCCTCCTCCTGCCGGTGAGGGCCAAGTTAATGAAGAGGAGGCACCCGTGGAGACTCCCCCTGCTCAATCTGCTGCTGCTAAGCTTGCTTCCTTCTTTCGTTCGCCGGAAGAAGAGCCGGAAAGAAACGTTGGAAAGGGAGTCCAGCCGGAGGGATCGGAGGGAAGAAAGAGCCGATCTGACAAGAGGAAGACCCCTCCACCCAGAACTGACCCCTCTCCTCCGAAGAAAGCGAGGAGACATTCCCTTAGGCGACGAACTCCTCCTCGACGGAGGTACCATGTTGGGGAGTCCTCTCGGGGTCGATATCCATATGTCTCTACCCGGGAGACTCAGATGCCGGGGTACCGAGGTTCCCATCCTCATAACTATGGGACCAAGTTTCTGCCCACTGCTGATACGGATGCGACTCGAGCTACGCTGCGGGCTATCTCCAATTATCTGATGGATCGACTTGTCGAGGAAGTCGGACAGAATTTGAGCAATGTAAGTGCTTTTATTTTTATTTTTATAATGAGTCTGTTCTTACTTACTTCTTTTTTACAGCTCGTCCATCTGTTTCAAGGCCGCCTCTCTTCTTTGTCTCGTCTCCGTGATTATCAATCTTTGGACGATGAGCTGAAGAGAGTGAAGCATAGGTGCAAGGACTTGGAGGCTGAAGTTGAGAAGAAGGTTTCGGACGCCTCTGCCCTTTCTGCCACTAACAAGAAATTAGCTGAGGATTGGTCTGCTCAGCACAAACTTTTAACTGCAGAGAGACAAGAACTCTCCAAGGTCCGTGGGGAGTTGGGGGCCATGCAGCTGGAGTGTGATACTGCGCGAGCCAAGGTCATATTGAAAGAGGCTATGGTTGACGGGATCACCAAGCAATATGAAGCATCTGAAGACACCCTTCGTTCAGTCATGGATCAAAATGCCATTTTTACTGACCGGCTGAATGAAGGGGAAAAGGAAAAGCGTGACCGTGATGCCCAGATCAAGCAACTAACAGATGCCTTGGCCGAACAAACTGAGGAAAACCGGAGGCAGGCTGAAGAGCTCCAGATTATGAACGAGCATATGGACCAGATCCAAACTGAGTTTCTCGCTAACGTGCGAGATTATAATGATCTGGTGGATTTGGGTCCTCATGTGTGTCCCGGTTTCGAAGCTGAAGATGTTCATCGCTGGGCCCGTAAGTACCCGAAAGAAGCTACAGAGATCCGGGACCGAGCGCTTGCGGAAGATGAAGATGAAGATGAAGATGAAGAAGTTTCGGGAGAAGATGCTGCCCTTGATAAAGACTTCTCCATTGAAGATCAAGATAACAATGATGCAGCGGATTCTACTAAAGGCTCTTCCCTTCCTCCTAGTGACAAGCCCTCTTCTCCTCCCCCTACTTTGTAACCTGTACTTTTATATTCCTTTGTACTTTTATTGAATATCAATATATGGAGTATTTTGGTTCTGATTGTTAATTGTTAACTAGATAACATATTAGTTAAGTAGTTCAAACAATTACAACGAGTGATATATAACTTTACTTAATTGTTAAAAATGCAACTGTAAGTTATCTGCGTGCCAAGTGTTGGGAATGCATGTTCCATCTTCCCGCTTTAACTTGTACGTGCCTGGTCGGAGTTCTTCCTCCACCATATATGGTCCTTCCCAGTGTGTGTCTAGTTTGCCCTTAGAGCAGTCCTTTCTACCGACGCTTGCTCTTCTTAATACTATGCTTCCTTTTCTTATCGTTTTATCTTTGACATTTTTGTCGTGATATCTAGCGATACTTTGTTTGTAAGCTGCATTCTTTGTCTGTGCATTATCCCTTAGCTCATTCACTAAGTCCAGAGTTGTCGCGCATGATTTCATGTTTTCTTTCATGTCCTATGACAAGACTCTGACTGTTGGTATGCTTAGTTCTGTCGGGATCAGTGCTTCCATTCCATATGCTAGTGAGAACGGAGTTTCCCCGGTGGGTGTCTTTTCAGTAGTTTTATACGCCCACAGGATCTCTGGTAGTAGATCTGCCCACGAACCTTTGACCTGTTCGACCTTTTTCTTCAGTCCCTGAAAAATGGCTCTGTTTGTGACTTCTACTTGCCCATTACCCTGTGGTCTGTATAATGATGAAAAGTGGATTCTAGCGCTCATGTTCTCGCACAATCCCGTAAACTCCCCACCGGTAAACTGTGTCCCATTATCTGTCACTGTGCGCATTGGAACACCGAATCTGCACGTTATGCACTTGAAGACAAACTTCGTTGCTGTTTCTTGTGTTATTTTGGGTACAGCCATTGCCTTGACCCATTTTGTGAAGTAGTCGACAGCCATAAATACGAATTTAGCATGGCCTATCGATACTGGAAATGGTCCTACAATGTCTAGTCCTCACATTGCGAATGGGATGGGGCTTTCTACCCCTGTTAGTTGAGTTGCGGGATTCCTTTGTACGCTTTTGTGAATCTGGCAGGCCTTGCACTTTCTTGCAAGTAGGACTGCCTTTTTCTTTAGTGTGGGCCAGAAGTATCTCTACCCTATTATTCTTTGGGCTAGAGACCTTCCCCCTTGATGTATTTCGCATACCCCCTAATGTATCTTTTCTACAATGAATTGCCCTTTATTTGTTGAGACATATTTCATTAGAGGTCCATCGTAGGGTTTCTTATACGAAATGTCACTAATTAGGCAGAATCTTGGAATGCGTGTTTGTAATTTACGCCTTTTATTCCTGTTCTCTGGGAGTTTCTGCCCTTCAATGTATTCTATTAAGGGTTTTCTCCAGTCTTCTGCCTGTATCGTGATCGGATTGCACGGAGGTGTAGACGTTGAGTCGACTAGTGTCTCTTTCTGCCCCCCCCTTGAGGGCATCAGCTGAGTTGTTTTGACTCCTTGGAATCTGTTCTACCTCCCATGCGAACGCCGCAAAGGTGAACACGGTTAGTTGTTCCGCCTTGTAGCCTATTTTTTCGAATGTAACTAGGTACAGTATGTTATTATCTACTGTTACTTTATTTAGACTTAAGTTATCCCTGATGTCCACCTTATGAATAGTGGATCTTTGTGTGGGCTGGATCTTCCTCAGAGAAGCTTATTCCTTCCCTCGCTCGTGTATTACCTTTTGCGAGTACTTTCTTCTTTCTCCTACCGATCCCCCGTCGAAGATTCAATTTATTACTCTCCTCTTGTGGTCAGTATCTGAGTCGGGACTTTTTGAGCGTTGTCGCTTACCCTTGTTATTTGGGTCCCTGCAACCTTGTCGCCCCCTTTCTACTTTGTTTATGTATTGCTTAAGCTTTCCTTCCTTTACCTGTGTGTCTAGGAAAGTGCTTAGCTCCCTGCAATGTTCTGTGTTGTGCCCGTAGTCCTTGTGGAACTTGCAGTATCTGTTCCCCCTTGTTCGGGCCTCTTTTGTTGCAGGGTTTACTTCTTCTGGTTGAGGAAACCTTATTCTTCCTTTTTCTTTGCTGTAGATTTCCTCCTTTGGAGTGCTGAAAACCGTGAATCCCAAGTCTTCATACCTTGGGTATTTTGATTTTCTAAACTCCTCAGATGTCTGGTAGACCTTTCCATCGTGTTTTGGTCTCTAGGATGGTTCTCCTTTTTCAAATTTTTGATATTTCTTCTTTGGTGCTTCATATGTCTTTTTGTTGTTTATGACACCTCTTCCTTTTTTTTTTTTTATAATACTCTTCAGAATTTATGTATTTCTGGGCCTTTGTTAGCAGGTCTTCCATGCATTTTACATTACTAACATTTAGTTTTATTGCTAATGGTGTGTTCATGTCTAGCCCCTTTGAGTATGCGCAGATTGCAATTGTTGTGTTCAAGTCGGAGATTTTCTGCATGGCTTTTGTGAATTTAATTGTGTAATTTCGAAGCGTATCTCCATTCTGTTTGATTGCAAATAATGATTCTGTGCCCTTTCTGACCCTTGTGTTTCCACAATGCTGGGCAGTGAATTTCTTTTTCAAGTCTTCAAAACTTGTTATGCTCCCTGGCTGCAGTTCGACGAACCATCTGTATGTAGGCCCTTTTAATGTTCCCGGGAATGCTCTGCACAGGATGTCATCCCTTACTGTGGCCCATTGCATTGCTCCTACGAACATATTTATATGGTCTACTGGGTCCATCTTCCCATCATAGATTTGTAGCCTGGGCAGCTTGAATTTTAGAGGTGCTGGTTTTACCATCAGTGATTTATGTAAAGCATCCATACCCACTAGCCAGTTCGGGACTTCGTCTCCTTCTCCTTTTGTGTCTCCCGTGCTTTCCTCGTATACGGGTTTTTTAGGAGGAGGTTTGGGTTGCTCCTCTAGCCTGCGGGGTGGCAGTGCGCTGGAGTGTGCTGCCATATGGCTTGACACCTTCTGTTGTGCCTTAGCCAGTTTTGAGGTTTAGGCCTTTGAATGAAATATTGATGTCTTGGACTTCTCAATATTTTCCAGTTTTTTGCTCATTTTTGCTATGGTTTCCTTCATTTTCTCCAGCTCCTCTATGGGCATTTTTATGAATCCGTAAGTGGTTCCTGATGCTGAAGCCCTTGCTTCCTTATTGTTCACAGGTTTTTCCTTCTGAGGTGGTTCTTCCGAAGGTTTCTCCTTTTCAGCAAGGAGTTGGATGGCCTCAGCTATTGCCTGTACTGTGATGTTCAAATTCTCCCCTCCTGCTGATGCTTGGGGGCTTTGCTCGGGCTCACCTTCGGGTTCAGCCTCAGGTCCCATGGGAGTCCTTTTATTTTTGTTGCCCTTGGGTGGTCGACCCACTGGTCTTTTAGTTTTTGACTTGCCAGGCTGCTGCTCTGGCGCCTCCTGAGAATTTGCTCCTCCTTGGGAAGTACTTCGTGTTACCACCATCCTGGAGTGTTCGACTTTTTTAAAAAAAGTCGATCTCTGTGTACATGGGAAATTCCTTGGAAATCGTAGCCTGAAAGTGTTCAACTTTTTTCCTTGGGAAGAAAAGTCGACCTTCCGAAAAGTCGATGCCTTGTGCACTTGGAGGATTCTTTGGAAGTCGTAGCCTGAAAGCGTTCGACTTTTTTCCTTGGGAGAAAAGTCGATCTTCCGAAAAGTCGATCCCTTGTGCACTTGGAGGATTCCTTGGAAGTCGTAGCTTGAAAGCGTAGCTCCTTGAGGAATCGACTTTTTCCCTTAGAAGAAAAAAAAGTCGATCTTCTGAAAAGTCGATCCCTTGCTGGCTGATTTCCTCGCAAGACTCCGTAGCTGGCGACTTGGAAAAAAGTCGATCCCTTTTTTCGAAAAAGTCGAGGAGCTTTTGTCGTGAGTATCTTTGAATCACAGACGGCGCCAACTGATGGGGGTGAAACCCGACCAGTACTCCAAGACGCGCAAGCAAGCGCCAAGCGGGGAACTCCGCGGGAAACCGGACCGGAACTCAAGTGCGCAGAGCTCTGCTTCGCTAGGATTCCTTTCGCTCCATATGACCTGCCTTTAATAAGTGGAGGATGCCTCCTATTTATAGGGATTCTTATGGGGGTAATCTGGTCATTTGGGCAGTAACCGCCTAACTGCCTAACTGATCAGACCGAGGCCCAAGGTCGACTTTCCAGAGATCGACTTTCTGGGGATCGACTTCTGAATAAAGTCGATCACCAGGAAAGTCGATCCTCAGGAAAGTCGATCTTCCTAGTATTCGACTTGGGACCTCCCCAACCCTAGAATAGGTACCTTAACTCATCTTAGGCTATCCGGACTTCTAGTTGCTGGTAGGTTGTGACCGGGTTCGGGATACTGTATCACCAGTTCTTAATACTAATTATCTGAAGAATATTTTTTTTCTCTCGAAGAGCATTATCCAAGTTTCTTGCTTCTAAATTTTCAGATTTTGACAACTGTTTCTGCATGGAGTCGTCTAGAAGTATTTTGATATTTATTAAGGTTGACTCATTGGTCTCAAGAACTATCAAAGTTTCTGAGGTCTAGAATTCGAATCTTACTTTATACATTTTTATTTAAATTTATCCAATGATATATTATATAGTTCTGATATATCATCCGAAGGTTGACAACTCTACATTTGTAGAGAGGTGCCTTTCGTTATAAAAAAAAATCCAGAAGTATTTTGTATAGGAATCTGATGAAGCACGAAATCTGCTACCAGTAGGTTCGCGGGGTGGCGAGGAGGGCCGGAGGCTTTAGAGTCCACGACGCGCGCTCTACGTCAATGTACCTGCAGAAGTGGAGGGGAATCGGCGACTCCCTTGGGAGTAGGCGATTCGGGCTCCTTCGATTGCTCTGGTGTGGTGTGTGTCAAGTGTGAATGACCTGAGAGTAGAGGACCCCCAAGGACCCCTTTTATAGGGTCCTGGGGGACGTTTCCCCATTCATTAGCGTGGGGGTCACCCCATTATGGTGCCCTATTGAAGGGTGTCATAATGACGTGGGCCTCCCCCAAGTAACGGCTGGGAATCGGCGACTCAGGTATGGGAGTCGCCGATTCAGATGTGGAGTCGCCGACTCCCCATGAGCCAACTTGGCAGTCTACCAGAACTGACCACGAGGCCTAGAGTCGGCGATTCACCCCTGGAGTCGGCGACTTGGTAGTCCCAGTCGGCGATTCCCAGGTGTTGCCCTGAGTACTTGACGTAGACACTTCCTCCGAAGTTCGTGGAACTCTCCGGGGGTCCGGCATAAAACGAAGGAACCCTAGTCCTTGTTGAAGAGCGTTGCTAGGAGTGACTGACGTGATCAGGCATGTCTCACCAGAATCTGAATGCATGAATGATGGTAGTAGTAAAATACATATCATATATGTAGTAAGTAAATATGTATGTAGTTAAAACATGGAATAATACTACTTTCAATTCCCTGTTCATTGTTTGTAATTTAATTCTTAATATTTTCTTTTTAAGTGTTCTACATTTCTATCCTTATAATTTATCATGATAAATACAAAACATTATCAGCTCACAAAAAAGTTATAACCCAAATTCCATTTGCTACTAAGTCAACTATTTTTTAAATTCAAATGGTTGTGTAATTGTATTTTATTTTATCATGATAGTCTAAAATTAGGAAAACTGAATAAAATTCTAATTACATAAATCTAGCCCATCTTCATAAACATAAACTGAATAAAAAAAACTTTGTATGATTTACTGCCTTTTAAACTATGTATACAATCGATGATTCCAATAATATATAGCACTCGATATGTTTTTAACCATTAATTTTTCATGAAATAATTAAGCAATTTTTAAAACAATTAGAAACGTTCGTATTAGTGTATTTCTGATCTTAAGATTAAATTTTACATATTTTATATTTTCCTTATATTTCAGATCTTATGTCTATTTTTTTTTCAGATTTTACATTATGTTTTCATTTTCAGATTTTGCATTATCTTCTCTTGACTAGCTTATTTCATATATATGTACATTTTTAGTTCATTATTTGATCTTATATTCTGATCATTTTTATGATGTGATTTACTTGTTCATGGTGTTTTTTTGCTTATTGTTTTAACCACGAGACTTATAACGTAGACATAATTTTAAAATTGATGCTTTTAAAATTATAAAATATACAAATTGATTATGTTGATCGAAAAAAAATTCAAAGATACATGTTTTTTATTTGATTTGTTTATTATTTATATTTCTTATTATGATTTATAATTTATAATTTATTTATTTTTCATGATATATTTTTATTGGATCAATAATCTATATATTTTCATTATATAGCGTGTAATCTAGATCTCAATAAAGTCATGACAAAATTTAGATTGTCATGGATTAGGGTGGATCGGCTTTTTTTGAAGTCAACTTTTATGTGAGTTTAAATATTCAATTCATTTCGATTTAAATATTTTATAATTTTTTTAAACTAGTTTTTCTCGTATATAGTATGAAATTATGTCAAAAACCTTGATTTCAAGAGACATTCTTGTCAACTCATATGACATTAAATGATAAAGGAAAAACTATGATGATGACCGGTGAGTAATCAATTGTTAATATTTAATGATATATTTATATTTTTTTAATTATTTTATATTTGATTTTGGTAAAAACCGAATATGAAAATTTGAATGAAAAGCTTCAAAGAAAATAAGATAGTGATTATGATTCGAATGAAGATAACGAATATGAAAATTTATCGTCTCAAGGTTCAACTTCATTTCATAATAAACCTTTTTTTAAGAACGATCATATTGAACCTTGACTCAAAACATCAAAAGGAAAGAAAAATGGTTGTATTCTGGGATTTAGAGTTGGTGATGAATCGATGTTATCAAATAAAAAGATAAGGAAAGTGAGCAATGAGAAAATTGATCGAAAAGCATAAAACTGAAGAGTTTGAATTGATAGTTTTCAAAGTTGTTGAAAAAAAAATGAAAGCGTTTGAAATACAACACAAAAAACGTCTTCAAATGATAGAACAACGGTTATTTGAACATATTCATAATATAAAATCATAATCCGAGAACAAATCATAATGACAGAGGAAGTTGAGGGTGTGAAGACAAAGTGATTAGCTTAACTCTATCTAATTAGGTTTATTAAACTACTTAATTAGTTAGAGAATAACTATATACTTAAGGTTAATATTAAAGTATAAAACAGTTTTCAGTTTTATTTCAGTTGATAACTAATGGGTCGATATTGAAATAAACCCATAAGTAACTCTATATAAAGGGTTGTATGTAAAATAAATACTTAAAATTTTTAATACAATTTTTAAATACCTAAGTTTTGTATTTGGGAATTAACTGACGCTCTCATTCTGTTGGTCACACATCCCTAATCTGATCGATTAGGGATCTCTGATTCTGGCCATCTTCCGCACAACGCATCTCGTCTAAAGGAGATTAGCCACTGGCTCTTTTAATAGATGTTTACGATACAGGGATTTCTGTTTCACTTAATTAAACCCAAAATAAAAGAATCCACAACAGAGACCTATCAGAGATAGATGTCTCCGATCTATTGATCGGAATTCAATGAGATTAGAGGAGACTTTGAGCGTAAATTAAGATATTCGAGTGACCTAGAATGTTTCAGGGTGTCCCTGATCAGTAGATCAGAATACGATTTAAGGATCGGTGAGACGGTAGCTTTGGCTATGAAGCCGAGATGATCGATCTGTATAATGATTGAGTAGACCGGAAGATTTTCAGAACTTTTCAAGAACTGGGTTGAAGATGAATAGAGTAGAAGAATATCAACATATTTTCTTGTTGATTGAACTTCTCCACAAAGTTGTAGTGCAAACTGGTTTATTTTATTTCATTCCAAATATGAGTTACTTTAGAACACTATATAACTCTAATGAAAACATGAATTTAATAACATTTAAGTGTCGAATCTATCTGAATTCCTTTTTGTGAATGAATGTTTATTATTTTTAAATATAAATCGAGATATGTAATGTTCTAAATGAGCATCCATTTAAATTTAAATAAATTTTTTATTGTATGATATTTTGACGACCATTCAACGACGATGAGTTGAGACAGTAAGTATTAAAATTAATAATAGCGACGATTCAACAACGATTTAAAGACGATGAGTTGAGATAGTAAACATTAAAATTAATAATAGCGACGATTCAGCGTCCATGATTTTCAATAATAACAACGATTGATACACAATTTAGCGACGATGATTTCAAATAGTCGCGAAAATTTAACGATGTTAATATTCAGTGACAATATTGAATCGTCACTAAATTTTTACCGACAATAACCAACGATTTCAAATTTTTAGCGACACAACCTACGATGAGGATTTAGTGACAATTTTTTATCATTGCTGAAACCCAAGAATCCTGTGGTGCAAGATGATGTAAGTGGTAGAAAAGTTAAAAGTTAACTCGATGATCCCACAGAGGTACCTTAAAATACATTTCACTGCTTTCCAATGATCGATCCTCTGTCGGTTAACGCAAGAATTGACAGGATTTGTTGACTACATATGCGATATCAGAATGAGTCAACACTAGATATTGGAGTGCTCGATTCTACTGTAGACAGATATTCAAACAGATTATATAATGATACTTCAGAAAGATTTGTGAGTACGGGATCTGTCGCCATTGTAGTCGGGGCTAGTTTGGCACCCACCATGTTGGTTTGTCTCATAAGATCTAGGATGTATTGTCGTTGAGATAGACGAAGTACTTCTGGAGTCGGCAGCAGACAGATAGGCGGGAAAACAAAATGGAGAAGAGATCCATGCTCGGTCTATCTGCTCAGCAAATCATGACCATTAATTCTCCTTACAAATGTCCCTATCAGTTCTAAAGGTCTCAACACCAACCATCGGGGCTCGGGCAGTTCCAGAATCACCTCAATACTATCCATCGGAAATCTATGTAGTCCGGACTTTGATTCCCCAATATTCTCCCAGGGGATTTTGAGTCATCACAGGGGATTTTGAGAATGAAATCAGATCATTGAGATCGATGAGGTTGACGAATTTTTAAATCAATATCAAAATGAGGTTGTTAAATTTGCAATGAAATTATCAATCTTGTGATAAGATTGTCAATTTTCAAATTAAGAAAGAGTTTATCTGTAAGAGTGAGAACGGGGAGGGTCGCAAACAGGACGGTTCCACCTCGGTATCCGTCCTGGTATCCGTTCCGTTCTGGAAAAACGGAACGGAATGGGACAGGTCAGGCATCTTACCTCCTTGCCATGAGACCCGCCTCGGAAAAGGGGCGATCTGTTTAGAATTATAAAAAAAAGTAAACCTAAAATTTAAAATGGGTAAACTTCTTTTTTATCTTAATTGAAATGGGTAAATTTTAAAATGGGTAAATTTAAAATATAAACCAGAATATAACCGAGGCAAAAAAATGAAAAATAGAGCAGATATAGAGTTACCAGCGTGGAACGAGGTGGGACCGAGGCGACCCGCCCGTTCTCACCCTTAAATGAAACACATAATTTAGTAATTTACAGATTACTCAGAAGATTCAAGGAACACATACATATCCAAGAAGAAGCGACTGCGAAGACGAGCGACTGCGAAGGGAAGCTCGCTCGTTCGCTAGCAAACCTCTGACCGTCGCGAGCGAGCGATCTGACCGCGTCTGCGAGCTTCGAGCGACGACCGCGACAACGAGTTTCGAGCGTCAATCGTGCAAGCTTCGAGCGACGAAGCCGAGCTGCGAGTGAGTGACCGCGAGCGATTCCTTCGCGAGCGTCTGATCCTGCGAGCGACAGATCACGTGACCTCGGGCGAAAGAAGCCTCTCCTCCGATCTGACTGCGGGCGACAAAAAGCTTCAGCTACCTTTCTTCCGTGACCTCTTTTTGTTGCTCCACCGCGAGTTTAATTTTCATCGTCGTCGTGCGATTTAGGGCTAAATCCCGCAAGGGAACCCCTGATTTGGAGGTGACGAGGGAGATTTTAAGATCAGCGAGTGAATCGGCGAGTCGGTTGTGGAAATCGGCGAGTGGGAGAGAAAATCGCACGTTATGTATGGAGGATACAACTATCAAAAGATGGGAGAAAGTCTCGCTATTGGTTACTGACCTACAAGCCGAGGATTAGAAAGTCAAATCTATTCCACACATCCTATCTTATTTTTATTTGTTTGTTAAGTGTCATTTTTATTACTGTAGTATTATTGTAATCTCTTTATTTTTTAATCTAATCGCCTTTTGGAAAAAAAAAATTACAAATTTACAGATTACAAATTTACAATACATTCATCCCCAATTCCTCGGTTCCCACCGCACGAATATAAAAAGAGGTGGTGGGAGGGAGATCAGTGATACCATCCTATCAATAATTGTCTAACCTACTACCACCGTCTCCGACACTCAGATCAGCAGAGATGCCCGGAAAAGAAAAGAGAGGAAGTAGGCCTCCGTGGGTTGGTCTGGCAGCGGCAGTATGGGTAGAGATATCAGCAGGAAGTGCCCAGACTTTCGCTCTTTACTCACACTCGCTGAAATCCGTCCTTGGATTGACCCAACAGCAACTCACCATTCTCGGAGTCGCCAATGACATCGGAGAAAACATCGGTATTCTTCCTGGCGTCGTCTGCAATCGGCTCCCTCCGTGGATCATTCTCTTGATCGCCGCAGTTTGCTCCTTCTTTGGGTTTGGTGCTATCTGGCTCACTCTCAGCCAGACTATTCCGGCATTGCCTTATTGGTTGGTCAGTCAATTCTCGTCTCCTTTGGATTCATGTTTATTTTCTTCGTCTGTTATATTCATGATTCCAATGGTAATCTTCACATTAGAAATCTCAATTTGGGTACATATGTGATTGTTCTCTCTTTTGGGCAATTCGATTTTTTTTGTTTACATAAAAATTACATACTTACAAACATATGATTCACCGTAAGAAATTCATGTGTGTGTGTGTAAAAGAGTTTTGTTTAGTTCATAGAGATCAGTAAGAGTATAAATTGAAAGATGATTTTGCAAATTCAATTGATGTTTAAATCACACATCCAGGTGTTTGGCGCATTATGTTTTGGTACAAACGGCAGTGCATGGATGGGCACAGCAGTGCTGGTGACTAACATGCGAAACTTTCCTCTGAGTAGAGGAACCGTGGCTGGTGTAATGAAAGGGTACATGGGGCTAAGTGGAGCAGTGTTTACTTTAGCCTACATTGGTGCTCTCCAAACTTCATCCAAAAATTTCTTGCTGTTTCTAACCATCGGAATTCCATTTGTATGCGTCTTAATGATGTACTTCGTCCGACCATGTATTCCATCTCTGGAGGACGATAGAATCGAAAGGAATCACTTTCTAGCTGTTCAAATCTCAAGCGTCGTCCTTGGTGTGTATCTTCTTGTCACCACATCAATCATCGAATCACTTTCGGTATCCAATATCATTTGCTATGTTTTGGTTGGTGTGATGGCCCTGATCATCCTTACTCCCATTTTGATTCCTTTGAAAATGACGATATGCCCTGCTAGATCAATAATTCCCATCAATGATCAAACAAGGGGTTTAATTGACGAGGATGACATACCCTCCTTACCTGATGAAACACCTTTACTTGGGGATTTTATGGAGACCGATGAATCTTTTGATATTGATCTGCTCTATGCCGAGGGAGAAGGGGCGGTGAAAAAGAAGCGACCAAGAAGAGGGGAAGATTTTAGCTTTCGTGAAGCTGTAGTGAAAGCTGATTTCTGGTTATTATTCATGTCATATTTCTTTGCAGTTGGTTCTGGTGTCACCGTTCTTAATAACTTGGCTCAAATAGGAACCGCATTAGGAATTAATGATACAACTATTCTTCTATCGCTTTTCAGCTTCTCCAATTTTTTCGGACGTCTTGTGGGTGGTGTCGTTTCCGAACATTTCGTAAGGTATATTAAACATGTATTTATTTTTCGCTTTTATATCTGGTTTGTTGAACCAAACCCTGAATCAAATGGCTGAATTGTTCATTTCTTCTGAGTTCTGAATTCTGATCGATCCATTGTTGTAGGAAAAGTATGCTTCCAAGGCCATTTTGGATGTTACTTACCCAACTGTTGATGGTGGTCATCTACCTGCTTTTCGCATTTGGTTCGAAAGCTCTGCTTTACCTTTCCACCGGACTTCTTGGTGTTTGCTATGGTGTTCAATTCTCAGTTATGGTTCCTACCGCTTCAGAACTTTTTGGGTTGAAACATTTTGGCATAATCTACAATTTCATGATCTTGGGGAATCCTCTTGGTGCGATACTATTCTCTGGTATTCTCGCAGGGTATGTTTACGATACCGAAGCAAAAAAACAACAAGGAGAGGGAGTCATTCTCAACTCAACTGTTTCATGTTTGGGACCTAATTGCTTTAAACTGACATTTGAGATTCTAGCTGGTGTTTGTGTTTTGGGGTCGGTTTTGACTACGATTTTGACAGTCAGGGTGAAGCCAGTCTACCAAGCACTCTATGCTACTGGCTCTTTCCGCATTCCTCGCCATTAATCAATAGGTATAAAAATGCAAAACTGCTACTTATCTTTCAATTTTGGTGAGGTACTATCTATCATCTTTGTTTGATTTTTACTAGATTTTATTGCCAAGTCAAGTAATGTTTTGTTCTTATTTTATGATTTATTTTGAATGCTATAATCATGAAACATACCATTTAAGCGAAAGGAATTCTTCTACAAGTTTATGTATTATGATGTACTTGAACATGCCCCTATCCTGTCTAAATTCTAAGAAAAGACAGATATGCCAAAAAAAGAAAAGTACATAGAAAGTAGGGTTGATTGATTATGGGTAGGGTATAAATCGGGTATAGATTTACCCATATCCTATCCAATTTGATCGGGTAAAAAACCTTCGGGTGGAAAAAATTCACTCATACCCCACCTAATAATATCAGGTTCGAATCATTAATACCCCACCCATAAACACACAAAAAATCTGCCCCGTTCCCGATTCCCACCAAGTTCTCACCCGTACTCACAATTAAATGTAAAATAAATGGCTCTAAACTTCTAATTAAGACTTAACTTTTTTGAGTATTAACTAAAAAAATAACCTAAAAAGAACAATGAATAAATCAACGATTTGAATCAACTATTTCAGACAACACATTCAATGGAAGATTGGTAACAAGAGCAATGGAGACATGGTCCTTATATGTCTTCTCAACTACCTTCTTTTCTTTCTCAAAGTCGTATTTTTGTTGCAGCTCATCTGCTTTAGACTCTGCAGCTTCGACCTCTTGAAATGAAACAGCACCTTCATCAGGATCACCCAATTTAAGTGCTGCAAATCTCTCGGCTCTTGCGTTTGCAGCAGTTAAATGCAACAGTTCGAATTTGGCCCTTGCTGCTTCCTTTTCCTTCACGGTGATAAGAATTTCACTTTCTTCTATGCTTATCAAATTTGTGTTGATCTTTTGCTCTATCTCCTCTAAATCAGAAACAGCATTTTCTCTCTTTTTCTGGATTGTTTCTCGCTCTGTATTAAGTGCCTTTGCTTCAGCTGCTATTCTACCTGCTTCCTTGAAATTGCGGGCAGAGGCGGCAACCTTCTTCTCAGACTCGAGTTCTGGGCATCTTTTGTCGATAAAGAATATTCTCTGCTTTGAAGAAGCATCCTCTTCCTGAATGCATGATCTGTTGGAGGAAAGCTCCTACAAAAAATGAACATTTTAAATGGTTTCGTATATTTGATAACGATAATTAATTATAAAAGAAAGGATCCCATGTATTAATGATTAAAAAGATATTTAAACCCTAAATCAGCTATTTAAATTCTAAATCAATTTAGAAAAATAAAAAATATTTTTCTTTCTCCATTTATCCAAGGACAATCCTAATTACAAGAATGACATTAAAAGAATTTATCTTGGAACAAAAATTTACAATTAAACTGAACAATTTAGCAGATTAATCTTGACACCTACCTCTAAACTTTTGTTGGGCTGTACAACTGCTATTTTACTTATTCAGTTTATGTATTTGTTGTCATCAGAGAGTTTTATAGGGTTTATTGTTCATAGAGAAAGTTAATACAAAATATAACCTGTAGAGAAGATCTCGCAGCTGAATTTTTCTCTCTCAGCTCCTCAACATCCTTTGAAATTTTTCCTTCTATCGTAGCAAGTCTCAATTTCTCCTCCCTCAACTTCAAAATGGGTGATGCCAATCTCTGTCTTAACTCAACTTGATCATTGAATGTGGCCGCTTCATCCATAGAGACACGTGCAAGTTCTTTGAGTTTTGAACTTGTCAACTCAACTGCTGTGAAGTGTTCATCTATATTCTTCTTCTGCAGGGACAAAGATGTACCTTCAGACTCGATCACTGAAAGAGAAGCCTGTAATTCACTATGTCTTTTATCGATATTTGTGTGTGCTTCATCAAAATTATTCACCACATAGGATATTTTTTTTTCAACTTCTTGCATTTTATGACTGTTTGCTTCAATCTCTGTTTCTTTCAATTTAACCAATACTAGTAATTCGTTTAGTTCCACGGTCAATGTGTCATGCCTTCTGCTTAATCTTTCCCTCTCGTTTGCATCATCTTGAATTAACTTTCCGATAGAAGTTTCAATCCCAGAACGTGTTTCGTCCATGAGATGCAGTTCTATGATCGTTTCCATCTTTTTGAGCTCTATTGTTTCTAACGACATTTGCCATTCTTCTATTGCTTTGCGAGAGGTTACTTCCACATTCTTCAAAACTAAATTGGCGCTATCACAAGTATCCTGAAGGAAAAAACATTGTTAATTCAAAAAAAATTGTAAATAAAATGCTAATTCAAGAATACATCTAAACATCTATCAAATAATTTCACAAACAAATTTCCCCTTTAAAAATATCTAAAATGCATCACATTCGTAATATAATTTTCAATAATTTTGTAATTTATAATCAAAATCCTTCAGAAAATCTGGTGTATCTAAATTCTAAAAGCATAATAAACCAAATATAAAATAAAGCCATCATAAAAAATAATTGTAATTCAAACCAATTCTTATGAATCCCTGTGATCAATTTTCCATAAAAAAGTCCCTACTTTATTTTTTTATACAAGAGAAGTCCATTTCTTTAACAAAGCTAACAACCAAGTAATATCAGAAGAGAATAACTCTTTGGGTGAAATACCAAATCTCACATGATAAATCTCTAAAAAAAATCAGAAAGTAATGTCCATTCACCACTGAACCCATACTGGCCACACAAGGGAATTCATCCAATATATTTTATGTGTTCTTAAAGTTCATGAGGTCTAGGGTTCGAGTCTCAATATATCTACCCACATTGAATTTAAACGATGATGTATCAGATCATATTATAGTATATCACTAAGAGGTTTTACTCGGTTGTCAATTTTGGTGGGGGTGGATGGAGTTCATGTGTTAAAAAAAATCACTAAATCATAAAGGCCTGAAATAATAAATACATGGACTGGACAGCTGTAAAAATATAGCAAACTCGCTAGCTTATATAGCTATGTATTTTAGTAATAGAGTAACTAGATAGGTCTCCTATGTATCTTCAGGTAATTGGTCTCCTAACTTTGAAGTATATCTATTTCCAATGGATGAGTACAACTCTTCATAAGTTTTTAGTTTTATAACAAATCCAACTGGTATATTAATAATTATGTATATATTAATAAAATTGAATGTATTCCAACAAGCTAGATTTCAATTTCATGTCATGATAAGTTGTAACTAAAGCAATTTCAAGGCATAGAGAAAATCTGAAAAACTTCCCCAGAAATTCTACCTTTGAAAATTGTTCCAAGAGTAGCATTGCTTCCTCCTCCACCTTGATCTGCATCTCCAAAATCTCCTGCATCTTCATATCCACTTCATCACAATCTTTTTCTGCTCTCCGTAACAAATCAAAACATACATCCTTCTCTCTCTCAACAGACGCAAGGTTCTCACTGACCATCTCAGCCCGTATAAAATCTTCTGCTTCACACACCACATCAAGCTCTGTCTCCAATTCCTTGTACTTAACCAATGCAGAATTCACATTCTCTGTTATCTTCCTCCTTTTCATTCCAAATTTCTTCCTCTCTGCCAACACGGACAAAGCCTTATCACGAATTCTTTGGAGCTTATTTGCAACTTCTGACCTTATGCCTTCCAATTTTCTCTCTGCTAAAGCAAATGCGTCTTCTTTTTCCATATCTTCTTCTCCTGCCTTCTCAATTGAAAAAGAATCTACAGATGGAGGATCAACAATTGAAGAAGAATCTACAGATTGAGGATCAACAATTGAAGAATCCACAGTGAAAGACTCCACAACTGAAGAAGAATTTGTGGCTGAAGGTTCCAAAATTGAAGAAGAAGAATCCACAGTGAAAGATTCCGCAATTGAAGAAGAATCTACATTTGAAGGCCCCGCAATTGAAGAAGAAACCATAGTTGAAGGGACCGCAATTGAAGAAGAAACCATTGTTGAAGGCACCACAATTGAAAAAGAATCCATAGATGACGGTTCAACTGGTGGAGTATCCACTCTAGAGATAGTCTTAACCACCACTGCCTCTCCCTCCACCACCCTAGGTTCATCCAGCTTTCCGACCAACACGGCCAGTGGATCTTTATCATCTTCCCCATTCGATCCACCTTGATTAAGCTGATCTTCGTGGATCTTGGAGAATTGAGATCTCGGTCCAATTGGGGAAGAATGAGATGCATCACTTATCGTTCCACCAGTTTTAAACGAACCTGAAGAAAGATGGATTCTTGATTCTCGAATTCCACCCAAAGATCCATTCATTGACACCGGCGGGATCTCCCTCGCGTAGCCAACCCTGACGGCGGTCCGCTTCTTCTTTCTAGGAATCTGCCTCACTGGAGAGGGAGTGGGAGGAGTGTTTCTGATATCTGGATCGGGAGTGTTCACAGTGAGATCGGAGAAAATATCCTCATCGAGAGGGTAATTCGTCACCGTCGTGGTAGTAGATGAAGATGATAAGGTCGGAGATGGCGGAGGTTGCAGTTGTGGAAGTGGTTCGTCTAGATGAGATTGTGTGGAGAGAAGAGAAAGTGGAGAAGAGGAAGAAGATAGATCGAAGAAGACCATACCTTCAAACAAAGAGTCCCCGTCGGGAGCGGAAGTGAAGGTCGTGTCGTCCGGCGGTGACGCCATTGACGGGGAGATTTGGAAGATGACTGGATTTTTATTTGATTTTGAAAGAATGACCACTGAAATTTGGTGTTGACTAAAATAAAATTTCACAATTTTGTTGACTATGTAATTTTATTTATATATTAATTTTAAATAATGAGTTATGGGCTTGTGCCTTATGAGTTATGGGCTTATGGCCTTATCAACTTATGGGATTAAATCATTAAATTGAAATAAATAATAACGAAAAACAAAAAAATTGGACACTAAATCATTAAATTCAAAGGACAAGATTAGTAGAAGACGAATAAAATTTTTGTATTAATTTAAAAATAAAATTTTATCATGACATATTCATAAAATCGATTATAAAAGTCTATTAAAATTACATAAGAATACAATCCTACAATCTTAAATCTGATCTTTAGGACTTGATTCAGTGCATTTGGTTTCGTCCATCTAAGGATGCAAATTAGTTTGAACTTGGTTTGGCTCATTAACTCTTAAACTAGAGCTTGATAAGTTTGAATTAAACAAATTTAGCTTATTTTATTAACAAGCATGCATAAGCTTAAGGTTTGGCTCAACTTGAATTTTGCCTGGCTTGAATAAACGTGTTTTAAAAAAATACATTATGTAAGAATCAAATAAATGCCTAATTAAAAAACATTAAATATGTTGTTAATATACCAATTATTCAATTCAATCCAAAAAAAAATTCTTTGAGGGGTTAATTTTATCGTTTAATCAAATTCAAGAATAAATTTTTTCAATTCAATTATTCTCCCTGTGTTATATCTTGGTACCGATATGTAATTAGAATATAAATCTTTTTCAACATATGTTACTAAAACATTATTCAATCAAAAATCATACATGTTGACGTGGCAGTAAGGTTTTTTTTGTAAATAATATCTTTTTATTTGATAACGATCATTTAGATAGTATTAATTTATCTTCTTTCGCAATATCAGATCGAAAGATAATTTACTTACATCGAGTGACTTTCGAGATGATTGTTTATTAGACTATGGAGTTGAAATTTGTTGATTTATTTTAAGTTTTTTTATTATAAATTTGTTCATTTAAAATCTATGTAAAAAAATTTAAATCAATAACAAATTTAACAATAAAAAATAATTTTATTCATTTTCGAAGTTGTTTCACGAAATGTAGATAAAATGATGAATGAAGGTGTAAAATTATGGTCGTGAGTAGCGGTGGACAATTTACATTCTTATTATAATAAAAACAATTTATTGTGGTTGCCTCGCTGGCTGTTAGTTTTGCACGTCTACGCCTTCTTTTTTGTTAAATCTATACACAACTACCAACACCATCAAGAGGAAGACGGATATCCAGATATGGGAGTTGACAAAAATAGTCGGGAAAATGTCATCTTCTACCCATCTCCGGGAATGAGTTACTTGCGGCCGATGGTGGAATTTGCAAGAGTCCTTATCAGTCGAAATCAAACTCTCGACGTCACTATTCTCCTTCTTAAACCGTCGTTAACCACCGGATCCATCGACTCTTTCGTCTCCTCTGTTACAGCCACAAATCCTTTCATTTCATTCCACTTTCTTCCGCTTGTTCACGTTTCAGATCTAGGCAGCAAGGTAAGATTCGATGATACGCTATTTGGACTCATCCGTCGATCCAAACCCAATGTTGAAAACTACATATCGTCTCGTCTCCATCGCCGTCCACTGGCGTTTGTTGTGGATGACTTCTGTGCTGGTTCAACGGAAATGGCCATCATTTTTAGTATTCCTACCTACATCTTCTTCACAGGTTCCGCTGCCGGTCTTGGTGTTTTCCTCCACCTCCCCACCGCTCAGTCACTCATCACCCAAAGCTTCAAAGATATGGGAACTTCTCCGGTTGTCTTCCCGGGAATACCTCCCATCCCTGCCGACCACATGCCTCTCGCTCTGCATGATCGTGAAGACGAGTCGTACAAAAGTTTTCTTCAACTATCAAAATATACGGCAGAAGCCACTGGAATAATAATCAACACATTCGATGCCCTGGAAGGTAACATCATCCGATCTCTTCAGACCACTGAAGCTTCAACACACCCCATCTACTCCGTCGGTCCGTTGATCTTCTCGGATGGAGGGTGCGGCGGAGGAGAGAAATCAGAGATTTGTTGTTATTTCAAGTGGTTGGACATGCAACCTAAGGGGAGTGTGGTCTTCCTTTGCTTTGGTAGTATGGAGACCTTCTCACACCACCAACTCGAGGAGATAGCCACCGGACTCGAGAGAACTCAACGCAGCTTCCTATGGGTTGTAAAAAAACCTCAACTCTCCGACTCCGACAACAACTGCACCCTCGACTCCGTCCTTCCCAAAGGATTCTTGGACCGCACCAAAGATCGGGGACTCGTTGTCGAGGAGTTATGGGCGCCACAAGTTGCGGTGCTCCAACACGAGGCAATAGGATGCTTCGTCACCCACCTTGGGTGGAACTCGGTTTTGGAGGCAATTTCCACGGGGGTGGGGATGATCGGTTGGCCATTGTATGCGGAGCAGAAGATGAACAAGGTGTTCGTGGTTGATGATATGAAGTTAGCCATCCCTATGGAGGGATATGATAAGGAGTTGGTGACTGCTGCAGAGGTGGAGAGGAGTGTGAAGAAGATGATGGAAGAAGGGTCGGAGATTGGGGCTTCCGTGAAGGAGCGGTGCTCGGCCATGAAGTATGTGGCGGCGGAAACTGTGGGAGATGGAGGAACATCGACGCTTGCTTTGGATCAGTTGGTAAAAGATTGGAGGATCGGAAGGAAATCATCAGAGCTCTTAGTAGATATCGTCGATTATCAATTTAAATTTTAAATTAAAAACTCTGAAACCACTTAAAATTACATATTTGTTCGTGAATCATTTAAATTTTACAAAGTTTGGAGTGCCTATTTTATAGGCAGATCGATGTAATGGTTCACTAATTTGATCGTAGACATATAGAGAGGACTTTTCGTAGGGATGGAATCATATATGATTGGACAGACACAAAGCTTGTGTTGGACTATATTTGGGTCAACTACATGAACAATATGGGGGTGATAGAGAATACCCAAAAATCAAAATAACCCTCCAACGGATGTTAGTTAATAGTGGGTCCAGATCCCAAATTGGATATGATAAGTTAACTGAGGAGGGGTGGAGGTGTTCCTTAAGAACAAAACTCTTTTGGAGTGGACGGTGGCTACCTTACGTTTATTTCACGTCTGACTAGTCGACTTATGTCTTCAACGGACTATTGTCGTATGATAGTGTCGAGTCATCAGGTGGATACAAGCACATGGTAGACAGAAGTATATCCTAACCTTTTTGAAGGGTTTCTGTGATAATCAAACAATCATATAGATATATAATACTTAAGCAATGCAATTTGAATGATGAATGAAATACGTGATGTTTAAGTATATGAATATAAAATGTTGATACTGTTGGATGATCGATTGATTTGAGTGTAGCTCGATTATCCAACAAATGATTTGCAGGTTTGATGATGAAGTTGTGCGGAAGTATTGAGCAGCAGCAAATGTTGTTGAAGATCAGTGTGTGTGTGTTGTGAATTGTAGATTGTAAAAACGTAATTGTGATGAAGGTTTGGGTAAGTTTAAATAGTAAACACCCAACGGCTATGTGTTGGTGTTTGGTATTAAATCCTAATATGGAATTAACTATGGTGGATATGAAATTAATGATGTATGAGAATTCCTAGAAAGGAATGTGAGAAGTCTTATGGGAATTTGAAATATATACAGAAATGATATATATATATATAATATGTGTGTAACTTAGGGGTTTGAAATTAATATTTACATTAAGGGTGTATTTATAATTTTTAATTCTTATGGGGTTATACTTCTAATATTCTGAAACTGAAATGAGAGGAAGGAGTGTTTGAAAACATGAGGTTAAACAGATGAATTTTTTTTAAAAGAGTATGTGAGTTGTCTTTGTTTTTATTTCGATTTGTATTAATTATAGCCTTCAGCTAAGTTCAGCATAACTCATTGGTAACTGCTATTTGGTGTAACATTTTTTTTTTGCGATTAACCCAAATTCAAGGACCAAAGAAACTTCCGGTGGGCGGTTGTCATTGCCGCCTTGCCAGTGAGTAGATTTAAACAAAACGCGTGCTTCGATTTTCCTTCCTCCATCTGGTGGGCGGTAGTGGGCGGCGGGCGTCGTAAAAAGAAAAATCAGAGTCCAGATAGCAATGGAACATTTTGGGTTGTTGCAGTAGATTGTTGTTTTCGGAACCCGCTATGGCTGTCATTCCTCGTCACTCTCCACCTCTTCATCTTCTTCTTCTTGTAGTAGCCTCTTTTGTTTTAATTCCGACGTGGGGCAGAAGCAACGCATCGGAACCGATCTCGTCGAATGTTGAAACCATCGACATCCACACCGCAAGATCACTACTCATTGGGGCGGAACGCAATCGTCAGAGACACCTTTACCTCGATGTCCGGTACGTTTTTTGATAACAGGCGAGGGCAAATTACATACATATGTTCCTTAAAAACTGTATTCAACTATTATCCAGTCGGAGTATAAAATAGTAAACTAATGGGTTTCTTCAATCTTGTTAGAACTAGAGACGAGTTCTACAATGGGCATGTTGAAAATGCAATCAACATACCTTATATTCTCTTCACTTCTACAGGTAAACCAATTAAGTTTCATGTGAAATTTATTGGAATTATAATTATGCCATTTACAAAATTACAAATATGCCCATATGCTAAATTTTATTTGGCTTCAGGCAAAGTGAAGAACCTAAAATTTGTAGAACAAGTGATGGGAGTGATGAAAAAAGATGATTACATTCTTGTGGTAATTGAATCAAATCAAATCAGTATTAAGACTGTTGATTTGTTGTGCTGTTGATTAATTAATTAATTTTGAAAAGGGTTGTCTGACTGGAGTTAGATCTCTTGAAGCATCGGAGGTTCTTACAAAAGCTGTGAGTAACTTCTTCTTTTTCTTCTTCTTTTCACTTGTTTATTTGGAGCTTGAGATTTAAATTTTTGGATGTTGTAGGGTTTCAAGTATGTGAAGAACGTTGGTGGTGGTTATGCTGCATGGGTCGACTCTGGATTTGACGTCGTCAATGAACCCAAAAATGAACTATAGCCTGTGGAATTTTCTATTTAATTTGTGGAATTTTCTGGATTCAGCTGTACCATGTCATCATTTCATGTGATGCTATTTTAGGAAATTATTAAAATTGTGTCTTCAAACAAATTATTTTAGTTTGGTTAGTTGAGCATGACTATCCAAGGATCAAAGGTGGAGTGGGTATGAAGGATTTTGAAATAGATCGAGCAGCTATCGATGCTAATTGGAAGAACGATGAGACTGGGAAGTCAATGGTATTTGGGCGACATGGATCATGAACCAATGATATGTTAAAAATCCAGCAACTTGGAAGCACAACTTGCAACAAAGGGACAACATTGCCAAGTATGTGAAACAGTTAGAGCTGAAAGGGTAGAAGTGACAAGGGGACTCACACTAATATAGTTGAAACAGTTAGGTCAAGAAGGGACCGTGATGCGCTAGCCGATGGGATAAGCTCCAGAAACGTGGTATGACAAATGCCGGCACATGTGTGCTTGACAGTGAAACAATTAAGCATGTCTATTTTGGATGTTCCACTACAAACTGGCTGCTGAATAAGATGTTTGAAGAAGCATACAAAGACAGTTGAGGAGTCGGCAATGGTAAGATGGCAGCCGGAGTGGCCGATTATCGCGGCGAAAAGATGGGAAATCCGATTAGGATACCAACAGAGTCGAGCGGAAATTGAAGGAGGAGGAGAAATCGCAACAGAAATTTTGAAATTGATTTAGAATCTAGAAAAGTTAAATTGTAATTGTTTGTTATGAGTTATGAGTATTTATATTATTAACTAAATTGCATATTACAGACCAAACTATTTTCTATTAAACATACTAAGGCGTTCCTGAACGTCAATCTCCTACTTATGCACATCCCAGAGGAGGCCTCGCCGGAAAAATAACAGCTACAAGCCAAACGAGGAGGACAAAGAAATCCAATCAAGGATTCGCACAACTGAGGAGCGAATTGTCAGCGTTCCAATCCAGCTTCACAACAGGTTCCAGGCCTTACAGATAGGAGCGGGAAGGCAAGGCGGATATCCGTCAGGTACTAAAAGCATATAACAAACAGAGCACAATAAGCATCGTCCCCCGCGATGACTCTATTTGTGTTGGATGCTAGGGGAATTTGCTCAAGTGAAAGACAGAATGAACTTAAAAATATCTGTGATGAAAGGGCAATTGAGATCTTCGGAATCCTCGAAACAAAAACAAAGAATGAAAGGTTCAAGGAAGCAATTGAGAGGCTGGGGCCAGAGTGGAAGATGGAAAGAAATTCAGTGGACGAGGATAGAGACTCATCTGGTAAGGATGGAAAGGAAACTAGTGGAGCGCCACGATCCTACGAACACACGACCAATTCATACACGCCTGGATGGTAAGCTACGACGGATATACTTTCGACCTGACTGTCGTCTACAACGAGGGAACGACAGTAAAGAGACGACCACTCTGGGATGGAATCGGGTGATCCGGCAAACGTCGAATACAACGGACTGGTTGATTATTGGGGATTTCAACAAAATTCGGCACCCATCGGAAAGGGAAGGGCGTGGAGAATTCGACAGATCAGGGGCAAATGAGTTCGAATCTGCAATCAACGGATTTACTGAAATTGAAACAGTCGGAGGCAGCTTCACCTGGGCGAACAACACTGGGCCACATCACACGAGATCCATGTTGGACAGAGCGCTAGGAAACCCCCTCTGGATAGAGAGATGGTCTCAGGTCCGACCGAGGCTAGTCCTAGGGACGACCAGTGACCACGTTGGACTTCATATGCAGTTAGCGCGGACGGAGAAAGGATCATCGCCTTTCAAATTCTTCAACAGTTGGCTCAGGGATGACAAATTCAACACTGAATTCAGAGAGACTTGGGTCAGATGCGTAGACGGGTCTCCGCTATTCATATTCTACCAGAGGATCAACGCGGTGAGACGCGTCGGGAAAGATTGGGCACGAAGGAAGAGGCTTGCTGACGAGTCATCTAGAAAGATAGCAACCGAACTGAAGATCGAGATCACAAAACTGCAGACAGACCCATTCAATCCAATAATGCAAGTCTCCTGCAGAGAATTGAAATCAAAATTAATCGAGCTACAATGCAGAGAGCTGCTCGACATCCAACAACGGGCTCACATAAACTGGATCATGCAAGGTAACCAAGGAACAAAATTTTTCGCACAGGCTATAAAAGCAAGGCGTGCGAAAAATTCGATTATGGGGACATTGGACTATAGAAACAAGATTTTCAATGACATATTTAATTGTTAATAAATCTTAATTATAATAAACCCTAATTAATAAGATGTAGACATATATGAGTTAAATTACATAGATAAATTTATTGAACTCATATTAATAAAATTGACTTGATACATGATTAAATCAAAATGAGATTAGGTTTAATTATTTCCATCAAACAAATGTCTACATTGATCAAGTTAATTATTGTAGCTTACAATTATTTATTCACACCTACTTGTTTAAATTAACTCTTGCTTTCATGGTGTTTCAATGTCTTAAAGGTTAGTGAGAAACGCAACTATTTATGCAAGCTCCAAAGAAACCCTTAGTGTAGAAAACGTGCATAAGAGTTTCACCAATTCAAGATTCCAAAATTAAATGATATCCAACTAATCAACTATAAAGATCTTGGATTAAATGCTACACAAGAATCTATACAAAGATTTTAAAAGAAAGAAGAGAATTCCACCAATAAAGTCATTCTACCGACGGCCAAGCCGCCGGTCCTATCTACCGGCGGGCTGGCCGCCAAGAGGTTGCCGCAAGCACTACGTTGATTTTTTGTAGTGGGCGACGCACACCCTGATTCTGAAGAAGGTGACGTCGGAGAGGCTCGAGGACTATCGTCCCATTTCATATGTTGGGAGTTGCTTACAAGACCTTCTCAAAACTCCTCGCGACGTGCCTAATGACAGTCCTACCAAAAATAATAAACCCAAACCAGACCGCCTTCATTAAAGGAAGGAGAATAACGGACGCGATCAGCCTAGCCCAAGAGTTTACCCAATCATTCAATTGTAAGAGCACCTCATGGTGAGCCTGTGTCACCATCGACTTCTCAAAAGCCTTTGACACCCTCAGATATGGGACGCAATCGACGTAGCATTGGAACTGCTGGGGATAGACGAGGCCTTCAGACAAATGGTGATGTCGTGTATCACGACGACATCAGTGTCGGCTCTGGTAGAGGGCTCTCCGACAAGAATAATTAAGCAAAAGAGGGGGTTCAGACAGGGCGACCCCCTCTCTCCGCTTCTGTTCGTGGTGGTCATCGACTACCTTTCAAAGCTAATGGCGCAAGCGGTGCACAATAAGAGGATGGAACTATACACGTCTGGGGGTGTCATCGTCGAAAGTCACCTTACTTATGCGGATAACATCGTCTTCTTCTGTCAGGCGTCTTACAAGTCAATCAGAGCATTGCGGGAAATACTGGATGAATTCACGACATTCTCTGCTCTCCAAATTAATTGCGAAAAGAGTTTCGCGATCTTTTTCAAACGAGTAACGGACAGAGCAGAGCTCGCAGCTGTACTTGGGTTTTAGGGGAAAGACCTGCCGGTCAAGTACCTAGGCACCCCGCTAACCGGGAAACTAATCAGATATAGAGATTGCGATGGTCTCCTAGCGAAGCTCAGGAATCTGCTCACAAGATGGAGTGGAAAGAAGCTATCTTATATGGGAAGAGTCCGGCTGGATCTTCCAAGGCAAGTTTGGGTATCTCATCCAAAGCAACATCGTGCCCCAAGCGGCCCTGGATACAATTCAATCAATCACCTACAAGTTCATATAGGGAACACAGAGGGAGGTGGAGTGGAAAAGTATGATCAAATCCAAGAAACAGGGTGGGATGGGTGTCTGGGATTACAAAACAACTCAATTGGCTGCAATTATAAAGAGAGTGTGTCGGATGGGGGAAGGTGATGGAATTTGGAGCTCCTAGATGTGCAAGCGATACGTTAAAGAGAGATCAATCAACTTAATACAACAGCGGCAAGGTGACTCGTCGGCGTGGAAGGCTACGCTCAGACACCACGACCACATAGCAAAGTGCGCAAATTTAAAGGTGCACGGGACCAAAATCTAGATTGGGAGAGGCATGGGAAACTCGTTAAAGAATGCGACAAACACCCTCCAACCGAAATATCCCAAGGACGATCGAGCTAGCTAGCAAGAGGGATTTAGGCAAACAAAATCGGAAAAGTGGCATTAAATATGCGGAGAGTCCAGTGGGCAAATTTACCAACCAATAACAGACTTATCCACTGAGGCATGACGATCAGTGATGAATGTATGTTGATCATGAACAGGAAACAACAAACCATATATTCTTTAAGTGCGAGTACTCGAAATGGGTGCTCAAGGAGGCGATGGATGCAACCGGAGTCCTGGTAAAGACTGATGCAATCGAATCATTTGAAGATACTGCCCGCGAGTTAAATAAGATCACACAGGGGATGACCGACGTGGGATTGCAATGGAATATGCTGGGGATAGTGCTATTCCACATATGGAAGCAAAGAAATCAACGGAGAATGTAAGCAACGACGAACACAAAGCAAAGACGCTAAGGCGTAGTATCGAGATGACCGAGATTGGGTTCGACGAGGGAAAGTTCAAACGGAAAATGCAGGACGGACAAGAAGAAGAGGGCTTTGCTCCAATGGTATACCCTTCTCATGCTAATCCACGAGAGGGGTGAAGGAGGTTAGCAACGGTTAACCGTCGGGCACTTAGGTAGGGTAATTAGCTGAATCTTATTTTGCAATTAACATTAAAACTCTATATATGGATTAATTTCATATATCTTATCTACTTTTAGTTGTTTAGTTAATTGACTTGTAATCTTTTAATTTTCTGTTTAATCAAAATCGCCTTTAAAAAAAAAAAAAACTCTATTTATTTATTTATAACAAAGTAACCTTAACAAAAAAAACAAAAAATCCAAACAGTTTCTAATGTTTTATGATATGTATACATCATTTAATGTTTTATGATATGTATACATCATTTAATGTTTAAATCTCTGTATTAAATAAAAATTAAAGGGTTTTAAGTTAGAATGTGGAAGATGTTAAAGCCGCCGCAGATTTTTAGTGAGTGGGCAAGCAAGCACCCGCGAAGTTCGGGCATGGTGCCGAGTGTAGCTATAGAAAAAACAACAAAGCATTAAAAGCCTTTGCTGTCCATATGCAGAAGTCTTCTGTCAATGTGGAACCCATTCGCCATTTGCATTACTTCAACTCTTCACACACCATCGCGATTTGCGGATTTGGGATCAGAAGAAGAAAAATAGAAGGTGTTGGTTGACATTATATAATATTTTGGTGTGTTCCTGTTTCCTGTTTTGAGAAAAAGTAGAGAATGCTAAATTGCTAAAGAATAGATGGTAGGGAAGAGAGACATTCAAACAACCCAAGAAAGAGAGAGGAAAAGAAAGATCCAAATAAGATTGTTTTTTTTTTAATTCTGAATTATTGAAATTTACAGCGGCAACAGCCGACAATAACTCACAGACAGATCTGTTTCTTGTTTTTTTCGAGAACAAGTGGTGAAGGAGGAGGAAGAAGGTTTTGCCTCGTAGATTTGGATCTTGGTTTGTTTAATTAGATTTGGCGGGTTTGCCGGCAAATGGAGGAGAGAGATCTCCGGCGACTTTTCTTGCTCTGGAGTTAAAGAGGATAGAAGAAGAAAGAAAAAGACCATTTGGGTGTAATGGGTTTTCGTTGATTCTTCCAGAGGAGGATGCACAGGGAGCAAGCACAGCCGCAGCCACGCTCGAAGGCGTGGGAGACAACAATCCGGAAGACCCAACTCCAGAGATTAGGTTGCAGTTTCTTTGCCGGAACGTCGGTAGCGCCATTGGACGAAAATGGTTTGTCCAAATCAACAGACACTGAATATGACGTCGATTCAATACCAGACGGACAGGCAGACCGACGATTCTCAAATGGGGACTTCTATACCGGCGCATGGCTCTCCGACAGACCTCACGGTACCGGTAAGTACCTATGGACGGACGGATGCATTTATGAAGGTGAATGGGTGGATGGAAAAACGACGGGTCAAGGCAAATTCTTCTGGCCCACCGGTGCGACATATGAAGGTGACTTCAAATCTGGTTACATCGACGGATTCGGTACATTCACTAGCTCCAATGGTGATAGCTACTGTGGCTGTTACTCCATGAATCTGAAACAGGGTCATGGGAGCAGAACCTACACCAACGGAGACGTGTATGCTGGGGAGTGGAAGTATGGGCTGAGAGATGGGTCAGGGAGGTATATCTGGCGAGATCAGCATGAGTACACCGGCGAGTTTAAATCCGGTATCATGAGTGGAAAGGGAAATTTGATTTGGTCCAATGGGAATTCCTATGATGGGTGTTGGGAAGATGGTTCTCCGTCCGGAAAAGGTCAGTTCCGCTGGTCAGATGGTAGTCTCTATGTAGGCTTTTGGAGTAAAGATCCAACTCTTCGGAAAGGGGTCGTCTACCCACCTTCCCCCGATGCCGCTTCCATTAAACATCTCCCACAAGACCCACAAGAAGCTCTGATGCTGGAATTCAACCAATGCAGAGTTTCACAGGAGGACAACTCCTTGACCCTTCCATCCCAGAAAATGGACACCTTCACAATTGGTGCTGGTTTCAAGGCATCGGAGTTGGAGGCAGCCATAAAACCAGCAAAGATAAAGAATAAACTAATCGAATTTGCGAGGTTAAATCGAAGGTCTTCGGTGGATTCAAGTATGCGCGGTAGAAGGAATATGAGGAGGAGTGGATCTGCAGATAACTCGTATGACAAGTTTTCTGGTTGGGACGGTGATTGTGATAGTGGAAGGGATGAGAGGATGACGTCGGAAGATTCAGATACTAGGACCAGGAGTCCAATTGCGGGTTTAGTTCCCCGAGATTTGAAGAAACAAGGTGTTACCATATCCAAAGGCCATAAGAATTATGAACTCATGCTCAATCTTCAGCTTGGAATCAGGTGTCAATACATTTTCTACATAATCTTAATGTTATAGAAAATTAGAAATTAGTTGCAATGTTGGAATGTGGATGTAGTTCACTAGTTCTAGTGTTCTACTGAAATAGAATCTAAGAATTTATGCATTAGGGTTTAGAGTTAACAGATCGGTTTTAATTAGTAATTACATGTTTCAAATTTTAAGGATTTTTAAATAAATAGATCTAATCCTTATGTTTTATCAGTCAAATATCATGTTAGGGTTTAACAAAAAGAATTCATGTATCAGACACTCCGTCGCCCGACCAGCTCCGGCCATATCTCTTAATTTGAAATCATCTGCCTTTGATCCTAAAGAAAAACTTTGGACAAAGTTCCCACCAGAAGGATCGAAATCAACACCGCCACATCAATCTTGTGAATTCAAATGGAAAGATTACTGCCCAGTTGTTTTCAGGTAAACACTTACCCAATCAATATACTTATGGACTTTTGTTTCCCCCAATACGTATTTTTTTTGCGTTACATCTGATTCCATATATAATATCATGCTATCATGATGAATTTTCTTGCCTCCAAGATTTTTCTGTCTAAATCCTTAGCCTGCCAACTGCCGGTTGGCAGAGTGATACTTGTCACCAGGGTTCGAACCCTTAAACTCCCAAATATAAATTCTCGTCTTCTCCAATACATTCTGTTTTCCCTGATTAACTTATAGTAGAACTGATTTCATGTTGGATGGATTCCATACTTCTCTTAAAGAACTCTCCGGATGTTGTTCAATGTCGACCCAGCAGATTACATGATATCTATATGTGGTAATGATGCCCTAAGAGAACTTTCATCGCCTGGTAAAAGTGGAAGTTTTTTTTACCTCACACACGATGATCGATATATGATCAAGACAATTAAGAAATCTGAAGTTAAGGTATAAATAAAATTCAATCTGTAAAAAAAATTGGCAGAATGTGATTTGCTAATCGAGTCATGTATGCTCTAATTTTACAAAAGGTACTTTTGAGAATGCTTCCAGCTTACTACAACCATGTTCGATCCTATGAAAACACTTTGGTTACCAAGTTCTTTGGCCTCCACTGTGTCAAGTTAACTGGAGCTATTCAAAAAAAGGTAAGTGTCTACATTTTAAAAACAAATGGGTTTCTCACTTATTACCATTAAACTACAAATGTTACGATCTAAACCTAAATTTTTAAAGGTTCGATTTGTTATAATGGGGAATTTATTTTGCTCGGAGTATACAATCCACCGACATTTTGATTTGAAGGGTTCATCTCATGGTCGGATGACTGATAAACCTGAATCTGAGATAGATGCAAGTACTACTCTAAAGGATCTTGATCTGAATTTTATATTTCGACTACAAGGATCTTGGTTCCAAGAGTTCTGCAAGTAAGCTCTAAATCCTTCATTTTTTCCAAAACAAGAAAAAAATCTATTTCACTCTAAACCCAAATATTTCTGTTTCAATTCAATTCACCAGACAAGTAGACCAGGATTGTGAACTCTTAGAGCAAGAAAGAATTATGGATTACAGTCTTTTGGTTGGATTGCATTTTAGAGAATCGTCGTTATCCAACAACGATCCATTTCTAATTGAAGGTTTTTTCTGTAGTTCAAAATCATTTTGGTATCGGATTTTTAACGGTTAATATAAGCTTATTTATTGTTGCCATGTTTGACGTTTCAGGTAGCAGTGATTCTGGAAGTGCTTTCAGTGAGGAAACTCCAACCCTTTCTAGAGCTAAAACAGATAGCTTTTTCACTTATCCCAGGTCAAAAAATTGAATTTTTGATTGAATTTTTTGAAAATCTATTCTTTAAAAATGGTAAAAATGAGTAAATATATATTATCCAAAAAACCCAGAAATTATCATTTTTAGCTTAATAAATCTTTAAACAGAGTAACAACAGACCATGTAAGATTTATAATCAAAATATTTAGATTTAAAATGTTCTGAATGTCGATTACTTTTCGCATACGTATTCTTTATTATCGGATAAAATAATTTATTGCAATTAGGATTAAAATAAATTTGAATTATTTTCACCTGCTTATTTTTAATTGGAAAAAAGCTAAATCCGCTGCTTATTCTTTATTATTTCTATTTAGTATTTACCAGATCAGATGTTTCCAGATATACCAAGTAAGTTTTTGGTAATGAACTATTGAGTAGGGTTAAAATTTAAAAGTCATAATATATATATACTTAATTCCAAATAATTAGAGTTGGAAATTTTCAATTTAGGATATTTATTTTCAGCCTCCTTTTTTAATTGCCAAATCTTATTAGTTATTATCTTAATTACAATTTTAAATTCAGTTTTTTCTGATTCCTTTTTAGTTTTTATTATAAATATAGAATTTTTTGTTATAATTTTTTTTCCATTCCTCCAGACACGAATCACACGATATGATCAAACTCGGCATTAACATGCCCTCCCAGGTTGAGAAAACAGCGAGAAACGACTGTGATTCCCTTATTGGAGAACCAACCGGAGAAATTTACGATGTAATTTTATTCTTTGGAATCATCGACATTCTCCAAGATTACGATATCAGCAAGAAACTTGAACATGCAATCAAGGCTTTCCAATATGACGCAACCTCAATATCAGCTGTCGATCCCAAACTATACTCCAAACGTTTTCGTGATTTCATATTCAAAGTTTTCACTAGAGATACTGAAATCCAACCAACAGAAAATCCACCGGGCTGAAAAGGTTTACATTTTGTCAAAAGCTTTTACCAAAGCAAAAGCACACCGAAGAAAAAGCTACTGAAAAGTTGATTCTACCCAAAATCCAAAACAAAATCCAAAAAATGTGGTTATTGGATTTTATTTGTTTATATTTTTCCTGGAAGATGGTGGCAATCATCAGAGTTCAGAGCTCTTCTATCAGCAAACTACAGTGAATACACATGACCATACTTCTGGAGATTTATGTTAGTCTTTTTTATTTATGTATAGAGAAGTGAATTCATTCTGATGAGAAATTTCACAAGCCAGTGAAGCCACGCATCAAAAAAGTTGTAAAATTTAATTTCTGAAAATCAAAAGAAATCTGTGTTTTTGTATTATATTCAGTAACAAAAATCTGCATCGTATACATGGATTGCCTGTGCAGTTGGTGCAGTTTGTGTTTTCTTTTTCTTCTGAAAATCGAAAAGATTCTTTCTTTGCACAACTGTTTACACTAATTTACAAATATAATATGCTCAAAAAATCCAAAACATTCTTTGCTTACAGATAAAATGATAAATATGTAGTGGTATTCATATTTACCACTATCATCATGGGCATAGAAGGAGACATTGCCCATTGAAAAGAACATTTTCACTTCTAAATTTTGAAAGAAACATATCAGTTAATCCAAACTTATTTAACTGCAAAATTCACAAAACTCTAAAACCCCCAAAAAAGACAACACAAAAATGATTAATTTACAAATCAGTAAAAATATCCAATTATCCATTGCGACATTTATTAATGACAGACAAAGCTGTTCATTAGTTATTACTTACATTCAATCATAAAACAATGGTGTTTGTTACCTTCTCTGAATTGGCTTATAAAGAACAACAGTCACATGCTTCAACCGAATTCGATGTGTCATTCCAAGAGCTACCACAAATCTTGGAGGTTCTCGGTTTTCCATGTAAAGGTGATTAAGAATTGCATTCTGTGGCAATGGTAGATGACTAGAGGTGTCTCCACTTGATGGGTAATTCAGCAATGTATGCTGAAGATGGGGAGGGACTATAGGGGGGTCTCTTGTTTCGTCTTCGTTGCCAGGAATTGGGTTGCAATAGCTCGAATCAGGAGATCTTGGGATTTCAAATCCCACTACACATACTCCATCCTGCAATGTTTAATGTTGTTTTCCATTCATAAAAAGAAAACTAATCAAATGCACTGAAGGAAACATGAAGCATTAAAGCTTACATTGTCGTCTTCGTATTGTTGTCTATTCATTATGAAAGGCGATTAGAAGCCAAATTTGCCTGAGAAAATAAAAAATGAACTTGTAAAATTTCTTGAAATCAAACAAATAAATGAAAAGGAATTGGAACTAAAGTAAAGAGTAAAAGCATAACTTCTATTTCGTATTTCCAAATAAAGGAAGTATTAGTGAAACAGTAGAGAGTTTATGGGAAATGGGGGAGATCAAATGATCGATCCCTCCTAAACTGTCATTAAACACTTTATATACAATTTAGGGGGATTAGATCTTAACAGAATTGTACTAACAGATTCTGTTAAGACTTATCCATTAGAATGTTTTAGAATTAAACTACTCAGCTAGCTAATTACATTAGTAAGAGTAATAACTAGCTAATTACATATTACACCATTATTATGATAATACTAATAGGAAGTAACTAGGAAGTAAAAGCAAAGTACCAACCCCTTTCCGAACAGTATATGTAATAGTGTTTTCAATTAGCACCTGCTAAATATTATTAGAAATTCAAACGAAGAATTACTGTGTAAACAGATTTCCATGAGGTTTGAAATCTAATCTCACATATCATATATCAGCATATGCATATGCATATCAGTAAACTAATTACTAAAACTATAATAGGCTGCTGGCTCAGAATTTTTTTTGTTGAATAACAAAAACCAGTGTATTTTTTAGATCTAAAATGGACCCTGTCAAATATCAATCATTATATTAATCAATTATATTCATCATATCTTTTTCACCTCAAAAAAAATTTCTAGTGATAAAGTTATGTGGTGCCTTTTAGCTTATTATATTCATATGTAAAAGGGGAAAGGAGTAAGATGCATAGATATATATAGTGTGTGCAAAATAAAGTTTAAAAAAAACACGGCTATTGGTAATAATTAGATTTCAAAATTTATTTTTTTATACCAATTTGGAAAATCTAAATTATACATTGAAACCAACTGCTGCATTCTTATAATAATAAAACACTAAAATCCTTAGTAGTTCTAACTTCTGTATGCAAAATTAAAAATTAAATAAATCAAATTTGATCTGTCGTTAAAAAATCTCTAAAAACTAATCTAATGTTAAAAAAAAAGATAAATCTGCAGCTGCATCAAGGAAAACTTTAGTACTACCTTCAAAGTGGATTTTGCAGTGATTTCATAAATCCAAAGTTTAATCAAACTAGCATAAGCACAGTTTCCACTAAAAATCCCAATAGGATCCAATACAATCGAGATTCACCTGAAGATTATTTTTCTTTTTTTACAACAGAACTCTAAAACTAGAGAAAAATGAGCAACACAAGAACAAATAAATATACATTAATACTGCCCAAAAGTCAAAACATACCGTAGAATCTTCAAAGAGACCAAAAGAGGATTAGCCCGAGGAGCAGTCAGTAAGAAGAAGAAGAGAAGAAGACTGAATTCTAGATACCGCCAAAAAACATGGGATTCGACCAAATTTGGAGAAGAATCTGAAAAACTAGCAGAAACCGGCTTACATGATCTTCAATATAGCCAAAAGTACAACAATCGCCGTCGCCCAAATCGGATGCTCTTATTCTGATTGCAGAAATGTCGGAGGTAGAGAGTTTTTTATTTATACTTATGTTTGGGAATTGGGTTCGGGTAGGGTAGACGAAAAGGATAGGAATCCTATTATTAAATAGTGTAGGGACTAGAGAGTACTAGAGTAGGGTTTTTAGATTAATTATTGATATGGTAATGGTTTTTTTTATAATCTCATAGATAGACTCGGACTCGGAGTTTCGGGGGATCCGAAAATTCAGGTATTTGATAAAAAATTTATAAATAAAGTTTTATTTAGATAAGATATAATGTCTTTTTTATTTATTTTGAGCAAGTTTATTTAATGAGAGTCCAAGCCCATGCCTGATTTTAGAGTCCAAGCCCAAGCCCAAGCCCAAGTCTATTTTTTTGATAATAATATATGACCGGATAAATTGTGGAATTTATAAATTAAACCAAAATTTTGAAGTAAATTTACGGATTTTCTGAGTTTGGTTTAGACAACGGTGATTATCTTCTTCCTAATTCTCGACCCTTCTCCTCGATCAGTTACAACAACAGAAATAACAAAAGCCATGGTTTTCCTCCTCCTCTTCTGGTGCAGGTCTTGTGGATCTCCTCCTCCTCCTCCTTGCAAACTCCTCAGAAGAAGAAGAAGAAGAAGTGTCTTTCCTTTTCTGCTGTATGTTTTGTACATCATCACCTTCTTCCTCTCCTTGCTCTTTGTAATGACCTCTGAGAATATGAGGTCTGAGTTTCTTCATGTCTGATAATTTCACTGGCTTCAGTAAAAACTCCTTGGCACCTTCTTCCATGCATCTGGTGATAATTCGACAATATCAGAGATGAAGATCAAAACCCAAAAACCAGTTATTTACTTAGTCATTTCACCTGTTGATTCTTGAAGGAGCATTCTCAGATGACATTATAACCACCGGTATGTCCTTCAAAGATGATGATTCTTGACAGGAAAATAAAAAAAGCTAATAATTCGAAAAACATGATTTTTTTTAATCTCTGACTAGATGTCTAGAACGGACGTACCTTGATTTTTTTGAGAAGATCGTAACCAGACATCCCAGGCATGCAGTAGTCAGTGATGATGAGATTCACCTCAACTTCCTCCATCAACCCAAGAAATTCCAGAGCTTTGCTCCCAGATTCCACCGTAGTTACTGCGATAACCCATATATCTATCAATCAATCAGGAATTAATTGAAGATGGTAGCAAGCTAGCTAGCAGAAACCAAATGGATTTACCGTTGAAAGATGAAACTTTTAGAAGCTTCTCTATGAGTTTCCGATCTGTTAGGCTGTCGTCGACGGCGAGTACATGGAGCCGAGGTGGTTCTCCGATTATCGTCGCCATTGAAGGAAGGATATATAGCTCGTCGCTCGATATATAGGAGTTATATATATGTAGGAGCTAGGAAAGAAAGAAGATTATTATTATCAGACACAGTCTAAATTCTGGAAAAAGCGATATCCTACAAGATTTTCCTTGACAAAATCACCATAATCTTCCCACGTATATCACAGTCGCCGTCACCGTCACCGTCGCCGTCGTCGTCTATACTTGTTCCTTCCTTAATCCCCAATTTCTCCTCATACTATTCCCATTTGCAATATCCATGTATTCTGAGGGGTGAAGTGTGAGAATATATAGAATAGTGGGCCATTATCAATCTTAGTAAAGATACGATCACGTATACTTATGGGCCCCACTTTCTACTTCTTTCTACTCTTCTAGACACTTGTTTTTAACTCGACTGCTCGAATTTGGTATATTATTTTTAGCTAAATCTGAAGCTGATCGTGGTGGTGAAGAACTGAAGATGACATAAATGATTTTGATAATTAGAAAACCTCTATTTTTTTTAAATAGAGTTTGTTGACTTAGACATAGACCCATGGTTCGGGTTTGGGTTCAGATAGAGACTTTTTTTTACCTATATAATTATACAAAAATATTTAATAAAAAAATTAGTAAAATTCTAAAATAATAAAATATAAAATTAAAATTAAATTGAAAATATTATATAATAGTCTAAGTTTTTAAATATTTAATTAGTTAATAGTCAATTAGTCTAATATTAAAGTTTATATAAGTTAAAACTCTATTTTTGGTATTTTTATATTTAAATCTTAAAGTTAAAGATTGATTATATAGGTTAAGACAATATAATAAATATTTTTATAATTAAAATTTGAATCTATACTAAATTATTAATATATTATAAAATATATATTATAATTTTCGTCTGGCTAGACCCGAACTCGGACCTATTTATATCCTTAATTATATCTTATTGAAAATTAAATGAAAATAATTGATAATTTTCAAATAATTAGAGTTTCAATTTTTCAGAACTTTTATGTGGGACCCATTTAAATAGTTATAAGGACAATCGTATCTTATGTGTGGATATGATACATTGTTATTGGTCAACAACAAGAAAGAAATACAATATTCTCTGATAGATATTGTCACATATAGTAATAAAATATAAACGATTTTTTAAAATGACCTTAAAATATTTAAGAATATAAAAATACCCTAAAAAATGAATCTCAACTATAATTATATCTGTCTATATTTATATTATACTTCTATTATTTTTTATAATTTAAGTTTTTTATACGTTTGTGATTCAGATTAAAATAAAATAAAGAGTTTACAACTATTAATAACTAAAAAAAACAAATAAGTGAACAACTACTTCTATTATCTAAAAACAATTAAACAACACTTAATTGAAAAAAGATCATTCTTCCAGTTATCTGGTCAAGTATAGAGGTTGACTACTTTCGGCAGATCCCTCATCCAGTTATCTGGTCAATTATCTGAGGTTATATTTATTATTTTAAATCTTTATTCAGATATTTGTTCAAGCATTTACTTATCATATATATATCCAGTTATCTGGTCATTTACTCTATAATATAACATGTGCTTATAATATATAGCTTAGTATTCATATACTACAGTAGTTTATAAAGCATTATCTAATAAGTTAACTCAGTATTCATATATTGTAGTAAACTTTGAGAGAAAAGACAAGTTTCATATATATATAATATTATATTATAAGATATAATATTATACTTTTTAATCATACAATAGTATTATATTGCTAACAATATTATACAATTATTATCATTCAACCATGTGTGTATTAAGTGTTTACAGGTAATTCCTTTATTAACTTGTACAAATCGAAAAGAGACTATTATCCTCCCTTATAGAATCGGATCACGATCCAACATCAACGAGCTCTCGCGTTCAGGTGTTCTACGAATCTATTATCAGTCGGTAACGACGTAAAACATTAAAACATCTACAAAGACTTGTTCTACGCCTTGAGCAGATCCATAGCAGGGACGCTTCGATCCTCAAACAATTTCATTAAATTCAATTTCGTGATTATTTGCAACTGTATTTCAGAATCGACCATGGGGGACGATTTAAAGGAAGATGCAGCGGACACCATCCGACAAGAGTTGGGACTTGGGAGCAATTATTGCGGAGCAAACCGCGTGCCAAACAGAGATTACTCTCTGACAGGACGCGGCCCTGACGACAATGGCTGAAAGGTTAATGCACACATCAAGGAGGGGCGATGGGCAATTTACGGACGATGCTAGCAACGTCAAACGATCTTCCACGTTCCAATGGGGAGGAACCAGAGGGTTGGCTTTACCAAGCTAATGAGTATTTTGTGTTCCATGGTATCAGGGATGAGTCGAAGGTACAGATAGTCGGCTTTCACATGACGGGGAAAGCAATGAATTGGATTCGTGGACTCAGGAGGAACAAACTAATTTCAACCTGGACACGATTCGTTGCGGATTTACGGGAGCGATTTAAGGAAGTTGAATACGGTAATAAACTAGAAGAACCATCAAGGCTTCAACATAAAACATCACTGACCAAGTACTTGGATAAATTTGAGGAATTATCGAATGATGTGGAAGAACAATCGGAAGCCACTCTCATCACATATTTTGTGGGAGGGCTCAGGTCCGATCTGAAAAGCGAGTTAAAAATTATAAATCCCAAGATGTTGAGACAGGCTTTTGCCGTGGCAAAAGTGTATGAAGCACACCCAGGGAGACGAAATTTATCATGGCGAGCGCCATATCGACAGAATACGGGTTCATCGAGTTCGAGGCCAATACTCAAGACACCGTTAGAATTCGCTAAAGGGGTGCCGATCATAAGAAAAACATTGACATTGGAGGAACATCGGGCACGGACGGCAAAAGGATTGCGCTTCAATTGCGATGAAGCATATTCTCCCGACTACCGTTGCAAGGGACGACTCTTTCACAAAGATACGGATCAAGGTTGTTTGGTTGAAATGTGCGAAGTAGAACCACCAGACGAAGGGGGCGTCAGGGAGGAAGTGGTAGGTGAAGAAGGAGTTACAGAAATTAACCTCCAAGCCCTATCCGGGACAATTAATCCCAGGATCCTACGATTACAAGAGGCGATCAAGGGACGGAATCTGACTATCTTGATTGATAGTGGCTTAACCCACAATTTCATCCAAGATTCAATAGCCTATAAACTGGGGGTGGAACTGCAATCTCTCCAAGAGTTTAGAGTTTTTATCGGAAGCGGGGAATATTTGGTGTGTCGGGAGGTGTATCGATGAGATCATATTTGGTATGTCCAAAGACACAATTTATAAGATCATATCTAAACTAATGGCTATTAGGATTGGGCTTGTTGTTCCAAATCTACTTTCAGGAGGTGGCTTTCACAAAGGGCGGGATCATTTCTAATAATGTCTTCTTAGAGGAAGAGTTACTATGGGATTTCGATCAGAAGACGGCGACAAGGTGGGTTTGCATAAATCTCGATATTACTAAAGCCTTCAATTTGGTTAGCTGGGAAGCGATCCGTATCATTCTGATCAGTATGGATTTCTCAGGTGCATTGGTCAGACTCATCATTCAGTGCATTTCAATCGCGACCTTTTCTATATATCCTCATAGAAGGAGAGCCTTCGACTCAATTTGTCATTGGGAGAGGGCTTCGGCAAAGAGATCAATTGTCATCAATCCTCTTCAATTTAGTTATGGAGAATCTTTCGCAATCGATGCACCTCGTCGAGCAATGTGAAGAGTTGGATACCTTCGTAATAGGGGGAGCGACCTCTGACACATCTCAATCATTTTTGCCAACGATGTGTTATGTTTTGCAAAGGCAGTTTTTGAGGATTTCAATCATTTTTGCCAACGATATAATTATAAGTTTTTGAGAGTAATTAAGGCAGTTTTGGATAATTTAAAAAAGAGTTCAGGTCTGAAAATTAATTATTTCAAGAGCTCTATATGATATTTGATGAAGCACTTAATCTGCTACCAGAGGCTCGCGGTGGTGCGAGGTGATGCCGGAGGCTCTGAAGTTCACGACGCGCGCTCTACGTCAAATACCTGCAAGGAGAGAATGGGCGATTCTGGAGAGAATCGGCTATTCTCTTAGTGCTACTCTAGTGAGAGTGAAACTTGTATTGTGTCTTTGAGTGTCCCCTTGGGACCCTTTTTATAGGGTCTCGGAGGGCGCGATCAAAGACGGACATCGCGCCTGTTGCCATGTTTGGGCGCATTTATGACCCGTTATGGCGTAGGCTGGCGGCGAGTAACGGTCGTAAATCGACGATTCAGGTATGAAAATCGCCTATTTAGGGCAAACTCGCCGAGTTTCAAGGGGCGAGATATGCAGTCTACCATACTGTCGATCTGGACCCTAACTCGGCGATTTATCCCTAAAGTCGGCGATTTGGTAGTCCAATCGTGATTTACGGGTTAACTTGGCGATTTAACGATGAACTTGTTCCGCACCGTGGGAGCCTTCCGGGGGTCCGGCGTAAAGCGACAGAACCCTAGTTCTTGTTGAAAGGCGTTGTTGGGAGTGACTGCCGTAATCAGGCATGTCTCATCAATATTCTCTATTTCATGTGAGCAAATCAAAGTTGATTTGTTGCAGCTGATGGGATTCCAGGAAAGTTTCTTACCGCTGAAGTATCTAGGTGTGCCTCTAGTAGCAGGGACCTTAATTAAAGTGGTGGATTGTGGATCAATTAAGCTCATATTTTCAGAAGTGGAAAAATAGAGTTCTATCCTACGGAGGTAAAGTCTAACTTGCGAATTGGGTTCTAATGGAGAAATTGCAATATTGGTTTCAATGTCTCAAGATTTCCATGATGGTTATTAAAAAAACACGACAAATCATCTACCAGTTTATTTGAGAAGATTCTAGGGGAATGGCATAGAGCAGAATGGTTTTGACTAAAGAGGACGGGAGCCTAGGTTTGACGGATCCAGTGTTGCTTGCTCACGAGAGTTTCTAGGGTCAAGTGGGCGCATAGAATCTGGAATGGGTGCTCACCTCAGGCGGTTTGGATGCGTGTACGATACTCTAAAGGGAGAGCGTTGGTTGAGATCCAAAACCACCCCAAAGATTCCTCAATCTAGTCTAGCATCCTGAGAGCCAAGGAGGATATCAATTTATGTTTTTCTACAGAATCGGAATCTAGATCAGGTAGCGCAAATATGAAATCGGGCTATATAAAAACCAAATCATCACAGATAGCCATGTCTGATCCTCTGTCCGATAGTGTGTGGTCATGTCGTATTTCTAAGATGGTCGTCTGTTTATGGAGATTGAGATGGGGAAAGTTAAAAACATTCGACAAATTGAGAAATTGAGGGGTAGCAGTGTCGCCAAGATGTGTCTTATGTGACGTAACTAAAGGAACAACAATCCACTTATTTTTCAATTGTGACTTCAGCTGGACTCTTTGGAATGAATTCACGAATTGACAAACTATGCTCTATGAAAGACTATAAGTATCACAACGATAAAACAAGAAGATATTCGTGTAGGTGATATCATCGAAGGGATCGATATTCAAATTCAAAAAATCAACACCGTGTTGGAGGCTATATTGGAATGCACTAGCAGTATATATTTGACACCTTTGGAGGGAGAGAAATCTACGACATAAGGAGAATCTCTCTCGGTCGGTCAATGTCATCTCAAGGGATTTGATTAGGGATTTGACTACCATCTATGACCATCGACTATATAAAAAATCGCACAAGTTAAATTTGAAAGATGCAACTATTAGAAGATGGAAAGAAGTTTCACTATTGGTTACTGACCTATAAGTCGAAAATTAATAAAATTTCACACGTCCTATTACTATTCGATAAATACTAATTTTAACAAAGAGCAACATAAGAGAATTTATACTGGTTCACCCAAACAAGGGCTAATCCAGTCCTGACAACTATCGAAGTTCACTAGCCTAAAGGTTATGACAAAACCTTAAAATATCAAGGAAACTCTTAAAAACCTCTCTAAGCTTTAAGGCTAACTTCGCTTAGGAATCAGTCTTTTACGGGTAGACTCACACCTTAGAGTATCAAGGAAATTCTTAAAAACCTTTCTAAGCTTTAAGGCTAACTTCTCTTAAGAACCAATCTTTTACGGGTGGACTCACACCTTAGAGTATCATGAAACTCTTAAAAACCTCTTAACCTTTACGGGTAGGTTAACACCTTAGAGTATTGTGGTTGAGCTCAAAAACCTAAAAATCTTTCACACTTTGGTGATATTGAGACAAACCTTTCAACTAAAGTGAACACACACAAGAGATGATTAGAGGAGTGGAATATTAAGGAAACAACACTTCTTACTTGTAAAGATGAACAAAACGATTAGAAGAAGTTGGAAAGCTTTTAAAGCTTTTGGAAAGCTAGAACACTTGAGAACTTTGGAAGCTTGGAAGCTTGAAAGCAAGAACACGTATGAACTCAAATGTGGAGTGAAAAACTCTTTAGATTGCTTGAGGTGTGGTGAACGATCGATCAATTTATGAGGGTTTACCCTTCTATATAGCCTTGGCCACTTGATGTCCACCCTTGGATCTTTAATGAATGACTCCTTGATTTCTCACATAAATCCAAGCTTTGTCTTGAAAATCTTATCTTGAATAGTGTTTCATTTCCTTGGATGGTGTGTTGTTGGGAAATCTTATGTTTGATTTTCCTTGGAATAATTCTAACGTGAATAGTGTTTTGTCCCATTGAAATATTATACCTTGAATAAAGAGTTAAAGATAATAATAATAATATTCAAAGTAAAGATGCAATTATTCTAATTTGAATTTTAACTTTCAATTAAACCTTTGACTCAAATGATTTATTAATTAATTGAAGTTAAGTTTAATATTGACTAATTTCACCCTATAGATTAATAGTGTAATTAAGGTTTAAATTGACATGATTAATATATAATTCTATGTCGACAATTTTGATTCTACAATTGAAAGCACCAATGTAATACCTTTGCCGAAGCGTGAGTTGTCGAGGTCGGAAGAATCCTAGGAAGGGCCGGAGGTGAGGTCGGAGAGATCTCCCTAAGGAGCCAGAGGAAGATAGATTTGTTGGGTTTTAATTTAATGGTTCTCCCATCTTTTATTCATGTTTATTTAAATGAAAATAAAGTGCTGACAATAACTAATCCATCCAACAGCTGGAGGATCTTTAACCATAACGAAAATGCTCAATAGTAAATAAAGCTAGATTCCAGCCTGCTCTTCCGTACTCTGGTCGGCTCTGCCGATTGGGAGTGGGTAACGTATGTTTCCCTTGGGTTAATTACAGTAGTCTCCTTCAGTACTTGATCTTTAATTGGTAGGTCCTCTCTTAATCGCTTAATGACTTCTTCCATATCCAGTCCCACCGTACCGTTACAGTCGTCTTCTGATTGAAATCCCGTAGTAACTCTTCCACTAAGAGGACATTATCAGAAATGATCTCACTCTTTGTGAAAGCCGTCTGATTGCCTAAAAGTAGATCTGGAATAACAAGCCCAATCCTAGTAGCCATTAGCTTAGATATGATCTTGTAAATTGTGTCTACCCCCGAGATAGGTTTGTAATCACAGATATGCGATGTCTCTGAAAATTTAAGAATAATAGTGATGATAAATGTAGTATTAGTGTTTTAAGAAGCCTCGTCCATCGAAATATGAGCCTTTAATGTGATTTAACGATATCCCTTCTTCTTGCTAGCTCTTCGATAAATGATTTGACAAATTGCTATAGATTTGTAATCGCAGACAAAGATCTCGTTGAACTCTCTGATTCAGATGAATTTAGCATAGAGTAGAAGATAAAGATTTTAGAGATATTCAGATTTAGGGTTGGAAGAAAATAAAGTGTTTTTCAAACTTGACTACTGATGAGGGTGAATCCTGATCAGTGCTAGACGACGCTTCGAATTGAACAAGTGTCGGGCCAAAAACTCCACGGAAATCAGCTCGCGTTTTTCAATTGCTCATGCTCTGCTCTAGCTGAAATTTCTTTCTGGAATACAACCTGCCCGAATGAATGGAAGTGACCCTATATTCATAGGACATTTTATGGGTGTAATCTGATCATTATGGTCGTAACCGCCTAACTACTCAGATCTGATTCCAGGTCGACTTTCCTGAGGATTAACTTTTCCCAGATCGACTTTTCCTGTTCGACTTCCTAAGACCGACTTCTGGAAAAGTCGACCTCCCCATTAGCTGACTTGGAGACTCCTCGTAATCTATAGGTATTACCATCCATTCTGGGCTATCTGAATCTCTGATTGCTGGTGTCGTGATCAAGTTTGAGATATTGTATCACCAGTATTTCCCCTTTCATTACGTATTAGGTTTCTCGTTTCCTGAAAGATGCTTTCGGGTACTATTGATGCGATTTGTATGTCAGATTCTGTATCACCAACTACCAACGTCAAGTTTGAACAAATACCAACAAAGACAAAAAATTGCATCTTTATCTACATATATCTTTATTTACATTATATATATTCAATTCTATCCATTTTGGATATATTAATGAAATTTAGAAGCTACAATTTCGACCACTTATCTCGAATCTTGCTAGAAGGCAGCTGAATGCAGCAGGAGTAAGACAAGCATCGGAGGATCTGATGCTGCAAGAGCCAAGATTTGACAGTTTTAAATCGGTTAATTACATTTAGATTTAAATCACGCAAAATGTTGTATTTAATTCCTGTTTTTAACATTATCTGAAAATTTCTATTTTCAATCAATGCTAATATACCTTATAAAAAACCTTTAAAGTAGGAATAATTTCCCAAAGAATGATTATTGGTGGGAATGACAAGTTACAAGAATGTGTCATTTCAACAAATACCGTTGAGGTAACGACTAACGACAGTTGACAGGTACTGAGAACTTGAGAAGTAAATTTAAAAAAAAATTGGTAAAATGGCTTTTAAGCCTTTGACTAGGGTCTACCCGATTACCCGGATCCGAAGTTTTTGAATAGAATGTATTTCCACCGAAAAAAGAAAGTAGACAGTTTGATAGATTAAATAAGAGCCACAAACGAAAACACACAGAGGAGAGAGCACGTGGAAGAGGCGGCGGGCGACCAATGGGATGTAAGTATAAGATCATGCAGTTCCCACTTGATTGCGGGACCCACACAGAGTTGTCTGGTAATTCCATGTGGCAGTCACATCCACCACAAACTCTCTTCTTTCTCACTCACACGCTGAACTTATTATTGGGGATTTTAAGTTAGGGTTTTGAGCGATTGGGTTAGATCGGATCTGTTGCGTTGGAAGCGGTTTCAGAAGTGTGGTGGGGGAGACAGGAGACGGAGAGATGGTACATGGTTTCGGTTAGGAGTTCTTGAGCTGGGATTTCGGTTGTGTGCGGAGATGAATGATTGGAATGATGCAGATAAGGTGCTGTTTTGTTTATTTGTTGCAGTTAAATATTTTTTTTAAGATCCATCAACTTTGGGTTCGATGCTGTCTGATGTGGATTTTCAAGTGTTGGTGTAGTTAAGAATGATTTTTACGGGATATAAAAGCTTATAATTAAGTAAACCAAGGATTCTGTAAGTATTTTGGTTCGACGAGGTGCCGCGTTTTCCCCCTCCTCCTTAGGAAAGGGAATTCTGTAATTTTTTGTTGATTTTTCGAGGATCTTTAGTGTTTTGGAAGATCAATTCATCTAGGTATCCGACTAAGAAAATAAGGAAGGTGATGCCGGCACTTGATGATTTCTCCGTTGAGCTTTATGGAAGATCCGAAGACGATATTGGAAATTATAATAAAACCTCTGATTATTTAAATTTATTAACACTTGTATACTATATTACTATACAATAATCTAGGTCAATAATGCAATAAGACTAGAATTTATTTATTACTTATTAGAATTTAGACAAGACTAAATATAAGTCAAGAGTCCTTGCCTAATTATAGGTGCCACACAGTTACTCAGATTTGTCAGATTTACCCAAGTATAAGCTTTATTGAAGTTTTAACATATACCGTGTTAGGGTCTACACTGGAATATTCTAGGCAGCACAACATGACACATTTAGGCCAATAAGAGTCCTGGTTCATACTAATCTTATCATTGATTTTAACATGCATATCCAAATAAGAGTCTGCATCCACTAAACCAAAATCATGATAATAATTTTCACATCAATGATTTGACAATCATCTTACTTACTCAAATCTTACTCATTCTAAAATCATCCAAGAATCTGGATTTGACATTGAAGATCCCGTACCTTTTTTTAAGCTTCAGGCGACTGATAAGCTTCCTCTTCCTTGCCTTTTCCCCCTCTCTCTTAGAGTGCTCTCCATTGATCGGTGGTGAGAGTTTCTTTTATTCCTACCTCAGCCTACCTAATATGGAAGGATTTGGGTAGTTTGCCCTCTTCTCTCCTACCATTAATCCCCTTTTCCTATTTGATCTAACAGTCGATGGATGATTTGAGAATATTTTATTAATTAAGATTATGGAATTTTTTTCATTCCACCTCTCAAGATCTTGGAATTTACAGGGACTAACTCATAATATTGACAATGGAGTTTTCCTTTGAAAGGTCTAAAATTGTAAATGGAGAGAAATATTCATGTTATTGACTGTTGTTGTCTTTTGGTCATATATGTTTATTCTATATGCCATATGATGTCTCTCCATTGAAGTTGTTTGGTTTAATTCAGACTTTTATATTATTTGTTAGTCAATCGACAGTAGACTGTTGATGTCGCGTTGGAAATAGATCAGAAGTTTCTTTTCAAGAAAAGAATCATAATAACAAGAATGGATGGTTTTATCTTTTTATTCTATTTTTTGTTTAAATTAAAGATGGCCATGGGGTTGGTATTTGATTTTTTAATCTTTATTTTCATATTTTGATTTGAGATAGTAAAAATAGCACTATTTACTATTTATCTTCTTCCTCTTTACAACATTATTTTTCAATTTTTAATAAATTTTATGGTCTGAAATTGTTACCTGGCATCGCGCATACCCAACCTTTAAGATCACTAGTTATTGCCTAAAATTGTTGTCGGTTTTTCATTTATTATTTTCAGGCAGAATACACACAATGGGATGACATTAAAAGCGAGTGTCATAATGTGCCTTATCCTAAGTCTAGTGGGGATGATACTTTTATGATTGGAGATTATTGGAATAAGCAAGACAATGAGCAAAAGAATACCGATGTTAGTTTGGTCAAGGAGAGTGCATCTGGGTCCAAAAATGGGCTTCTTGGATGTAACCTCAACTCCTATTCCAATTTTGATATGGAAAATTCACTTGTTTGTTCCGACTTTTCTTCTACAAGCAATGCAATTGAACTAGTAGAAGGCAGTTTTGGAAACAAACATCAGCCTATCCCATCAACCATAGTCAATGATTTCAAAGATTCTTTCTGCAGCAGTAATGAGAGCAATAACACATTAACAGAGCTTTGCCAATCAGGTGATATCCTTGATAGCAGCAACCCTTCATCATGTAAAGAAACATATGAATTTCTAATTGATGGTAGAAAGGAACTTGATGGTAAATCTAGTGCTTTTTTTAGTGATCATGATCATAATGCACTTGACAACTTTCTTGATTGGGACTGGGGCAGTATCACAGAATTTGACGATTTTGATAGAATTTTCAGGTGATGAATAACTTTAAACTTAATTTTTAGCTTATTTGTTGATTACCATTTTAGGTTTTTTGTTTATTGAATTGGATATAGTTGCAGAAATAGTAGTTCCATATTTGAGCATGAAATGATGAAAGACGTAGATTCAAGTCAAGCAGAAGCAACACCTCTTCCCATACATGTGAGTAATTCAATGAAAAATATGATATATTAAAAAAAAATAGTATGCATTAAGAATCACATAACACAAATAAATATCACATGTTTTGTTTCTCAGGAGACGTCGATAAATATGGATGTGTCAGGAAAAAAAGATTCAGGCTCTATTCACGGTAAACAAAAGACCTTGAATGATGATAAGGTACATGGATTTATTGTTGGACCTTATGTTAATTTCTCGGAGTTATAACGACTGGAGTACAATTCTTCATAAGTTCATTAATACTTATATCAATGAACTGGAATTATTGTCAGACCATTATCTTGGGAATCAAGCCCAAGATAACTAACTGCATTAGTATTTATGCTTTACAATAAACAATGGTGTAACCTAACTTTATTCACTATTACTACCAGGAGAATCACCCCATGGGGTAGGCTATTCACAGCTGAACCATGTAATTTTGTGTTTTTACTTTTATCTGTTTGCTTTATTTGCTCTTCCAGTCAGATTCATATTTTAAATGACTGTTTCATTGGTAAGGAGAGAGTTTGGTGTGTTCAAGATCAGGGGTTGCTTGAGTTTGATTTCAAGTGGGCCGTGAGTGCTTTTCTCACATCATTTATACCATAGTGTCATCTTGTACTTTTTAGTCTATTTGTGCAACTATTTCCAATTCAATAAATAAATAAAGTCAATAAATAAAAATTCTTAAATAGTAATAAATAAACCACAAGATTAAAATTTGCATATGTTAAGAATGACATATAACTAACAGTACAAATAAGTATTTGTTGGTTCTATTTTTTAGGAGACATTGATAGATATGGACATGCAAATAGAAAAAGGTTCGAGTTATTTAGAAGAAACTGAAAAGCCTCAAATTAAACAAATGAACTCAAAAGATGATGAGGTACATGGCTCATTGCATAACTAATATTAAATGCTGACTTATATTCTTTGTTTATATATTTATTCAATTTAATGTTTAACAGATGGTGGGTTATGGTGTTGTTAAGAAGCATGCAGAATGTCAGACTGGCACCCAGGAGTCCAAAAAAGTATGTTTTGTCTACTACTGTTTAATTTTGTTGAATTGAGGGCATGTTATAATGTAAGTTCTCACTGTTATATATTATTATACCTATAATTGTGTTAATACCTTGTTTTAGATGTACAAAGAAAAAACAGTATCGAAGTCTCAGAGGAAAATGGAAGAAAAGACGGGAATAAAATCTCATAAAATAAAGAGTATGCCATCATACAATGGCCATGTTCAAGTTCAGCAATATTTGAAATATGTTCCCGTTCCTTCTGCTTTCCAATCATTTCAACCGTCAATGTTTCCTCAACAAGTTAAAGTAGGAAGACCTGATTATCTGGGTTATTTTCCTTCTACTCACCATCCATTTACTGGATATGGGTACCCAGCATTTTCATTTCCTTCCTTTTCTTTACCACCACATATTCATGCTGTAAGGAATCAGACACTGCGTGCTCCAGTTTACAATCCATATGTGCAACACCAAGCAAGTGATATTAATTCTTCACAAAATCAAGGTCCAACTAAAATGCCAAAAATGACCCCTGAAGAAAAGATAGAGAAGCTTAGGAAGAGGCGGCAAGAGAATTTTTTTGCTGAGAATGTTAGTGATCCTGATGGCCTTCTAACCAAGAAAATGTTACCAATGAATCAAAGAAAATCTTTGATTTTGAGTTCCACTGGTAAAACTGAGGGGATAAACATGGTAGTTAAACAGCATGATTCATACGGTTCAAGCGCTTTTGATGACCATGCATGGCAAGAAAGAGTTTTTCGTGAATTTCAACAAACAATAATGAAGGTCGTAGAAAAATGAATCAGTACTATTCTTTTATCTTGTCAAATGAATCAGTAATATTTTTTTATCTTGTCAAATGAATCTGTACTAACAATCCTTTTAACTTCATAGTTGGATAAGAATATACGGCAATGCATGAAAGAAAGCTTACAACGTTTGGCTAGAAATGCAAAGGAGAGGCGAAGTGACATTGACAAAAATAGTCGAAATGATCATAGAGTTTTCAAGAATGAAACAAGAAGCTTGCAAGATAGGTTTGACATCCTAAATGCATTTTTAACAACAAAGTTGCTTTTGATTATATTTTAAAACTTACTTTTGATTAAGTTTTTGTTTAGCAGTCATCCATCACTAACACATTTTCCCTCATATGTTGACTACTTGCTTTATTTTGAAGTTTTTTAGTAGTAAAAATATCATGGCACACTATCACTGACTTGGAAAATCTATGGATTGGAGTTTGCCACTTTGGCTTGGTTAATAATTGGAATAATTGTTTTCACAGTTCTAAATAGAGGCACTATAGCAGGGCATTGTGCTGGGCGCTATGCCTTAGCTGGAGCCTGGATCCCAGGCCGATCCTGACCCAAATCCGCCCGAATAAAATAATTTTAATTTTTTTATAGAAGAACTAAGGCTTCCAACGGGAAAACAGGCACCGATCAGAGCATCAACCACCAATCTCTTCTCTTCCGGCGAGCTGCGATCTCTTCTCTTCTGGCGAGATCCGGCAATCTCCTCCTTTCCGTTAGGGGGATTAGTTCATCTGGTATTCTAGTCACCAAAGCTCTTAAAATTTTCTAGGTCTAAGGTTCAAGTCTCACCGTGTAATTTTCCACTTATTTACTTGGTGATATATTTATCCCTTGGAGGTAGACTCTTCTACTCTGTAGAAAGTCATCCCTTTTTATAAAAAAAGTACTTAGGAAACAAATCTTTTTTGTATTAAAAAAAAAATTAATAGGTATTTGATACTGAATCAGTTATTTTGCAAACGGTAAATTTTCATTTTTCATTAAGAAACAACGAAAAAGCTAACAAAAGCCTAATTTGAAGTGCTGCTCACTTTTGTTCTGTACTACAAGACAAAAAATGGGTGATTATTTTGAGAATATTCACTCCCGTAAATGCACCTTCCAGCCCACTCACCGGAGCTCCTTTCCGGTGATTTGACTTTCCACCTTGATGGAGGAAGAGGGCATTAGGCCTTGTTGTTACTTGCTCCTAATTGCTTTGGTAATTTGAGCTTAGGATGTTTGCCGATGAATAGAAGGTGGAAGCTCGGTCCTTTTTGAGGTAGAAGAACCTCCCCCCCCCCCAAACTTTCCATGACCAATAATTGTGGACTAAGGTCATTATTCTTCAAGCCTCTAACAATGAAGGATGGAATGATCTATGCTTCCCTGAAGTTGTCTTAGGTTCCCCCAAGGAAGGGTGAGCCTTTGTTGCTGAGTGCTGACTATGAGGGTACTGGTAATTGCACCAGCTGCAAGAAGGCTCCACTACTACATAAGATATGCATGGGGTATTAGAGGTGAATTTCGTACATGCTTAGTCCAGGTTCAATTCTCCACAATGCCAGATTACATTCGTGCTACTGACAGATATTGGGATTTCATAAGGGATGCTCCCCACTGTATGTCAGTAAGAGGTTCTGCACAAGGATGTTCTTAGGAGTGTTCCACAATGAGTGTTTTTGATCTGGATGAACTACATGTGGAGCAAGGTGGTAGTAGAGAACATCCCGGATTTAACTTGACGATACCTCTGAATGTTTAAATTACGGGAATATGGGTAATTAAGGTGTTGATGTGTGCCACGTACTTCTTGCTAGGGCTTTCGTCTAATGAGACAGAGAGAATATCGTCGTTTGATGTTTCACGATCAATTGCCTCAATAATTTGGTATTTCTTCTTATGGAAGCTCATGAACCTCTCCATTGATCATTGCAGATGGAGTAGGAGAGTAAGCAATGTCCAGAGTCATTATGTCGAGCATGGGAATCTAATGGATCATGGGGTTAGATGTTTTGTAGAATTGGAGGTGGAATCTTCACGGAGAATTGGAGTGGAGGAGGGTACATAACGGTCTTCCAAAAAGTTGAGTCCAACGTATCCATCATTGTCGTCGTCCTTGAGTAGATGACTTAAAGAGAAGTTCTCTTTAAGAAATTGAACATTCTTGGAGATTAAGATACGACTGTAAATGGGATCGAGTAGAATTTATTCATCATCCGTTGTTGGACATGGACTTGGATAGGATATGAAAACGTGTGGAGACTGGAGAGGACTTTCCGTCGAGCTTGTTGCTTTGGCATCGAACCTTTGGGAATTTTTACACGCAAAGGTTTTAAGCTTTCCATACTCTGGTGGACGCCTGAACAACACCTTGATGGGAGATTTACTCTGCAAAATATTTTTTCGAAGTAGATAAAATGAGAGACAATGTCTGAATTTCAAAGTTTGGAGAAACAAAAAGATAAAAAGGGAGATGGATTTGTAGACCCATCAACATTTTCCAATTGACTAGATAATCACTAGATAGACTGCCTTCGGAGGCTGGTCCCCCACATTTGAAGTGTAGTGTCCTCCAAAGGGTGACAACAACTTTTCCTATGACACTCTGGCCTGAAGGAGAGGCCTAATGTCTTCGCAAGATAGTTGTAGGGTTATGATTATATATACACTCACGTTTATCATAACATCGCAATCCCAATAAAGAGTGAAAAATCCAGATTGTTTATGAAACATCAGGGCGGTATCAACGATATGTTTTTGCCGGTGTTCAATTTTACCTATCCGTTGGTAGATATGGGAACATGGATATTTTTGAATTATTCCAAAAGTGTCAAACCATAGAATGAGACGGACAATCTCCTATGTGTTGTCTGTCTGAATAGATTTTATAGATTTATTACCTTATCATACTGCTTCTTGGTCATACTTGAGCTCACTGATGGACAGAACCTACTTGAGTCTAGGATCTTCAAGGCCTCGTCGATCACCATATGTCTGTCCCTCTTTGCCTAGACCACCACTTCAAAACACTGATAGAAATATTAAATATATGAAAATGGAATAAATAAGATTTTTTTGCTAAACCTTCCACAGTTATGAAGGTTTAAGGTGATGCAGAAATCTGGAAACTTTGCTAAATGCTCTCTAGAAGCCGGAAACAGTATTATTTAAGGTTCTGGATATGATCTTTCTTAGGTATTTGTAGGTGTAGGTCAAATAGACATGCAGGAATGGCTTGAAATTGAGTTTACTAATGAGCGGAATTTGCCTAAGTCTAAAAGTTCCAGGGCCTAGATCACCATGGATCCCTTCCTTCTTGCCTAGAGGGCCAGCTCAAAAACACTGATAAAAACTAGAGGAAAATGGAATAAATTATTAAAAACAAAAACCAGGTCTATAATTTTGCAGTTATTTTTAATATTTCTGAACTTTATAATATTAAATCATTATTAATTTAATATATTTAAAGCATGCTATATTGCTATTCTCTTGTCAAGATAAAACATTACCTTCTTAATGAATTTAAATGCTGTCTCCTTGCTGATTTTTTAATTTATCATCTTGGCAGGTCATCATCTGCTGCAGAAGATGTGGAAACGCATACGAATCCTATAGATCGCATCATGGCTCACCTTCTTTTTTATTCTCCTTCAGTTTCTTCTACTGAGATGGTTAATGAAAAATGCCTCTACCAACAATTTCGCAAAATCTTGGTGAGCACTACAACTTCCAAGGAATCTTTTTTTACCAGTTTAATTTTTCAAAGGCTAACCACATCTTAATAATTAACCATTTTTTTTCTTCTTTTTGTTAATATTATCCAGAACCAAAACTCTACAATACATGGGAATATCAGGAGAAAAACAGAAAATGTTAACAAAATGAAAGATGATGCACCAATATGAAGTAAGATATACATACTACAACAAAGAGTACTTGATGTTTATTTTTTACATGTATCTGTCATTCACATGATCGATCCCTTTCAAAACTTGCTTGTCATAATGGATTTATATCTTAAATGAGTCATTTTTTCTCCTTTTCAGATTCACCCAAACAATTCTGGAGCATCAAATTTTATGTCTTTTTCAGATCCATCTAAACAATTCTGGAGCATCAGATTGTATATGTATGAATGTATGATAGATGTAAGAAGGTTTCTGAATAAGGTGATGAAGCTGCTTCATCTTTTAATAATGTAGATAAATAATAATCATGGAGTTCATCTGGCTTCCCAACTTTGAATACTGTCATTTATATTGCTATATATAGACCAGAGAAAGAATATCTTGAATTAGTCCTCTCTAAATTATAACCATCTTAGGTATTAGGGTTTTAACTGTATTTAGGAAATTACATATATAGGTTGTAGTGTGTTTATGTATATGTATGTATGTACAGGGAATGAATTTTATGCAATGAGTTACATATGCAGTTTGTAGTGTGTCTAATATTGAACAATTAGATTTCTATATATTATACGATTATATCAAGTGTGTTATAACTTATAAGCGCCTAGAGGCTAAAGTAGAGTGCTAGAATAATTAGTTCTAGTGACCCAATCACTAATCACTATATTATACTATATTGTATGTAATTGCCGATTTGCTTCTGTTTGATTATTATTGTTTAGGGTGTCAAACGAGCTTAGCCGAGCTTTTGCTTATAGAGTCGGGTTCGGCTCGTTAAGGAATTGTCCAAGCTCGGACTCGGTTCGTTAAGAAATTGTCCGAGCTCGGGTTCGACTTGTTAAGGAATTGTCTAAGCTCGGACTCGGCTAGTTAAAGAATTGTCCAGGCTCGGGCTCGGCTAGTTAAAGAATTGTCTAGGCTCGGGTTCGACTCAGTTCGATAAGCTTAAAATTGAAAAGAAAAAAATCTGAATATTTTAAGAAAGATTTAGGTTTTTATTTAAATTTTCTTGTAATTTATTATTAGACCCTTAACAAGCTTATCGAGCCAAGTCGAGTTTGAAAAGTCTAAGCTCGAGCTCGTCAAGCTGAGCTTAAATTGACACCCTATTATTGTTCAGACATTTTTGTACTTATCATTTATGAATATAGATATTGCTTTTTATTGAACCAACTTACGATGTAATAGTGGTTAGGATTAGTTTGTTAGTTAACTAATCATGGTATTAGTTTGTTAAACAATCATGCATAGATAAACCCAATTAGGTAGTTAATATTCATCCAGTAATACAATCAAACACCTTCAGTGCATCAAATCCATGATTGTGAAATCGTATATGGTATCAGTGGCTCATTGGAAATGTCCGATTCTTTTCCACATTCTTCCTCTGCAATCGTCCCAACGACGACGATCGATGTCGCTGCTTCCTCGCCGTCTCCATCAAAGATTGTGATGAAGTATGTCAAATGTGTCCTTGAAAAAACCAATTACTAATCTTGGAAAGCTCAGTTTTCGGCCATGCTTCGTGGGGTTGGATTGATTGAGTACGTCGAGGGTAAGGTCGCGTTTACATCTCCGGTGACTCTCCAACAAGACCAATTGATTCTTAGTTGGATCTTAACAAGGATTTCGCCGGTGATTTTACCTCAGGTGGTCTCTTACCAGACGTCGGCCAACGTTTAGTCGTGCTTGCGAAAATTATTCGCATCGAGGACCCTAACGAGGCAGTTACATCTTCGGTTCCAATTGTTAACAATGAAGAAAGGAGGATCGACGATGGAAGAATTCATTACCAAAATGTCAACTGCAAAAGACACGTTAGCAGGTATCGGTGAGCTAATAATCAAGGATTCAGAACTCATGATCTTGATTACTCTAGGTGCTCTAGGAGAGAGTTACGAATCTTTCGTAACAGCAATTGCAACACGATTTGACCCGGAGATGACTTTTGCGTCATTGTGCGAGTTTCTCATGGATCAGGAGATCAGACAGGCTCGCACATACAATGAAGCTCTGCCAACAATCAATGCGATTAAAATTGAAATTAAATGTCAAATCTGCAACAGGTAGTCTCACATTGCCCTTAACTGCTATAACCGTCTAAATATCACTCAATTCAAGCTTCAACACAACCGCGAATTATCTCCGTTGGGTCCTAACGGGAATAATTGGAAAACACATCTGGCAAATATCGCATCATCTGGATGGATAATGTGGTACCCAGATTCTAGGGTTTCATCGCATATCACGGCGGAGTCTAGTAACATCCAGAGGCCTCGTTCTTATTCAGGTAAGGATTGTATTTTGACTACTAACAAGAGTCCAATGCCTATTGTTCAAACCAGCCAAAGTATTGTTCAAAGCAGTTCGAAATTACTGATATTACATTATCTTCTCCATGTCCCTTCTACGACTCACAATTTACTTTCTGTAAATAAACTGTCTCGATAATTCTGTTACTATATTGTTTGATGCACAAAAAGTGGAGATCGATCAGAGATTGGGCTACTGAAGAGGTGTTGCTGGAGGGTCGGGCATGCGGAGGCTTGTATATGTTGCCATTGAAAATGAGTCATTCTAGAGAAGTTCTGAGTTGCGAAAGATTACCTCACTACCTATGGTATTGTCGCTTGGGTCATTTAAATTCAAAATATATGAATGTACTCATTGATCAAGGTTTAATAAAATCATCTTCCAAATCTAAGGCAACTTGTGATTCATGTTTCGTTGGTAAATCGCACGCCTCTCCTCACCTTCCTTGCCAAACCAAATACAAACCTCTAGATTTTCTCTGATATCTGGAGTCCCTCGTCGGTTGTTTCATACGAGGGTTACTCATATTATGTTAATTTTGTCGACGTCTCAACAAACTTCAATTGGGTTTATCCTATGGTGAGAAAATCCGAATTTTACAAGATTTGTGAAAAATTCTATCATTGGGCAGAACGGCAGTGTAGGCGAAAGATTTTGGCTATGCAGACCGACAATGCTCTGGTTTCTGGAATATAGGAAGTTGGGGAAACGATTGGCAGAACTTGGTATTTCTCATCGGCTTTCGGCACCATATTCTCACCAACAAATGGGTCATGTGAAGCGTCGTCACCGGCACCTCATTAATACAAAGGTCGGGATGCTCAATCAGACGTCTCTACTGGCCAATCTACGGGATTTTGGTGTATTACTACTGCTATTTATACAACCGAAATCCAACGTCGCTTCTTGCCGGCAATTCTCTCCGTTTGAACAATTACTTGACAGAGCACTGGAATGTAAGAAATTGAGAGTTTTCTGGAGCTGATGTTATCCTTGTCTACGTCCATACAGATCGAACAAACTTGATGTTAAGTCAAAACTGTGCATCTTCATCGGCTATACCTTGAGCCAAGACTGTTATCTCTGCCTAGAACCAACGTCACGTCGAATATTTGCCTCAAGGGATGTATTTTTTAATGAGCTAGATTTCTCGTTAAATATTCAGGTTGGGCGGAACTTATCTTGCAATAAATCAGGTAATTATGATCAATTTGGGAATTCGGTCGGGGTAATTCCGAATCTGGTCAACACAGATAGTCAACACAATTGCGAAGTTTTCGAAATTTCCGGTCAGGTCCCGCAAGCACCTGATTTGGTTCACTCCGGTTCCAGATTTAAGGTCACGCGTTGCTGATTTAAGCCCGATAATTGATCGAACTTCGGAGGAACTCGCCGTCAATTTGAATGAAGGTTCTGTCACCAATATTGCTCTGGTTCGGGAATCAACCTTGGTGTTAGGTTCATTGGCAAACAACTTCCCGTCACATTCTAATAATGGGTCGGATAATGAATCAGAAGAAGAGATCATACAGTTGCCAAAGAAAATGGCTACAAGAGCGTCATCAAGAATATATGAACCAAATCCAAAATTTACAATGCAGTTGCGGCTTTCGATATCATCGTTTCTAGATCTTCGAAGTATGTCTTGACGATTCCATCTTGGAAGACGGCGATGGAAAAAGAATTTGAGGCTCTACAAAAGAATGATACTTGACGCTAATCGACCGACAACCAACGCACAACGTAATCAACACCAAGTGGGTATTCAAAGTGAAACCCAAAGAAGACGGCTCCGTCGAAAGATTCAAGGTGCGATTAGTTGCAAACGGAATGAAACAACTTCATGGATCAAACTACATGAATACGTTCAGTCCGGTTGTACAACCACTATCGATCAGGTTAATTCTTGCACTTGCAATCACAAACGGAACATCTCCAATGCGTTTCTTCACGGAAAATTGAAAGAACGAATAGTTGTTTCACAACCATATGGGTTTCAAGACCCAAAGGCTCCTGATCGTGTATGTCTTCTGAAGAAGTCCTTGTACGGTTTAAAGCAGAGTCTAAGACGTTGGTTCAAACGACTAAGAGAGGTTTTAAGTATGATTGGTTTGAAAGAATCACGAGTAAATCCTTCAGTTTTCCTGTCAATCGAAGGTACGGCAAAATTCATTTATGTATCTACGTTGATGACATCATAGTCACCAACTGGTTCAAGTGAAGATGAAGTCAAACGAATAATTGGGTTAATCGCGAAAGAATTCTCGATCAGAGATATGGGAGAATTACGATTCTTTCTAGGGATTCAAGTTAATCACATCAAGGAAGGTTTACATCTCTCACAGACACAGTACCTGGTTAACCTTCTGCATAGCTGCGATCTGGAAAATCTGAAGCCGTCAGCAACTACTATGGTGGCCAACGCTGAGTTAATATCAGACGAAAATCCAATCAAGGAGGTTTGAGAATTTCGACGTATTATTGGGTCTCTCCAATACATAACGTTGACACGCCCAAACGTTCAATATGCGGTCAACCGTCTATCACAATTCATGGGAGCTCCAAAGCCAGGTACATTGGCTTGCGATGAAGAGAGTTTTACATTACCTTTCAGGGACTCGAAGGCATGGGATTATTTTTCGCATGATGGTGGATTATGAGATTACAGCTTATTGCGACACTGATTGGAGTGGTGATACAACTGATCGGAAAAGTAGGACCGGGTTCCTAATCTATATTAAGGGAACTTTGGTCAATTGAGTTTCAAAGAAGCAAACTGTGTTGGCTCGATCGAGCGCAGAGGTTGAATACAGAGCCATTGCAGTCACAACTCAAGAAATTGAAGGTGTTCGATCAATTCTAGTCGAGTTAGGGATAACGGTATCAACTCCGATGAAGATCTACACCGATAACATGGGAGCGTCATTCATCACGAGAAATCCTATTGGGCACATTCGTCTCAAACACGTGGCGATTGACCTCCATTTCGTTCGTGAGAAAACAGAAAGTAAGGAGATAGTGGTAGAACATGTTTCAGGTACTGGACAGTGGACGAACATCTTAACCAAGACTCTTCCACCTAAGTCATTCCGAGCACTCCAAGGCAACCTCGTCAGAGAGCTTCCACGAGCTTGAAGGGAGGTGTATTGAACCAACTAACATTGTAATAGTGGTTAGGATTAGTTTGTTAGTTAATTAATCCTGGTATTAGTTTGTTAAACAATCATGTATAAATAAACCCAATTGGGTACGTAGTTCATATTCATTCAGTAATACAATCAAACACCCTCAGTGCATAAAATCCACGATTGTGAAATCGTGTTAATTAAGGATCAAAGTCCAAAGATGTCAAAACTTTTGCCTTTGTCATAATTCATAATTATGATGTTACACGTGCTAGTCTCTGCTAGGAGGAGCCTAGGATGATATTGAAAAAGATTTTGCTTTGATATTATGATGTTAGATGTAAGTTAGATTAGAAGATTCTGAAAGCAGCTTCCTCACAAACATGAAGCTTCTTAAAACTTCTTTTTTGTGCATTATATACATTAAAAAAAAGTTATTTAATTACGTTTCATTCTATCCTCTCTCGAAATGATGCTTGTTGTCTGTAGACGCCAAACCCATTCCTTTGTATTGTTGTATGACCAAAACTGAAACAGTGACCGTGAAATCTTCAGATGACAATAAATCTCCGATGACACCTAACTCTAGATTCTCCGTCCAATCCGTCAATCCAGATGTCAAATCTGAATATCGTTCATGTTTTTCATGTTTCTTATCGACTCCAGCAACTCCTCTCCGTTGGTCACTGGATTCTCTGTGTAAAATACACTATCTCTATTCATCGACTTCGCTTTGAACTCTTTTATGCACTCGCCGTCGAACGCCTGCGCCTTCTCTTTCTCATTCTCCGGCATCACTTTCAAATCAATACTCCCACGGCTACTGCATTCAATTCCAAAACATGGATGATCGGAGGAGGAATCATGGATGATCGGATTCTTATTTATGGTTGCACTAACAAACCGGATGACAGTTAGGTTAATAGTGGGATGATCAATAACACGTTAAGCATACGCCAATGCTTCTCGATCATCCGGTCCGCCGATGAACAGCATAACAACATGATCGATGAATGGTATGGAATCCATTGATCTGTCAAACTAACCGTACCACCAATACCCCGATCAACCAATATCCCAACAGAGCATAGAGAATTGTCCAACATGTTCCTATTAAACGTTTGTATCCCAATGTTGGTTGTCTCCATCCCACCATCCACAGTATGATGCTTATGAAATGGAAGTACAAGCAACGCAACATGTTTGTCTTCTGCCAGATGACAAACATCCTCGTGCATCGTCGTATACGGCGACACAATGGTCAACGGATGCACCGACACACCAGCAACGTACATATCATAAGATTCGAAGGATTTGATTATCTGGTCGGATTGAGCTTGGATTCTGTTGAGATTCCCTTGTGGAACCACACCATTAGCGCGTCTTGTCTTGTCTTGTTGGAGTACTCTTGTTGATTGTCGTTGACTATAAGCATGGCTGATTCGTGGCTCTTGAGTTGGACTGTGTGGACAAATATCGGGGAGCGTTTGGTTGGGTATGAGATCTCCAACATGCTTATTATGGATGGAACATTGCGGGTTCTGTGGATACACGCAACCATTCGGATCTCTGTATTAGGCTTTGCTCGATGGATTGTCCCTCGCTTATCGTGGATCATCAATCTTCTGGAAGATCGGAGAACCTTGAAGCTTAAAGGTGTCACAATTGTTGTCATCACTACTGACATCATGATCATTGTTGAATAAGATTGTGTGTATAAAACCTACACACATCAAACAATCAATTGAAATGGTTTGTTTAAACACATTTTAACAAATAAATTAAAAAAAAAATACCTTTTTGTCAAATGTGATGTAAAGAACTATGAGCTCCATGATTCCTTTGGTGTTCATAAGAATGCCAAAGGACAGACCAGTGTGAGTAGGTAATCCAAAGAATGTGGTGGCAACAACCATTGACCCAATTTTAACACCACTCACGACTAATAGGAGAATGATTAAAAACATGTATATGTGTGGGGTGTCAAAAGTCATAATACAATTAAGTTATAAAAAGTCAACCAATAATACAATTAAGCATGTTATAATTAAGATATAAATTTTATCTGATCAGATTATAAAAAGTCAAGTCTCATTTGCAACTTGCAAGTTTCTAAACCAAAGTGGAATTACCGTTCACACTGAATACCTGTCATTGAAAAAATTCACATATCATATTGATGTTATTTTATGTGACATTCATGTAATTAAAAACTCTGAATCAACCTGTTCAAGAACTTAAGCTGGTTGTCGGTAAAGCTTTCTATAATCAGTAATCAGGTATGATATGCGAGGTTCCTAGAATTTGTTAACTTCATTCATATAGAATTATAGAATAACAGTAGGGAATAGGAATATACACAAGCACAACCAACTACATAAACAAACTAAACTATATTTCTTGTTTTCTACATTCAATGTATTCTATTCCATTATAAAATATAAAACCTTTCATTTTCAAAACTTGCTTCGGAAACTAAAATTTTATAAAAGTTGCACAGTTGCTTCCGAATCAGTCATTGAAATACAAATTCTTGGCCTCATGTACAGGAGGAAAAAAAGTTAAATCGGAATGTTTCAACTTTCAATAAATACTACGATTTTGAATGATACATCAAAGTAACCAACTTTGCTTTGGTCTTAAGAACTAGCTGACATTTGCTTACTCCTTATCGAAAAATAGAATTTGATTTACACAAACAACTAAAGCAACTAACCAAGTTGTGCTGGATTTATACGAGATTGGTCATATAAATCAACAAAGTGGTGCTCAACAGCGCAAGTGCCAATGTAGTCAAATCATTTGGGTTAAACTGTTAAAGGCTTGTGAGAATACGAAAAACTGAATAGTGATTAGTGAAATCAACAAAAAAATAGATTTTTTTTGTTTCCAAACTACTTGGCAATTTCAATTTTGAAGATTCACAAAATCTTCGGAGACTAGTAAGTAGTAATACAACAGGATCGTAAAATCTTAAGACTAGTAGTAGTAAAGTCACGTCAAAGAAGGATGTCTTTGAAGTAATTCGGAAGATCAATCTTTCCATCAGTTGGAATCTGCATATGACGTACAAGCCGTGCATACAAAATAAACATCAAATCTGGTTAGGGAGATGATACTTCATGCAGACTCATCTTCTCTTGGATTCAGTTTTGGCAATACTCATTCCTGAGAGCTTGTTGACTTCATATAGAAGAACAGAAGAGAATATGAAACTGCACAGATAAATAAATTTCAAGTTTCTCAGAAACACATAAAATCACAGATAAATTTTAACGAAACATTCAATACCAGGTTGTAATACAGACACGGTGTATGGTACCAGCAGCAATGAGGGCTATTGTTTCAGATACCATAACTGCAAGAAAAATAGTATGGAATTGCTAAAAGTGACAAAAAGATTGCTAAAAGTAGTACGTATAGTGTAAATCTTCATTTGTTAATATAATACTGACCAGCACCCCATCCAGTTTTAACTCCAGAGGATTCCTGAAAATTACCGACAAACTGCATTCAAGAAAGAATTCTCAGTTAATTTTCAAAGGTAACTAACTGCATTATGATTATTATCATTAACCATCACAATCGCCATTGAATTGAATAGTTAAAAAATTATGTTTAAGGTTTAGATCTAAAGGAAGAAGAATGCAAACAACAAACAGTCCAAGAAACTTGAAACTCAGTCCCTCAATAGTCAAGACTAATCCCTAAAAAACTAAATACCTAGGAACAAAGAGTAAGGATCCATCAACCTGGCTACTGATTAGTCACCCTCTACTAAAACTAATGTATTATTAACAATACATTATTACATCATTATAAATGACAGATTTGAATAAACTACCATACTGAATCTCATCTCGTACATAAATACATTTCAATTAAATTGTAATTTACTAATCAACTAATCACACATCAAGTTTCTACATTAACATTCTACCTTTTCTTTTACTATGGTTGACTACTCAGCCAAGGGTCTCGATCCCCTTCTCATATATGATCCATCCTATTAAAAGGAAAAACACCACTAGAAACAATTATTTTTCTCTAGGCTACTCTACCAGATACAAAATCATTATACTAGATACTAGAAGTAGATACAGTGAAGTAGTGAACTTCTATATTGTACCCCACATATATTGCTATAAGTAGTGAAGACAAACCTCATTGAAGTATAGAGCATAGACTATAAGCACCAAATTTATGGGTTTTTTCAAAGAAGAAAAGACCAAGAAAAATTGTATACTTTATTTAGTATTAAAATTAGACGGCAGAAAAATATTTCAAAAGTGCAAATTAAAGTTATGGAGACTCACTGTGAATACCGCAAGAAATATGAGAGAACTGACGAAGCCACCAAGAATCGTCAACAACTCAGAAGATGCAAGTTTTTCACGATTCATCTCCATGAGTGAGAAGATTACAAAAAATAAAAGTAAAGAATAAATCATGGACTTCCCTAGATCGGCCATGATCTAAATTCTGCAATAAAAATAAAATAAGTTATGTATATTATGTGGAAATTACAATGTAAGCTATAAAATCAATAGTCATCAACAAACAATACACTTTGATAGAGATGGTTGAACTTTTCAAAGCCATTAAATATGGAACTCAAGGAAATTTTATTCTGCATCCATTTAGTTTTAATGTGACCAAACTTTAATAGCAAAATATACAAAATAGAATCAAACAGGCCACTTGCACTGAGTACATCAGTACACATCTAGTCTAGTTTAACAGACTTTGTTTTCTTTAATTTTTTAGCATGACTTATTTTTGTTAAATGCTTTTGTATGTCTAATTTTGATAGTTTATACAAAGCTAAGAACTTAAAGCAATTGTCAAAAACTATGTTATTCAAAATTAGGCCAACCCAAGCATTGTAGACATGCATTCATTTTCTAATAAGCACGTAATCAATGAATCCACATTATTCAGCATCTACATTATTGCACATTCATCTCGTCATGTGACCCTTGATTGAGTCTCGCGCGAGATAGCGGGAGATATCGCCCATAGCGCGGGTAGCTGGCGATATCTCCCCGTGATATGCCTATATCTCCCCATTTCTCTTATCTTCTCCCCATTTCACCCCATTTCTCCCCATTTTTCCCCATTTCTCCTCATTTCTCCATTCATGATTTTCTCATCTCATCTCCTCTCTTCTTTTCTTATTTTTTTTGCAAACCCTAGATGATTTTTGAATTTTTTTAAACCTAATTTTGAATTCTAAAATTAATGATTACACTTGATCACTACTCTTTAGTTAAGTATGATATTCACTATTACTTTATAATATATTGAATATATATAAAAAAAATAAAAATACACTTGGCGCTATGTAGGCGAGATAGCGCGCTATCTCCCCAAGTGCCGGCGCTACGCGCTATGGCGCAACTCAAAATGTGACAGATCACGTGAATTATAAAAATAGAGAACAATATACAATATTTAGAAATAATCTCCTCTCTTCTTTTCTATACACTTAGGGAAATTATGCAGATTTTTTTCAATAACATACTACAATTCCATCTTGGTAATTAATCAACCATAGGTTTTTTAACACCTTTGCATGCACACCTATGGTCATATTGCACAAACACAAAAAACTAATCACTTACTACTCAGCATCGATTCAAGTCATTCAACCTAACATAATTCACCTTAAGTGGTTTCAATTTTCTGTTTGAACTTTGAAAGATCAAAGATCCCAAAGTGACACATCAAATCAGATCTTCATGAGTTTAGAACTTTGGAGTTTAAACCTGATGAGTTTTGAAAGTTCGTTAAAATAATTTATCTTATTTTCCAGTGTCTCTGTTTTCTACTTGTCGTCAAAACTTAATGTAGAAAGGAAGAACCTGACAATATTTATTTGATTTGATAAAAGTGTATCTAAAATTCAAATTATTTTCAACTTTCCGATTACCAAAAATTCCTAATCCTCTAACCATTTTTCTCTATATTCTGAGTCAATAACTCTAATTTCACGTGCTTCAAAAAAAACTCTAATTTCATGGTGAAATAATATGAATATATGATTTCATGGATACCCCAAGACCCATGTCAACATGTTCGTCTATACCCTGAGTCACTAACTCTAATTTCATAGAAGACAAGCTTCAATTTAAAGAATTTTTGTAAATATCGCAATATTTCATTGATGATAATTTATATGTAGAGGATGATCTCAGTCAGATCACGACCTTGGTATATTGCCAATATTTTAGGCAGAAAACTAAAATGTCACTAAATCCGGCAATCCACAACATGAATAGCATTTCCTGATTAAATCCAAAAATAAATTCGGAAAATATCAGATCGAAGAGGTCTGATGTCATCAAAAAAATTAAGGAAATGCCAGGAATTGTCAGCTTTGGATCGAGATAAAAACGAGATTTTGATTCTGGAAAAGAAAATCACGATTTGAATCTGGATTCTGGAATAGAGACATAACATGTAGAAATTTCTAAATCTAGTCAGACAGCAATTAAAACATTAAAAAAAAAAGATTGGTCGACCTCTAGGGTTTCGCAGCAGAGCAGCCGAAGATTTGAGATTAGAAGAGAACCCAAGACTCTGTTTCCCACATCTGTGTTTAGCAGGGAAACAAAAAGAAGCAAAGCTTTGGGCTTGTGCTATAGTACTGGGTGAATTATTATATTAAGCCCACATGCTTATAAAATATCCATATTTCGTCTGGTCCGTTTATCCAGAAAGGTCTGGTCCAACCAAGACCCATAAAACTAGAGGGTCCGGAATTTCAGATCCAAACAAAGTTTTTTTTAGAAATTACTTGAAAAATAAATTAAACATAATCAATGAATACAAATAATCTAATTATTTAAATTGAGTAGATTTCAAATGAGGTTTAGCCTCATCTCTCCATTTGAAGTCTTTTAAAAATCTATCTTTTATTTGTATTTTAACGATGTCTCGATGTCCGAACTCAGTTCCGACCTTTATGGCTAGGCAGCTCTTAACCAAGAGGATATACGTTGCGATATCAACTATTGGAGACGAAATTCACCACATGGAAAGGTAGTGGAAAGCGATCGATTTTAAATGGACAGCATCGTACATGCGGACGTGTCTGAAACCTGCTGCAATTTTATGTTAACTTTTTAAATTTCAGTTTAAAGTGAGTTTAAATGATTTTTTATCATTTAAAGTACCCGAATACCAATGTTCAAGAATCTGAATACGAGCCTATTAATAATTATCAATATCAAACACCAATACTTAATGATGGGGAAGAAAAACGATTGAATCATTAAATAATATTTTACTATTGGTTTTAACTATTAATCAATGATGATGATAGAAACTAGAAAGTATATATAAGATAAGAATTTAGAGATTGAAACAGGTCCAACAATTAAACAAACTAAACTTCCATTTTATCTAGGAAGGGTATTGTGAATGTGGATAACAATCTAAATAATGTACATAGTTCTCTACGATGGTTAAAAAAACCACTTTCCACGCTTATTGATCGGGTTGACTAATTTTACCTCAATACCACTGCAGCATTTCGAAGAGAGAGGTATTTCTGGACCATCTCCTCTGGAAGATGCCTGGATTGCTTGAATACATCAGTATTTGCAAACCGGAGATTGGTCTTCGGATCAATGTATGTTGTCTGCAAAAAGAAATATTAAGATGGTGATCTAATTTTGTCTTTACATAGAAACGAAATTACAGATAAAATGTTTAGGGAAAATTGATGTTGTATTCAGAAAAGGACACAAGTTACAAATAGTTAATTATAAATATGAACTCTAATATCAATCAATGACAACGGGAAGGCAAATGTTCAAGAAGTAATAGGGTTTAGAAAAAAGATAGATTAGATTTTTTTAAATGTACACATATTTTATCTGCTGAAAGAACCCATGCTTTTAATATTTAAAAACATGAAAATGATGTGATTTAGGGTTTAGGAAATTCTAATACTAATTGAAAACTATATGGACTTCCAATTACGCTACTATAATCTCAATATGAAAATTGAACCTAAAATCACATAGAGAACTAATGATCATATTATTTATTAGAACAATATTTTAACAGATAAATAAACTCTGCATTGATTCTTTCAAATAATTAAAAATAAAACGAATCTAGATGGTATTTTAAAACTTGAAAAAAATAACTATAACATGTACAATCGAAAAAAATCAATAATTCTGAATTAGAAAATCAAGATTTCGAGCAAGCCAATGTACCTGAAACCCAGTTATATCACAATATTTCTTTGGTGGATACATGGAAGGTGGTGTCTCGATATTAACATCTGAAAAATATCCAGAAAAAAATTCAATTAAGTTTCATGTAAAAATCGAAGGAACAGGATAGTTTAACCCTCTCCCCCTTATAGGAAAGTAAGTGCAAAGGTATTTTAATTTATCTCGTTTAAAAAAATGTCTGGAATCAAATATATAATGACATTACATGATCTGAATCAGATAACTTTACAAAACTGTCGGGAAGTAAGAACTTATGATCTTAAACTAACTTGGAAATATATAAATAACAAAAATTGGAAAGAGTGAATTTATTGATTGGAAAAAAGAGAGTCAAATAACGAATCCAACAGCAAATTATGTGTTTTATGGTGTGCATTTGAAAACCCATTAGAGTTTTAAGTGGATCTAATAAAGAAAAGACAGAATGATGAACAATCCAACACCTAGTAATGTTATATTGATATTCATTTAGATTAAAGGGCGTTTAAGGTTTAGACTATTTTTATTTGAAAAAGAATGGAAGCTTAACTTTAGAGTCAATATGACAAAGATAAGCCAATGAATCATATTCTATCCAACACCTGGTTGTGTTCTATAATTTCTTTTTCAGATCGAAAAGCATTTACGGACTTATTTTTTAAGGGGTATGAGAAGAAGCTAAGGAATCATGTTCTATCTAATTCCTATTTATCTTAAATCATGTTCATTAGAGAAAAAAGATTGAAGAGCATTAAATGTTCAGGGTTTGGAGTGGATCTGACAAAGGAAAACAAAATCGCCATGTTCAATCAACGCCTATTTATTTTGTCTGATTTCAATTCCACATTTTTATAAATGATAAACAAGAAGAAACTGCGCATTGAAAATTTGAAACACACAAATATATAAAAGCACATTCTTCAAAAGAAAATCATGTGATATCCTTAGTGGACGGATGCGTAAAAATTCCAATTGAAAACCATCAAACCCTAATTAGTTCTACATTCCCGAAAATAGAGAAGGAAGTTCCGCTTCTTCAAAATTAGGGAAAAAATATTTTTTATTTTAAACTCACAGTTGGATTGGTCGGATGGATAGTCTTGGAAATTCTCAGCCTGGATGATTTGTTTGAGATGCTTCCAGTGCTTGGTTTTCGGCTGACCTTTTATGTGCTTTTCTGACGTCCTCTGCACGCGTTTGAATGGAAGCACGTTCGGAAGAATCATCTCCGCCTTCGCAACATCCGGTTCCATTCCTTCACACAGTGATCTAAAACTTGGCGGTGACCGCCGTCGCCTACCGATCGTCTTCCCAAGATTTGCTTGTTTTATCTTTCTTCGAAGTCAGGATTATATTTTTACGTCTATTTCTTTTACGTTTAACTTCACTAGAAATTAACTAAATTAAATTATAAAATAAAACCCTAAGAGCGGCTGGATTCGATGTCAAATTCCAGCATCCCTCGTGCTGTTCGACTTTTTTTTTTTTTTTTGGTAAGAATCATCTCCGCCTTCGCAACATCCGGTTCCATTCCTTCAAAGTAATTAAAATATTTTTACTAAGATAAAGTTAAAATAAAAAGTAAAATTTTAAAATCAAATAACAATAAAACATTGTAGTAGAATTTAGATAGGGAGAAGTGGCAAAAGTTATTTAAAATATCTTTGATCGTTTTTATTGATTTATCCGTGGCCCAGTAGAAAATAATAAAGTCATCGACATATGCAGGATTGGATTCCACTGCTGCTCCTCCCATGCATTATGTAAACCTCTAATCTTTTATTCGAAATCACCTGATCCAGAAGACGCGATAAAAGCTCTGTGACTGTGATATCCTTGTCTCAATCCTCGAGGGGCATGAAATTGCATTGTGGGCGAGCCTTCTGCTAGCGTGTTGAAGGAGGTCGTTCTGATACAAGCCTCTACAAGTTTTCGAAAGTGAATATCAAGCCCCATGGATTCCAGGGTTATTAGAATTGCATCACATCGTACCGAGTCAAATGCCTTTCTGAAATCTAAAGATATGATAGCCTTGTTACTCGTATTCTTTTTGTTGAATCCCAAGCTAAACTCATAAGCAAGTCTTATGTTATCACTGATCCTCCTACCTTTCAAGAATCCAGTTTGATTGGCTGAAATAAACTTTGGAAGAATCTCACTTAGCCTAGCTGACAGAATTTTTGCTATCAATTTATATGGAGTCTCAATACACGAGATCGGCCGATAATCACCTAAATTGGTAGAACCGCGGCCCTTTAGGATCATGGTTATGAAAGTGTTGTTTAAAGATGTAATAATATGCTTTGATCGAAAGAAATGCAGAACCATTTGAATGAGATCATGTTTCACCATTTGTCAATGATGTTTATAAAATTCAGCTCGTATATCGTCGGACCCCGGGGTTTTATTCGGATGCATTTCAAACATAGTTTTTCTGATCTCTTCCTGTGATAAACATTTCAAACATAGTTTTTGGGGACCGGTCTTATTAAAATCCAGCTGTGTTTCGTGGAAATTATATTGCATCTAGTAAAGAGTAGTTAAACCGTAGATATGCTGAACATTGGAAATAAAATTGGGTGGAGTTGGGATTATTTTATTGGGCTGAAATTAAATAATGGATTTTATTTTATTAATTAAGATACTAAAATTTTATATACAAGACTCCTGATTGCAACATCGGTCATGTGAGTTGGTTAACACCATGGTTATTTAGACACATGTCATTTGCTTTAATTTTCAGAATCCAAACTTGGTGATACAGTATCCCGAACACGGTCACAACCTACCAGCAACTAGAAGTCCGGATAGCCTAAGATGAGTTGAGGTATCTATTCTAGGGTTGGGGAGGTCCCAGGTCGAATCCTAGGAAGATCGACTTTCCTGAGGATCGACTTCCCTGGGATCGACTTTTGAGTAAAGTCGATCACCAGGAAAAGTCGACCCCCAGAAAGTCGATCTCTGAAAAGTCGACCCCTGGACCCAATCTGATCAGTTGGGCAGTTAGGCGGTTACTGCCCAAATGACCATATTGCCCCCATAAGAACCCCTATAAATAGAGGGCACCCCCCACTCATTAAAGGCAAGTCATTTGGAGAAGAAGAATTCCTAGGGAAGCAGAGCTCTGCACACTTGAGTTCCGGTCCGGTTTCCCGCGGAGTTCCCCGCTTGGCGCTTGCTTGCGCGTCTTGGAGTACTGGTCGGGTTTCACCCCCATCAAAACTCTTTCTTTACGAGTTTATCTGACATTTAGAATTTTCAGATTGATTTACATGATTTTTAGAGTTTTATGTTCTCATGGTTATTTAGACACATGTCATTTGATTTGATTTTCTATTTATCCCTGTTTTATACTGTGATTTTCAGAATTCACACTCTTTCATTCAGAGTTTTATACGACATTTAAAATTTTCAAATTGATTTACACGAGTTTAGAGTTATATTTTCACCATGGATTTTTACTCTTGAACTGGATGTATTCACTGTTATTTACATATTTGCCTATCTCATTTACCAGATGGTTTACATTTATCTTCACGATTTTAATTGGTTTGTGAATTTATAATTGAAATCTTGTGATGGATATAAAAGTGAAGTGTTATTGAGTGAGTGATGGGAGTGTTGGTATGAACCAAATGACAATTGCAGTGTGACTGTTATCGGATGATAAAATTATATGTGAAGTGTGATTGTAATTATTATATATTGAAAAAGTATTATGGTTTATCCGATATTTGTGATTTTGATTGCTTTACAATGCGGTTTGACTGATATATAGGGGAAACCATACTGAGTCATGATTTTGATTTGTGATGTGGTAGGGTGGAAGTAGATATAACGAGATGCAAGGACGGGATGGAGCATCTCGGAGTTTTCAATCATTAAATTAGATCTTAAACAATATTTTTAGCAAAACCTTGTTTTAGTTACCTTTGAAATCCTAGTGTTGTTTGGTATTTTATTATGAGATTATTAGACGCATAAATTCCTTTCGTTACCAATTTTAGTATCAGATTGTTAACATACCTAAGTAGGATGTTATATTTTTTCAATGGGAAAGGTCTTTAATTTTGCATTCATTATTGCAGTAACTTGCTCGGGAAAATTGTAAATAGTGGTTGGTTTGTCCCTCTCTTCACAAGAAACAGCTCCGTAAAATGAGTGGTCAACCTGCTCTTCATTTCTTGGAGATTAGTGACTTGGGAGTCATCCGTTGCGAGAGTCCTCATAACTGAATTTCTAAAACAACGACTCCTCCTGATTGCCCTAGCAAAAAAACTAGTGCCCTGATTTCCTTCACGGATCCCGTCGATATGAGAGTGTTGTCGTAAATCCAATTCTTCCATAATCCGCAATTCAGATAGTTGATCCTTTAGTTGAGCGCAGTCTTGCTGTAACAAGGTATTATCTGAATCGTTGAGTAGAGTTTTCACTGCTGAATTTAATTTGGTAGAAACTTCTCTTAATTTAATTGATGGATTGCCATGAAGGAAAGATCAGTCCTTTATTGTTGTTTTAACTATCTTTAATTTCTTTTGAAGTATGAACATTGGAGAGTCTGAAATATTCACTTCCCATACTTTGGTAAAAATCACATTAAAATCATTACATCTCAACCAACTACTAAACAACATAAACGGTTTCTTACCACCATCATATATATTCTATCAGCTCTATTATCAATGTTGAATGATCACTAGATGTACCATGATTCAAATTTGGCCGAACCGAAGGCCATTTCATGATTCAAGCATCAGTACCAAACACTCTGTCGATACTTGATTTGGTGTGTCCGATGGTGAATCTATTAGTCCAAGTGAATTTCTCTCCTGTGGGTTCAAGTTCTATAAATCTGTCTACTTTATCATTAATTGTGCTAGCACCCACTTGGTCGAAATTGCCACTCCCAATTTTGTCCTCCGGTAATCTAATTTCATTGAAATCGTCTGCCAAAATCCATTCCTGTTGCTCCATAATTCAGCATTTGCAGCTGGAAGGTTGGATCTATAAATGATAGTAAAAAAAAAGTTAAACCCACCCGTGTTCTCCACTGCCACATGTATTGATTGTCTCTTAATCTCAATCAGATGTAGAGACCATTGTGATCTTTTCACTCCCACCCAAATGAAATCTCTGTTATCTATGTTTGACTCATCCAAATTTGATATAATCGACCAATCCGTAAAAAGATTGGCTATCAAATCTCTTTGCTTAACCAATTTTAATTTGGTTTCCAGAATATCGAAAACTTCGATCTTCTTTTCCGTTAGCAATTTTTTTAACTCTAGTTGTCTCTTTTTTGAACCCAACCCCATGATACTCCACACCATCAAAGACATCGTTCAAGAGGAGTGATTCTCCGGTATAGGAGGGAATTATGGTCTGACCAGTGTGGAGGATCTATCCCCACGCTTGAAATTTTTCTCAAGAATTGTATAAGCATTTGACAATTGCGTTCCGGTGCCGGAGGATAGAAGGGTATTCATCCATGGGAATTCTGACTACACTTCCCCCTCTTCTATGGATCGAGTTTACTTATTCCATGATGCTTTCCCACAGAGCTTTCCTTTCCTTTTAGTCGGGTCAGTGGTTAATCCTCTGGTAGATATAGAGTTGGAGGAGCCAACTGATACATTTAAGTTCGGAAGATGGTTTGATATATAGGCTCTGGTTGAAATTAAATATCATCTACTGTTATTAGATGTCCTTCGATTTGTATTATGTCCATTTCTTCTAACAGTGGTGATTCTGGAGGCCCATTAGCAAATTCGGGCTCAAGAGTTTTTTGGGATTCACTTGCCTTAGTATCCTGTACCTGTGGTTCATTGTGATAAAATCTCAACTGTAGTTAGGGTTAGCACATACAGAACTTAAAGAAGATTAGAATGAGAATGAATCTGTAAATAAGAATCAATAACAAACACAATATAGACTGTGATCAGCGATGATGACGTTGAACGGAAGACGGAAGAGTCATGAGATTTTAATTGGAAACGGGAGCTTCTCTATCACGAAATAAAAGTCACATTACAAAGTGTATATTAGCCTATTTATATTAAACCTTAGTTACCTAATTACTGTCTGGCCCATTTGGCCCATTTGATGAAATGAAAATTCACGATGGCTTTTAGCCCATTTACTTTAATGCATTGCTTACAGTTCTGCCCTTATCTTGCTGCACGATATTCGTTGCACAGACCTGGGGCTGCAATATTGTATCAGAAACATAATCTTCCCGTACCTCTTTTCGAGATTTCGATTGCACAATCGGAACATCGTCTATCATCAACAGTGGAGCTTCTTCTAAAGTTCTGCCAGTAGGACGGTATTTCTGTTTACTTTTCTTATTTCATTGTCCTTGTTCTGACATTGCTTTTCTTGTTGCTTCTGAAATTTGAATCGTTGATCTTTCCCTTCCTCTGTTTTTGTTTCCTCGTCGGAAACTCCCCGATGTTGCCCTCCGACAAAGATGTGTTTGATGTTTTGGAGATGTGATCCTCCCACGGAGTTGTGTGTGTGGAAGGACTGCTACAATCGAAAGATTTGTGCCCAAAGTCATGGTAATAAGAGCAATAAGGCATTTTGGAGTTGTACACGACCTTGATGTAGAACGTACGCTCCCTTGATGTTCTATTTTTTGGTTTGTAGGCGACAGATGTGGTATTTAAAAGAAGTATTAATTGCCACACTTACTTCCAGGGATGAGCCTTTTAAATGCTGACCTTTAATGGGAAAGCCTAGAGTGTTGTTGATTTTGCTAACTGCCTTTGTACTGCATAAGAATTCCAGAATGTTGATTAATCTGAGCTTTTGTGGTATTGTATCGAGAGCATCCTCGAAGGTATCTATCCCTGAGAACCAGTGCTTGACGATCACGACATTCTCCCCAAACCAATCCCACTGTTTCGAACCAATTAATTTAAAATCCTCCTCTCCTGTAAAACTTATGACATATATATGAATTCCTCTCAACTTTCTTGATGAAATAAGGGAGAGCCGGATTCCAGTACCTCCTGATGAGTCTTATGCAAATATCACTAGAGTTGGTCTCTCCAAAAATTATAATAAGGATTGATGTTTTATCCAGTAATGCTGCCTTCCCCATCGCATCCTCTGGGATAAACGCGGTCGAATTTTCCGATGGTGGATAGTAGTCTAGTTGTTGTTTTGAAGCCCAACACCTACTTATCAGCAGATCCATGTGCGGACAGAGACGGAGTTATTGAAGGTTTTGGTGGATGGGGGCAGAAATGAGTTACAAAAGGTTCTTGCAGAGCCCTATTGTCAGTAAATCCCCAATGCAGTTGACGTGAACTCCTGCATGATATGTTCCCATTTTCTCAACATGGTTTCCTAAGCTAATGTGAGCAGGGACCACAAGGATTTTCCTCGCATTAGCGAGGCAATTCTCCCCCGTAGAGCAGATGGTAAGAACTCCTTGAGTAGAAAGGCTAAGCTGATTAGGGTCCGGTGAAAAGAGGTGCTTGAAGATTTTAGGAGAGGTCGGGGCTCCGGTGATGTCCTAGTGACTCACCGGAGTAAGGTCTAGTGGTGGCTGAAGACGGATGGAAGAACTCATTGACGCGATTTTTCCTCCGTATTTTCTCCTCGTCAAAATAGAAGTTGTAAATGACAAAACAACAAGCTACAGTTGTTTCCAGCTCTGCTGAAGTCGACTTAATCTAAAAGAAGAATGACTACACGATAGTCGATAGATTTGTGGAAAAGAACCAGGTGATAATTTCATTATCATTTGAAATAAAAAAGTAATTCATTGATCATCAATGCATTATTAGGAAAAAATTAAAGATGGTAATTGTGTTCTTACCAACGAAAATTTACTTGCTGATAAAAATCCTCACCGTTGGTTAATGCTCAAATTTTATATAAAACCCGTGTTAAAAGTTAAAACCCAATACATGGGCACATGACATCAAATAAATGTTGCATTTCAATTTTCAATTACAATCTCTCACCAAAATATATCTCCTATGAAAAAAGAAAACTTACAAACTACACAAACCGTTAACCGTCCCTTATTAATTATTACCAAACGTCCAAAGCCCACATCCCAAAATAAATTTGGTAGATCATTGATAACTACAAACAAGATTATTAACCAAAATGAAATGAAGCCAAAGATGATACACATCTGGATTAAAAAAAACTACTCAATGTTTGATGCTTAAATAATAATAAAAAACAAATGTAAAATACCAGCAAAGCTCAAAGCAACCAATAAGAAAATTATAGTAGAAGAATGCAGAACAACCTTTTCTTCATGCAGCTTCTAATGAAGTCTAATCCAGTCATTCATTCAGCCTTCGCACTAGGTGGTTCTTCATTTCGATCTTTCGTTATTTCAACAAAATGACCAACCATTTCGTGAAACTGAGTCAAACCAGATAGAGGCAGTATGATAGACGAACGATCTGTTCCAGCCACCTACAAATGTAATTCCACAAATAGATAAAAATATTATGAAACAATTACGTGCTCAAATCTTCGTTATGAAATTATGATCATTGTAAGTACCTCAGACATCCTCAAGTAATGTCCTCTGTTATTGTTCCCAAGATCAAAAAAGAATCGCTTTTGGTCAACCCTTATCACTTTGGAAACTCCCATGTTTCCAAGATCCTCTCGTGGGGGTAGGTCGATTGATCTATCAACCTTAATCTCAGGTCTAGAGGGATGCTGGTTGCCATGGCCTGATATGAACCCAGCTCCTACATCATCTGAAAGCCTAGGAACTTGTTCATTGGACTCAGAGCCTTGCTGTTTGATAAATACAAAAAATACAAGAATTACAAAATAGAAACTAGCAACAGAAAACTATTAAATACAACTAAAATAAATAAAAACAAATACCTGATTTGGTATAATATAAGGAGCTGTAGAAGAACTCTCATTAACTTCATGGATCTTGGCCAAAATATCACGGAATGCCGCCCATCCTTCACCTTGGGCACTTCCAGCCGGAACAATGATTGTGCTTCTGTTTCTGTTCAAAGACGCCTCTGAAATCTAAAAACAAAGATGGATGGAACACTATTAGATTCTAACTAATGTTTTAAGGGGAGAAGAACTGAAGAAGTCACATTTCACGAGCTTTGATTCATAACATTGATTGCGACTAAGGTTTTACAGATGATCATGCACCTGGTAATTTGCAATTACCCCCTACAAATCTACAATCTGTAATCACCTTTTACAAATATATGACGGATTTCCTATGTAAATTCAAAGTATGTGAGTATTAGAGCAGCCCATAGCCTAATATAGTTGCTGAAGAGTGAAGAAATATCACTGGAAATGAGAGGACGAACCCTAGAGAGATAGGTCAATGGCCAGAAAGAAGGACTCTTGCTAACCAGAGAGATCCCCTGTCTAAGAATAAAGGAGGAAACAGACCAGAAACTGCAAATCATGATTTATGTCCATGTTACTACAACGGCAATACTAACATTGCTAAACATTTTACTGATTGCATCGAGAGAAAGCAAGTGATTTTGCCCTGTCCAGTGTTCTTTACCGAAATTATGTTTATTTTTAATGCAAGAAACAGCTTTAAAAAAATCATTCTTATATTTACGACTTAAAAAAACATGTTGTTTTACAAACAGAAAAACAGATACGATTAAAACCGTGACAAAAGAACTAGAAAATCAGCAAGTAAACATAATTAATCAAACATTGATTAAAATCATTAAATTACTTACGGAACACGGAAACACCGTAACTGATAGGATTAAAAAATATAACTCGATAATTAGAAAATAAGAAGAAACAAACATAATTCGACTTTAACCTTAATCAATACACTAAGTAAATCAAGGATGGTACCTTCAAGAACGTTCCTCTCTTGTTATCACCGGTGTCAAAATAAAACACCTACAAAACCAACAACAATTGAACAACGGAAAAAATAAACAAAATTATCCGGAAAATAAACAGATCTCTTGGACCCCTGACCTTGTTATCAAGCTGCAGTTCCTTGCTAACAGCATCCTGAGGCTGATCAACGGCCTCTACATAGTACCCAAAGATATCAAAGAAGTAGTAGATTGCGTTGGAAGGCACAATGATTGTAGATCTAGTCGCCGAAGTCTTCTCCGATATCTTCAGATACCTTCCACGGGAATTCTCCTTCAGGTCAAAGTAAAACAATTTATGCTCTACCTGGAGCGTCTTGCTCATCAGCTCCACGTCCCCTCCTCCACCTCCTCCCATGCCCACGCCGCCAGATCCTCCATCCATCTTAAACACAACCTTCTCCTCTTCCTCCCTCCACACGTTCCCGTCTAATTGCGCTTAGGGTTTGATATTCTACTTGCTGTAGGGGCTAATTAAGAAGGGTGGTGCGATTTGAAGGGGTTTGAGTTTTTTGTTTTGGTTGTGCAATGAAAGAGAGTGGAGATCCATTTTCGCACGTTCTCCTTTATTTTACCCAGTATTTCACTTCAGCCCTCAAATTATTTTGTATTCATCTCTCAAAAAGTCTAACCATACTGCCTGCCGTAAAGTTGAAATTTAAAATAGTAATTAATTACTTTAATTACTATTTAAGTATTTGAATTTGATTTGGATTAAATTAAATTAATTAACACTCAATAAATTAATTTGATTTGAATTGAATTTGCTACTTGTTTACTTTTAGACTTTTTTTTATACAAGTAATTAAAAATTAAGATCTAAGTACAAGAGTGGAGATGAAGATCGTGAAAAACACAGTGTGAGTGAACCAACACGCTGCGGACATCCCCTACACTCGCCGTCCATCGCGGTTCCATCCGGGAACTGCAGGAACCTTCCGATAAAAGAACTTGCACGGCGATAATCGTTTTTTTCAGTCTATGAAAAAAATTGCAACTTTGTAGGTATTTTTGTATTATCCAGTCAAACAAGAAACCTCAGCAGTATCTGCAGCAACGACGATGATGTTCAGTATTTAAACAGCAGATTTAAGCAAGATCTTATCACGCGCTGGAAAATCTGGAAACAAAATCTAATGATGACTGTTATTTTAAAAGCTTCTAATTAATTAAAACCCCTACTAACTTACTGCCATTTGCCTCCGCCGCCGTCAGTACTATAGTACTGTAGTAATGTGTTTGGGTGTCCGATGTGACTGTACGTCTGTTCAGGACATATATGTCGACGGTTTGTCCATCTTTCTCTCTCGATCTTTGCCATTTGTGTAGTAATTTTAAATGATTTATTAAATTAGTTTCAAACAACACACAAGTACACACTCCATACGACCATGCAACATTCATTCATTGACGTCGGAACAAAACATATATCATCAGTAGTTATACATTAAATTAGTTTGCTCATCGGATTACGTGGAGCCGACGCCGAGAAAGTCGAAAAAGGGAAGATCAGCAGGAACGACGGTGATGGTCGAAGAAGAATAAAGAGGAGGAGGTTTTGTCGTCGACCTTCTGGTTTTCCGAGCTTCAATGACATGCCACTGATTCTTCACGGCATTATCAGTCCGACCGGGGAAGAATAATCTAGCTAGCAAAGCCCATTTACTTCCGTACACCAGTTGTCCGACGACGAGCCTCTCCTCCTCCGCTGCCGTGAACGGCATCCGGTTGATCCTCGGATCTAACTGGTTGAACCATCTCAATCTGCAACTCTTCCCTGCATGTATAAAAAAACTAAAATAGAGTGTTTTTCATTTGAATATAATAACTGATGGAGGTTGATGAAAAGAAAGATGTCGTACCTGATCTTCCGTCTAGGTTCCGAGCGATGAAATTCCAGTTCTTAGCACCAAACCGCGTAACAAGCTCCCTTAATCTCGAATCTTCTGTCGGCGTCCAGTGCCCTCGTATAAATAACTTCGCAACGTCGCGGTGTTGGTTTTCTCTCTTCCTTTCCGCCTCCTCTTCCGTTTGAACCAAACTCATCGTCCGGCGACAACAACTGCAGATTTGCAGAAGGTGGTGGTTAACTGATTATCGGTGTTTATAACGAAATCTAATGGAAACTGGTTTGTAATTTATGAATAGTGATGATGGTCTGGAAACGTGTGGGTTATTTATGGTAACGACCCTGACTTAAATAAGTTATATTATCTATACGTGGAAACGATAGATGTATCCCAACCGTATAAATCAGATCCAACGTACAATCAGTGGCAGTGCCTACCCCATTGGTTACCCTTACCCACTTAACTGCCACATGGCCCACATCCTTGGTGGTGGTGGATGTGGGCTCTGCTGCGCCCGTGGCTATCTATTTTTAAGGGTTTTACTGTTATTATAATTTGAAAATATATAAATTTTAAATATTTTTCTTAAATTCCAAAAATACCCTTATAAGTTATAGCATTTATCTTCAAAATCTTGTCATCATCAGAACAACGCAATTTCTAACCTCCCATTCAAACCAACCAAATCGATGCAGGTGACAACGGCGGCGGCATCGGTACTCGTAACGACGGGTCAAATTCAAAGATGGCAGAATTGTTCAATAAATCAACGACCGGTGGTTTGTGTTAACTGCCGATCGAGTGAGGAGAGATCGAGTAGGATTCACCTCATCAAGTTCACCACTGGATATCGTCCTCGTCGTGATGTCTATTCGCCGAGATCCTCTTCCACAGACTCATCCCCGCCACTGGATTCTTCGGAAAATTGGCTTCTTCAACCCGTCGGTCAGTTGGTTATTCAACTGCCCCCAAATTATATATTGTCACCTCAGACCTAGTTGTGTGCGTTTGTGTACAGGTGATGGTGATTCAAGTCACATAGGAGTTGAGGTTCCCTTGCCTGGATCATTCGAGATTGCTTCGGTACTTGGATGGATGCTTCTAGACTGTTGTTGTAGAATGTTCTTTTAACGCAATTCGTTATTATAATTCTTTGCAGGATGTGGTGACGGTCGGAAGGCTTCCGGAACAAGCAAGCATGGTGATTCCAGTTGCCACAGGTAGGTCCAAATTCTGGATACAGAAACATTGATTTTGCGCCGAAATTAAATAAGTTTTTATCATCTGGATTTTAGACACATTTGAATTTAAGTTGGACGCTAGCTCCATCTTTTAAGAGAAATTGAAATCTAGATGATAGATTAATTGGACGAAAAACTATACTAAATTTGATGATTAATTTTCTTCTTCTGATAGCTAGCTTCGTATATTGATTGATTGAGCAGTGTCAGGGCTACATGCTCGATTTGAAAAGAAGAAAGGGAGGCTTCTTGTGACAGATTTAAACAGCACAAATGGCACATTCGTTGGCAAGATGAGGCTACCACCGGGCGCAACTGTTGAGGTGTTGGCCGGAAATAGCATAACGTTTGGTATGCCATCTTTATTTAGCTAATGAATAATGGTTCCTGTAATTAATTGTAAGGACATATATCCCGATACTGATATGAGTTGTGCATCGAGGTTTCAGGTGATACGAATCTGGCCATGTTTCGCGTCTCTAAAGTACAGGATAGTCTTACCAATCCAGAGATAAAGAGTGTTGTGTAATTATGTTTATGGCCGATATCTAAAAGATTATGATGAAAAACATTGTCAAAACATCTTTCTTCCTTGCAAAGTATTATATTTTTACTATTATATTAAAATATATATCCGTTGTGGTCTAGTTGGTTAGGATACTCGACTCTCACCCGAGAGACCCGGGTTCAAGTTCCGGCAACGGAATTTTTTTAGAATTATATAATTTTAATATGTTTGTTAACTTGATATTTAAATGTTTACACTTGTTTAGTTTATATACTAATCTCACTAATAACAGACTTTAAATTAATAACTAATCTCTAATTAATGAAGATCTGTTGGATTCCTTTGACGGGCTTCGGCCTTCTTCTTTAATAATTAATATTTGCATTGAAGTCTAAAGTCTTTTAATATTTGCTATTTATACCTCAAGAGATAGAAAAAATATTTTGAATTTAATTTTGAGATGACCCCCTTTTATTAAATAGGTTTAATCCGTAAAAAACAAAAGTAGAGGGGTAGTACAACAATTTACTTTTGTAGAATGGTAATATTTCCATTTTCAGAGGTGCGTATGTTAGGAAATCGGGAATTGGTGTCTAAATCAATGGAAGTACGCTCCTCTGCTCCAGCGGCGAAATCAGCGAGGTGCCGTCACTGCGCCGGCCCCCTTTCCAAAAATATGGTATCTATCTATTATTTATCCTTTTATCTATATTTTCATTCTTCTACCTCATTGTACTTCAATTACATAGATTGCCCCTCAAAGCTGTTATTTTTTTAAAATAATTTTATGACTACCCGCGAGTTCGATTGAGATATTATTCGTGTAGGAAACAAGTAGTTGGACGGTATCGCCGTTGATCCGTGAAAGCTTCTCCATGGTGAGAAACTGAGAATTGAGTACTTATAATATTAGTTCCTTCTTTTTGTTTTTAGGAAATTTTTTGAGTACTTAATGTTTCGGCAATTTTCACATTGTGATTCTGTTTTTTATTCAGATTGGGACTGCTGTTGGTGGAACTGCAAGTGCATTCTATGGGTTTAATCATGGTAATATTCAATCATTTTTTGTTGGAATCTTCATGTTTTTTAAATCTTTGTAGCTAATAACATTTTATCCTAAACATTTTAGATCTGAAATATTTTTTAATCATGGTAATGTTCAACAAATGTTTATTAGTATATTCTTATTCAGGTTCAGGTTTGTTTTATATTATATTTTTTGAATCTCAGTAGCTGATGATATTTTATTAGAAGAAAAAAATTAAATCTTAAATCTTAAATGTGACAACATTTTGTTTTAATATTAATCATCATATTGTGTTTTCTAAACACCAACATGAAACAATTATTAATCATCTTAGACATCCTTTACTTATAATTAATAAATTATTGTCTTCTAACATTTATAATGTGATTAACTTATCATGAAGGAGAAATTCTTGTGATAACAGAATTATTTTTTCTAGATACACTTGTCATTTTTCAGTGACCAAATGCAAAGTTGAATTATAATCTAGCCGATATCTAACGTTTTTTGTGCAGTTATGCCGATTGCTAGAAGATTCGTTATAAGTCCCATGTGGCTACAATACCTTGTTGGTGTGAGTACCTTAAGTGTTTTTCACATATTATGATCATAAATGAAATCTGAACTTTCTACTTGAGAGTTGAGACTGAGGTCTTGTGCCTGGTTTTGTAGTTCATGATATGATATGATATGTTATTGTATATCATTCAGTACATTATTTTTATTTACACTAAGGATTTATGATATGTTTTTATTGTAACAGATTGAGTTGAGTTAAACTGAATCTCATATTTATTTGTGCAGGCACCTCCAGTAATAATTTTTTCATCGGCTTGTGCAGGTTTAGCAGGTATGATACATGTTCTGTTTGGCTTGAATTTAAAAAAAAAATTATAATCATATCATATTTAACCGGAATTCAAGAATAGTTGTCAAATACTACAAAAGGGATCAAAATACCAAACCTTAACTAATAAGAACATTGAAATTTCAAATTACTTAGAGCCAGAGGAAGCATCAAGTCAAGCTTTATTTTCATTTTTTTATGGTTGGGACAATTAAACCCATTGAAGTTCTAATAATTTTCCACCTATCTGCCTTTTTTTGCTAATTTCCATCACGATTCTAAATTCTAATCAGCATCATTCCTATCCTCCTCGCTATCTGTTATAACTTTGATACTAGGCTGAATAATTTTGCCAGTATGAATTTTGTCTTAATCATTTTGAACACCCACATCATCATCAAAATCCACACCTTTAGTAACACGATTGCCTTTACCAATATCTTTACATTATCCATGGAGATATCCTGATTGATCATGTTGATTTCATTTCAGGTAAAAAAGAAACCCAGATTGATCATTTATGTATTATTCTGTATTTGTTTTGAGTGTTCAGGTGGTACTGTTCCTGCTTTAGCACAACTAGTATCTTCAGCATACCATGCGACTATAGCTTCTTCCTTGTCTTCATCGACTATTTCAACACCTCCTTCTACAGATAGCGAAAAGATGGGGAAAACCAGAAAACCTTCTGATCTTGGCTGCTAATGTATGTGATTCTTCAGAATTTTAAATTTAGTTTCATGTTGTGTTATATAAATTTTATTTTTTATATTTTCTTTAAACTTTGGTCATCTTTTTAATTTTTACTAAGAATTTGGAAAAAAGGTCTAATGAAGATATCAAGTTCAACAGAATATCAAGTTCTGAAATTTTATATGCATATATACTTTAGTGAATCGAATTTTTGATAAATAATTGAATAGGAATGAAAAAATGAAGTTGAATTCTAACAATCCTAATTCTTAAATGACATAAAATGCCCAAACTAACTAAAGATGGATGGATAGCACACGATTCTAATTCCAATTCCACCACTAGTTAGTTCACTATATATAGGATCAAACACAACAAAAGCTTGAGATTTAGAGAGAGAAGAAAATGAGAACCATAATTCTTCTTAAAGTAAAGTTATGTACATGTCGAAATTATTTAACTCTTCAGACGCCCTCATTTGTTGGAGGATTGCCACCAGAAGAATGTGGTGGTGGTGGCGGCGGCGGAGAGGAAGTACCAGAATTATTCCCTCTTGGAGATCCATTTGAAGAAAACAACCCGTTGAAAGGCCATTGAAAGGGAACCCACAATCTACTTCCATTCCCATCGTTTTCACGGTCACGACTACCACCATTGGTTCTGTCCAACCCACTTGCACTTGCCCTGGTCGTTGTCACTGTTGTTGGAGGAGGAGGTGGCGGAGGAGCAGGTGGATTTGATGTCTTTGATTCATCAACCGGCATTTGAAATCGGCAAACTGGGCATGAACTATGAAGTTCAAGCCATGGAAGTATGCATCCAGAATGAAATTTATGTGTACATGGTATCTCTTTTACTTCAGTCCCAATTTCAAAATCCTCCAAGCAGACCGGACAGCCCATCATATCTTGGTCGATCTTTACGGTCAGCATGGCTTCCACAGCTTCTTTCTGAGCTGGTGGAGTACCATAACGATTTGGATCATTCTCTGCTAGATGCTGCAATAACATTTCCAATCCCGGACCCACAAAGTAGTCTCCAAGTGATGTTCCCACAGCAACAGTAGAAGAAGCAGCATCACCTTCTCCATTGGGAGAATCATCAGAGTTCTGGTTATTATCGACTGAACCATGAAGAATTATAGCCTGATTGTAAGGAAAAGGATTGATCAATATCACATTCTCTCTTTCTCTTTCCCTCTCTCTGTCTCTGATTCTGTCTCTGTTGGGACCGGAATCACCGGATTCCGATGTGAGTTCGGCACGCAGACCTTGCAGAAGTTGAAGGAGAGCAGCCGAACTCCGCCTCCTTCTACGAAGAATTGGGTCAACCTCATGATCACGGTTTAATTCATTATCGTCGTCATCGTCATCTCTCTCTTCTTCCCTACGTCTCCTTGAAGAGTTGCCACCAATCATACCCAGAAGAATAGGCGCCCATAAAGAGAGAGCTCGTTCTGATCCAACATCGTCAGAGTTGAATTCTTCTCTGTTGGCACTCACATTATTAGTTGTTGCTGTAGTACTGCTACTATCATTCATTTCTTCCACAAAACCTTCTTCACAGTATGGGCATTTGATCTCTGTGGTATCTGCTGTTGCCGGATTCACCATTTGTGAACACATATGACACCAGTATCTTGTACCCAATGGATCATTTACTTCACTCATCTCTTCCAAGTAGCAATCAGGCTTTAATTAGCTTTCCTCTTCTTCTTCTGGCTTGAGTTTTATGCAGGGCAGAAAATCTATGGAGGCAGATATGTACTTCTATGCAGGCAGATCTGTGGAATCTGAGAATCAAAATATGTAGGAAAAACAATCTATTTATTCATAGAGAAGTGGGCACGAATCAGATCTAGTCTGATTAATATATGGACCTCGGTATCAGATGAAAGTCAAGGAAAACCCCAAACTTGGAACTTTGAAAAGAGAATTAAAAAAAAATCTTCTTCTGTAAACAAGATCAAATACATGCATGGAATGATCATTGTTCTTCAATCCAGAATCAAATCTCAGGATTTTAATAATAAAAAATCCATGGACAGTGAAATCAAAGAAAGAGAACTGACCATAATCAATAAATCAATCATCATCGAATTCCATGGAAAACAAAAAAAAAACATCCAAAATCAAGATTGGGAACAATCAGTAAAAAAATGATTATTTAAGAAAAGTGTAAAAAAAGTCATACATACCTTGCTTGGAGAGAATCTCAACCAGCAAAAAAGCTTCTGCAAAAGGGAAGATTGGTAAGATGGGAAAGAAGGGAGGGAGAGGTAGTAAACAAGAACCCATAAAACGCCCTTATGTTGAGAGAGAGATCTTCCTCTATCCTTCCTACCCTCTTCCCCACCTACCTTTTCTTTATTCTCAAACTTATTATTTTACTATTGTAACCGGCAAAACGCGTTGAAATTATCTATATCTATATTCTATAATCTACATCCATTTTTTTCCTTCCCGTGTGCTGATGAGATTCCCACCTCTGGTTTTATTTTATAGTGAAGGATGAAAAAGAAGGAAATCCCTCCACAACTTGACAAAGCCACAACCAATCTGCAGTTGTATTAAATATTCAAAAATAGAGTCATGACTCATCTACTCATCCTCAAATCTCAATCCTCATCCTGTAAATAACTCACCTTTTTTTATCACTTGGATACAAAATATTAGAATTTCAAATACACACAAAATCTGATAAATCAATAATAATTAGTGATCACTGATTTTTGAAATCCAAAATTTTCGATAAATTCCAATATTTCAATCTGAATAATAAGTAATAACCATCAACGCCCAATTAATTACCCACCTCACCTTTCCAACTCACTCCGATAACGATAGGCTAATAGTCGGTCGGATCCGACGTTTGAACTTCGATGTGATCATGTATTTTAAATTATAACCTCAAAAGGTATTTTTCAATAAATAATAATAGGACGCGAATAAAACTGTAAACATTGATTGCATAACACAATTCGATTATAAGGATGTTAACCAAGTCTATTCGGTTCGTTTAAATAAACGAACTCACTCTTGAATTTGAGTTCAATTCATTTAATTAAACCGAATTGTTCAGATTCGATTAGTTTAAAATTCATAACGTTTGCTTTCGAAAATAGTCTTCTTTGATTACATATACATTATTCCACCAGAAGTTTATCTGTGTTGGGTCACATCTCTACCACATGATAAAAAAATGCTATCAGGAATTGAGTGTAGATAGCAATAGTATTTGTTGAGAATTTAGATTTACTCAACTAACTCAAGTCATACAGAACAAGTAATGGGACATTGATGATGATGTTATATTGTTTGGAATTTAGATCATGATATGAGATCAAGTTGGGAGGGCCACTTACTAGAGAGCAACACACGAGCGAGTTAACTCTCTATATAAGATTGATATATGCAGCTATACATCATTGTCATCTTACAACAAAACCTGACACAAAAAAAAAAAAAAATCGACCAAACAGAATTCTAATTGCGGCAAAATCTACAACTTATAGCTTTGATACAATCAATTTCGAGTTGAAAATCACCGGTACCAATTTTAGTGCCAGGAATACCACCTTCTGCATTAACAGAGAGAGACATTCCAACAACTCGTGCAGGATTCATCTCCATATTTGCATCTATGATACTACCCCTCCACGTTGGTAAATAATCATCTAAGGGAATCTAGAAAAAAGAAGAGTAAAGAAAAATTATGTTACTAACATCTGATGCATTCCTTCATAATTTACCTGATATCATTAGGAGATATACCTTTGCAATGTGCCAATCACCCTTGGGCACAAAGAGAAAAGCCTGCCATGAGTTATCTTCCTCTTTCCCAGGAGAATTCACCCAATTTTCTGTGTATATCTGAATCAAAGAATATGATCAGTTGTTTACAAGGTTTTAAATACCCCATAGCACAGTACATCAGCAACCCGTGCTTTGGGATACCAGGGTAATCAGCACACTATAAACATGCTTGTTTGTTGAAAGATGCTAAAGCTTACTGTAGAAATGTATGATCTACCATCCCCTTTAACCTTCATCATTATTGTATCGTATGAATCCAAGTCAATGAATCCATTAAACTGCAAAATCGAAAAAAATCAAAAGATGCACAAGATATGCAAATGAATCCTCCCTCCTATTATTTTTTTTACAAGAGGAAAACATCTTTCAATGAGATAAAAGGATTTCTATTGCTAAAACTTACAAGCAAAGTAATTTTCTTAATAAGCATTCACGAAAGTGATTCATCCTACTAAAAAGTATCAACAGCAAATTAAAATGTTTTGAAAAACATACATCGAGCTGTTAACTCAAAATCAGATTATTGGAAAGTGATGTTTAAAATTAATCACTCAATGCAGGATATCAAATACATTTGGGGAGAAAAATAAAAATAATGTCAATAATTAATGATTTCATTATCATAGGACCATTAACAAGCAGTGTATGCGTGCCTTTCTATCAACACCTTAAATGATAAAATCTTGGAATAGGTAATAGTTTGTGGTGACAAAATACAACCAACAAACTCTTATGATTTTATCTGATTGTGGAATTTTATATTTTAAATATTTATGTCATTTAAGCCTCACCTTCTTCGAACGCATTCCACAAAATCCACTACGGTTGATTTTTAACCTTGCTTCAGGAGCTACATCAGATGAAAGGTTACCAGAGAAAACACCTTCCAGATAAAAAAAGACACCAAAGGAAAAGGTTACAATCATATTTGATGATGATCTCTGTGTTACAGTAAACTACATCTCAGACTTTGTTTAGTTAATAGTTACTAACAGAAATAACAAAATGGCGTATTAACTAAAATCCAAAATGAAAAAGATTCAAGAACACTAGAAATATAATAAATCCAAAAATAATCTTGTAAAACAAATCCTGTTGTAAAATTACACTATAATACGCTTAGAACATACCACGAAATCCAATACCACAGTCTTTGGTTTCCAATGAGGCTGACGACAAACCTGAAAAGATACAAATGAATATTAGTAATATCATTTATAATGGTATTTTGTGTAATTAGCTAGTTAATATCTTAACTATTGTAATTAGCTAGTTAATATCTTAACCATTGTAATTAGCTAGTAATAGATTAATTCTAGAATCTTCTAATGGATAAGACTTAACAGAATATGTTAGTATGATTCTGTTAAGATTTAATCCTCCTAAATTGTATATAGCATAATTAATGACAGTTTAGGAGGGATCTATCACTCGATCTCCCCCATTTCTCATAAACTTCCTACTGTTCTCATTAATAATGAATAAATAAAAAATTCTTGGTATATGTTTATACATCAATGGAAATTAAATGTATAAAAAAATTCTTGGTATATGGCAGGAGAGAAATAGAAGATGGAAAACTGGCAGTTTCAAATCTGAGAATGTGGTTGTAGCTGAGATTATAAAGGACTCAAAAGACAAAAATCTGATATGAGGTTAAAGCTGAGACCCCTGATTTGGGCTTGACTGAAGTTAATGCCATGAGGCAGTGGCTAGTATCATAATTCTGTTTTTATTGCTATTTGTTCTAGTTTTATTCTACTGCTACCCCTAGAGGGCACAGTCTGCTCAAGAGCAGTGCTTGCTTGTTAATGGGGCGATCTTTTTATACTTTATTGTTATATATTTTGTAAACTGGTCAAGGCCCACTTCATTTCTAATGAAATTTTATCTTCATTAAAAAAATAATGGAAATGATATGAAACACTGAAATTTAGTAACTTACCACTAAGAAATTAACACCCTAGTAAAAAAATCAAAGAAAAGAAAAGGGCAAAAATCATTAATCTTCTCACGATTCACACTATTGCATTATGCTTACTCTTTTTAGCTCTTACAATCTTTTCAGACTAACCGTCATTTTCTACATCACAATTAACATGTATCATTCAGTTCCCATCACAATCTGCAAATGGTCTATTTCAATTTACTTGTAGTTTTTTCCTAAAGTTACTAAGATTGAGTTTAAAGTTCAAAACTCTAAATATTATACAGCTCTCAGATAACTGCAAATATCTTGGTTATTTTACAGTCAGTTATATAAAACTCTTACCCATTTCCTCATGATACTTATTCATCAGTCATCACAATATGAACAGCAGATTAACATACTTTGAGCTTGAAAACTTTACTCAACAGTAAATCCATGAATCAATCACCACCTTGATAAATATGTCTAAATCAGAAGAATAACCTGATTCTGTGACAAATTAAGCTATAAGCTAAACTCTAGATTATAAGTCTAGCCTCAAAAGGCAAAGAATAGGCATGCCAGCATGAAATATGCTCACTTAAGCCTCCTTTTTTAAACTATGCCACTATCATCAAGTGAAAAAAGAATCATCATTGATAAGCTCATAAGCCTGGTTTGGTAAATCAAGTTATCGTCTTTTCTGCCACCCAGAAACTTAAAAACGCAGAGTTGATTTACTTAGATAAAATAGGAAGAACGTTATGACAAGCTAAAGACACCATTTTGTCATCCATTTGAATTCCAATATGAACCATGTATTATATATAGGATGAAATTCAGATCAATTAAGCCATGAGATAGTATGAGATATTGTTATGTCATCTATTGGATTTTAATCGGATGGTGAGTTGAAATTAATTAATTTTTATTAATTAAAATGTTGAAATCTCAAGATCCATATTCTAATATCACATGGGTCAAATGGATGACTAATATTAAATATCTCATAAAATCTTAAAGGGAATTATCACTGGAGGTGATATACCAGTATCACATAATATATCACCAGTTACACCGTGGTGGAAATTAAATGAAAATTATATACACAACGAGACTAAAACCCTGGACTTCTAGTAACCTTAATAGTTATTGTGAGTTGTGACCAGTTGAGCTAATCTCCTTGTGTAGTGGTTCTATATCTATAAAGAGCAAGGTTCTGCATATTAAAACAGTATCGCGATTTCAAACTGGTGACCCTGTCTAAAATCGCAAAAACGGCCTGGTGACTTATTTTCAGGTCTGATTTCTCCCAACTCCGTCCACCTCCTCCCCCTATTCCTCCGGCGAGTTTCCGGCGAACTGATTCTATGTGTTTGAACTATTCGAACTATTTTGATATATTTAAGGTATATAAAAAATATATGAATTTCCCTTATTTTTATATATTTACGAAAATGCCACTGGTGCAAAGGCGTGCAAAAGCTCAAATGCTCCAGGTGGTGGCGCATCGCGCAGAGACGCATCCTGAACCTTGATAAAGAGCATTATATGTCTATGGCACTATACTTAATTACTTAACTTAACTTTAATTAATATTTAGTTAGTTTATGCTTGAGATGTGTTAATGGAAATCGTGCGCTATAGTTAATGGGTTATTGAGATTAGTGTGTGTAATAGGTATTTATAGTTGAATACTTGAATGGGCATCCATACCTAGATACCACGCATGTGTATGTAGAAATGTATGAATAAAAAGCCAAAGTCTCCTTAATTACTATAGTTTCCTCTCAAAATCCTAGAAGTTCTTCTATGCTCGAGAAATTTGCTAGAAAATGTTCATCTCGAATCAACCCATAAACATGAAGTTTGTGACAAATGGCTTATCCGAGTTCCTAAAAAGGGTCATGGACGGATTGAAGACTAAGAAGAACGGTTACTTTGATTCATCTCGCATCAAAAATTCACTGTTACTTTGATGCAACAAATAACAACCATCATGTATGGATACCAAAGCTAACAAAGGAACATGAATAAGCATAGAAAAATCATACCTCCGTATTGAGAATCCGAGTATAGGTGCCACTTCTGCAACTCCTCCTTGGAACCAAAGTTAAAAATAATTTTTTCTGCCGGAGGCATCAGATTCTCAACATTCCACGTCAGAGCTTACGAAACCACACACGATTAAACAAACAAACAAATCCGTCGGAAAACGGAAATGGAGAAGTATCAAGTAAATGAGTAATTTCTATTGATTAACTTTTACCTCTTTTAGTGGCATCGACAGAAGTCTGGAGAAAGTTCTTGAACCTCGACATCCTCTTCCCCAATGACCGGAATCCGGAGTCGTCGGAGCATGGACCTGAAATTTCTGTTCTTTGAAACCAACAAAAAAGGCTGAGGATGTTCTCTTTGTAATCGAATCTTTAAACGGACCAAGACTTTTTATGGTTGATGTAAATCATATTTATCAGGCCTAAAAAGCCCAAATAAAATTTAAAGACAATGCTTAAATTTTAATGTTAGAAATTTAGAATTCATCACAGAAAAAAAAAATCATATGAGATTCAATCTTTTTTGATCTACGAGAACGTCTATGTTTAGGCTCGACTCGTTTAAACTAAATGATCGGACTTGGTTCGTTTATTTTACCCAAGTTGGCAAGTGGCAAATTCAGACTCGACTTGTTTAATTCTATATATTAAAAAAAAACTTAAGATTTTTTTTAATTTTATATATATAACCATTGTTTTATTTGTATATTGAAAATTTATTTAATTTGATATGAATAATAAATATCATAAGTAAAAATTATACTGGAATATTTTAGAAATTTTAGGAATATAATTAAAATTACTTTTATAAATATAAAAATTATAAAATATATTTGATATCTAAACGATCTAAATGAACAAGTCAAGTCCGAACATTTTTAACAAGCCTGAACTTAATATATTATATCCCTAATCATAACTCATAAGTAAACAATTAGAAATAAGTCAGATAAACCAAAAATGTTGCATTCAAAAGATCATTTTACAAAATTGTTAACATCACATGAATGACCCAACACTTCAGTGATGTATGAACCTAGGGTTCAAATCTTTGTACCAAACCACCATAGATCAAACCCCAGAGTCGTTTAAAGAGATCAAACATATATCTGATATAGATGGGTAATAAAAGTTAGAAAACTTCTAATGTGTCAAGAATGATGGAAAACAAAATGAATAAACCCCACTATAATAGCAGAGTTTAAATTTATTAAGATAATAAAGAACAAAAAATAAGCAGTTGATCATAGATTTTAAAAGTAATACACAACCACAAGGAAAAATAAATGTTAGTTTTTGATGTGCCGTCTCCGCTCGCTATAATCCATTGAACTATAAAGCTCTAGATTTCTGATTAATTTTGTCCACCTCAAGTGATCTTGTATCGCATGTAATTTTCCAGGTTGAAATATTTTCGGTTGTTGCTATAATCCTTTCAGAAGTCTCCAGAACATAGGAGAAAACAGCTCAATAAATGGGGAAAAAACTGTACATCATTCTTATGTACATCAAACAATCCTCATGCCCATTTGGCAAAAAAAATGATGGCAGGCTTTAGAAAATCCATGTTTTGTTTGTCGTGAATACTTGGGTCGCTGTCACGTATTACTACTCTGCAGGAAATAAACATTATCAGAAATGCTTATGAAAAAGAGTTCAATGTTAATCAGGCATTAAGAACTATAAGAAATGAAGCCATATTTAAGCAGTAAATGCTAATAAAGCCACATATTCCTTAAGATTCAAGATGGTGTAGTTCATCATAATGATTCTGCATTTATTTTTAGTGCAATTGAGAAAGAACTTCCTCAACCAAAGCTCATAATTGAGCAGTGATGGAAATATGGAAAACCATAATTCACATATTCACATAATGTACCATCATATAAATTTGTTAAATTTTGGTCCCCATGGGGATGTGTAGCCACAATCCCCATTTGAAAAAAAATTATGAGACTGAAGACTAATAATGAAGCAATGAGATTTTAACACTTACCAAATAACTGAAGACTAATAATGAGACTATATATAAGTGAATTAACATGATCATAAAAAAATGACTATGCGTGGAATTATGGAAGCTATCATAAATAATTAAATACTCAAGTTAATTCGGGGAAGATAATAATATTTCATTTAGCTAAAACATAAGATAATGTGATCCATAAACTTGAATGTGAATGCTTGGTGATTCAATTTTCCAGTAGATTACACGTCACGGTTCACAGATAGATAATAAGATTATAAGAATAAGAGAAGATGTAAAAAAGAAGCATTTACAATTTTAATGTGTGAAGAATTTCCAAGTAATGGCATAGATTGTGTTCCTTCATCAACATATGATGCACATTTTACATCAGTATATACTCTCTGTTTGCCCTACAAAAAAATTCAAACATAAGTTTTAATTTTACCAAACATTTACGATTTGATATGTAATAAAATTACGTGATATTAAATTTCGGTAAACTACACAAAAAATAGATTTATTATATTCTAAACATCAACCATAAGAAGGTAATATTACTAAAATAGATTTAAAAAATGTTTTTTAAACACTTTGTTAATGTTTTGGTACTAAGAAGAAAACATATTCTTAAATCCAAGTATCATATGGTTAACAAACTTAACTAGCATGCAACCCATGACGCCCATGGCATCAAATATAGAGATAGTTAAACATATGTTGTCATCACATTATTTGCAACATGCAAGTGATAAACAACAATATGCTTCCATTGAGACACAAAAGAAGTAATGAGAAAGCTTTATAGTGTGCATGCTTAGACTCCAATGCACCCACCCAGGTGCGTTTCACCCTTGACCGGATCCGGGTCGTAGTCCAGGCGGATCCGATCTGAATCAGGGGGGGTTAGTCTGAATCACCAGTTGCTTTCTTACCCATTCTTTCCCCCCATTTCCTCTCCCAATCAGGCCCCAAACACCGCTCTCCAACGATCTTTCCGGTTGTCCATTTCCGGAAGCTATCTTCCGGCCATCTCTCCCAGTTGGTGTACTGCATTTCTAAATATTTTGTATTTTTTAATATTATTCATGTTTTTTTTAATATTTACAGAATTGTCACTGGCACCAAGGCACACATATACTCCAGTGCGCTCAATGCCGGTACATTGCGCATTGGTTGCACTGAGCACCTTGGTGATGAAAAAAAATTCAAAAAACACTACCATGATTTGTTATTTCTATTTTCTAGTAATGTAAAAATGTTTAATTTACATATTATTATTTATTTATTTTATTTCTACAACAAAAGACAAAGAATTTCTAATTTTACATAAATACAATAGTTAATATATAATTATTTTATCATGAAATATGAACAATGGGCTAACATATCCATTTATTATTTCATGTTATAATAATATATTAATATCTCTTTCTATTCTTTTACATTATTTAAGAATCTCAAAGACTCGTTATACTCTGTCCCTAATCCCTATGCAATGTTAGACATCATAACCTTACATATATATATATAAAATATATCTCTTCTTTCTACTTGATATACTTCTACATCCTAAGGAATGTATGGGATTTTTCCATACATAAAAATATAAGATAAGGTATAAATTATCAAATATTCATGTGTTTGAATAGCTTTCAAGAGCATTCATCATGTCTAATTGTCTAAATGCTAAAACCAAATATGAAAAAAATCATTAATGAGATAACAACCATGGTCTAATCTAAGCCTAGAATAAAAAGAAAATCACCTTTTCAATATATCTTTGGTCCTGAGCATCTTCAAACAGAGAACGATACTGTGATGGGTCATCTACAGGACCGTTGTATGCAGCATTAAAGGTGGAACAAAATCCTGAACCAGAAGGTTCTGAACTAATGGAATCCATTGAATTACTTTTTAAATTCAAATTCAAATTATATGTTTCCTGGATATCTGTAGTTTCCAGGACTGCAGCTCCTAACCTGTACATTTGGATCCATAGTAAAGAGGAGAGAGACCTTACACAGAAACTTATGATTTGCATCCACAAAGTAAGTTTTACGCAAAAAGCCAAAATAGCTCCATACTTTGCAGAAGAAATGTTCCTACACATAAAGAGTCACAACATTCAGAAAATATGTTGAACAAAGTCAGAAATTTAACAACTCTAGGCATTAGGTGGGCTAAGCTAGCAAAAGAAGAGGAAAGCTTCATTTTCCAGTTATGCTTCATTATTCAGTTCATTCTTTAAAAAATGATCTCAAGATAAAGCTTCTTTTAACTTCTATTTTACAATCTGATTTTCATAAAATTATATCATAGCATGAGATGGAGTTATTTTATCAAGTCATAATATCTATATATATAAAGATAGATTACGACAGAAGTTCAATAAATAGGAATGCATGTCCAAATAATTTCATGCAGATCATTTATTCACTCTTATGTACTTTAAGTAATTAGATTATGAGTTTCGCTAAAAACAAACTTAATATGCATACCATATTGTTTGTGAAAAGAGAATAAGCCAGACTATATCCAACAAAATCGAGAAACCAAGAAGCATTGCGTATGTTCTCCCTAGTGTTTGGCTACAGCTTTCGATCGCAACCAATGCGAACAAGCTGAACACCAAATTGACCAAAAGCACACCATTATAAAATGCTCCAATCGATCCTACAAGTGAGCATCCAATCTAAAAAACAAAAATTCAAATGAGTGAGATCATAATTCATAACAAATTAAAAGTCTAAGCAAAAGATTCAGTGATCCAAAATTTTCAAAATCCATCAATCATACCATATTAATAACAAAGAAAACCTCTCAATTGGATCAAATTCCCCCAATTATCAAGTTGAGTTGACAGTTTTCACTTTTCCATCACAAAATCCGAACGAAGGAATCAGATCATAGAGGGAAAGAAAAAAGTACTTATCTAAAGATTCCAAACAATTGAATAAACAGCGAAGAATCAAAAAACGAAGAGAAATACGGACCAGTTGGTTGGTTTACCTGAACATATATGAGGAAAATAGCAGCATTCTGAATCCTATCGTAATCCTGTAACCACAGTGCAAACCACCGGAGAACCGATGGAGGAGGATCGCATGGCATTGTTGGAGCTTCCGGTGACGGCGGTGGCGTCGACGAGGAGAGAAAGGAAGAAGGCATTGCTTTTCGTTCGTCTCCCTCTTTCACGACGAGGGTGCGGATCTAATAAAAATAACAGAATATAACACGGGTTAGAATCAAAATAAACCTTCAGAATTTTAGGTTTTAATCACTAATAAAAAATAATGAGAGGGGGGTTATGTAATTTAACTATTTTTTTCGGGACTTCGTAGTTCGTAGTCAGTTCATAGAAAGGGGGAGAGATATGTCGGAATCGGAGATTAGAGCCATCACCGTACCGCCGCAGAAACCATTGTCGAGCAACGATTCTGCGGATTATCTGAATAGGAAGATGAAGGAATCGAAAGATTTCGTTTTTGGATCCTCTTCTTCCTTCAAAGAGACTTTCTGTTCGTCTTTCCAAAAATCTCAGGTATAGATAGTTATACATTGTGCAATCGATAATGAGTAATCTCAGGTATAGGTTTCCAGTGTATATTCAATAAGATTTTTATGAATGTGATTAATTTTCTTCAATTGGAAATGATATGCTAAGTGGTAACTTGCCATTTTGTTTTGCTTTAAACAAAATATTTATTGGAAGAGAGGAAGTTAATTGTCAGTGTTTCAAGGAAATTTATAGATGTTGGATTCCTGATTATGAGAAATATTTCAGTACTTGGCAAATGAATAAAAATATCATCTGGTTATTTTGATAGATTAACTCAACAAGACAACAAGTCAACAACCTTAACTAGTTTCATCAATGGGCTCTTAAAGTTCATGGATTTAGTGTTCAAATCCCACTGGGTGTTTACCCACTTTTAATCCCCCCAGTTATATACTGAGAGAACTCTAGTTTATCAATACAGGGTTTTATTCTCCTGCACCATTTGATTATCAACTTTGATGGAGTAGCGAGAGGTTTCTTCTTTAATTAAGAAATCTTAGGAGAATTGATTTTTTTATGATCAATCAGTGCCTTAGTGATACTAAAGATCCTTCTGTCGAATAGATTGCAGTTTAGTGTTTTTTTTAATTATTGGAAAAGTTAGTTTTTTTGGATTAGAAACATGTTGGATTTAGTTTGAATGTTTGATTGTTTGAAGATGAAATTAGTATGTTTTAAGACAATAGATAGAGCTCAGATATTCAGATATATTATAACGAGCATTCCTCTTTAGTATTTATCTTTTGATGTATCAATTCCTGATAAATTTAAGGCAAATTAAACTCGGTCAATTTTTGGCAGAATTTAGAAAGCATTAACTGCCTAATACCTTTTGATGATGTTCACTTTGGTAGTTGAAAATCCCTTGTTTTACTGCAGGAATTACTTCCAGTGATAAAATCCCAGTATTTAATCTATGAAGATGTTGTTTTAAAGGCTGTTAAAGGTGTATTGTTAATTCTTATAAATTTCAGTGTGATGTTACATTTGGGAATTGTGTGTGTCCTGCAGCTTATGCTCAAGGATTCTGAGAATAACTGTTTGATCTTATAAACATTTCTAATTCTCTATTTATGTCCACTCTATAATATATTTTCAGATGGGTTGGCAACTGCACGTGACAATCCGACCATGACTACTGGAGTTGCCTTAACTTCTGGTATCCTTATCATGCGAGGTATTTTTTTCATTTTTGTACAGTATATGCTGAGTATTAAGTATAGCATGCCCTTACATTTTAATTAATCCTACTTTATTGGTTACTGATATTTCTCTTATGTTGTCATTTTTTGCTCTGTAGTTTTATTTTTTTAATTGATTTATTCAACGAACAACTATTTATTTTCTGTACTTGAATATTCTGTTTGATTATTGGAGTTCAAATTTTATGTCCACAGGTCCTAGGAGATTTCTATTTCGAAAGACATTTGGTCGTTTTCAATCAGAGGAGGTGCAATATCTTCTGTCTGATTCTATTTTTTAATGATTTTTGGATGTACTATTTACATATTTTGCTTTTGTTATATTTAAAGTTGAATATGTGAAAAATATTAATAATATTGGTTTGTATTTTTTTTAAGTAATGAACTCTTGTGGCTATACTTTCTTCATTCAAATATTCATTCAAATACCACTTTGGTATATTTGAATAAATGGAAGCAGAACGTTTCTTTATTCAGTAATCAGTGAACAATTATTATTAATCAGATTTCTGTCCTGTCACCAGTGCTATGCTTTCATCTTCTGTTTTACATTTTACTTGTTGATGTCATTTTTTTATTTTTTTATTTGATTTTTAGGCAATACTTGTCAAAGCTGAGAAAAGCTTAACAGAACTTGACCAATCCGTTCAGCTTACGAAAAATGAGACTAAGAAATTGATTGAAAGAGCTGGCTATGCTCAGAATGCACTATTGGGTGCACAAAGTAGGTTAAGGTAACATGATTTATACTAAAGTCATATTCTCATAGATAAATGCAGATATGTTATTTGAAATATGTATATATCTGTTATTATTTTTTCTAGTTTTTTTGGAGTTTTAATTGGTTGTTTGTTTGATGATTGGGTAATCAACTTAACAGGGGTTGTGCTAAACAAATTCAAGGGCTTTCAAATGACCTTTATAAATCTGAATCAAAAGTTGCAGGTTATCTTTTCTTTCTAGTTTCCCTAAATTATTCAACACATTTTGTGAGTTTTTGTGGCAGGTGCTGAAATTATTATGACATATGCAGATTATGCAGCTGCCAACTTGTTTAATTATATTAAATAGCAAATCTCTCAAATTCTTACTTCTCGCTATTTTTCTAGATTTTATGGATGACCTGCGGCAACTGTCTGGTAGGGATGCTCTGAAGCTTCGTGTTGAGGTAAGTGCAGTAATGCAACAATGATAAATGGAGTGAATATAATTAAATTTATTTAACCCTTTTGTCTCTTTGTCGATCTTATGTATTGTGCAGGTAGCTTCAATGTTGGCTGACATGAAAGAACAAAGGAAATACTTGGACAAAAGGATCACAAGAATTTCTGAATTAGGGATTTCAGTGTGATCATTTCAGTTATGGGTCTCTTAATTTCTCGGAAGATCTGGCATGATCATCTTTTTATATATGAATTTCCATATTGTGGTGTTTTTTAGTATGGGAACATACCGAAGTATTATTCAATAAAAAAAAGTGATTCACAATTCACAAACATGAAACACATTTCTATCAGTTTGCTTATCTTCTTATTGAAGAAATTGTACACTCATTAAAATTTAGGTGTGTTGGATAATGAACAATATTTATCTAATATCTATATATATGAGAATGTTTTGTACAAATTTGCATCGTGAGAAATTCTTCTGTTTCACGTAGGTTTTTAAATTCCAAGAAAGAATGATCTTTCTTTTTTGATAACATAAAGAAATTGTTCTATCTTTATTTAACAAGTTAGGAAGTGAATGATCTTTATTTAAGTATTAGACTACAATTTGCAAATCACACACTTTCTAGCTTTAAAATTTAACTTTAACTTTTGCATTTGCATTTGCATTTTACTCTTAGTTGATAAACTGCATTTGATTGTTAAGTACAAAGTACGTGCATTCATATCTTCGAGTAACACCAGTAATCAGCAGAAAACTCCATCTATTTCCATCTCTAGCTCTGCAGTATTCCATCTTGTACTAAAATCTTCTTCAAGATTAGGATCGAATGGAAGTATTGATTCGAGATGGGAATAATCAATATGTCTTTCTTTATTGCCATCATGTGTGTTTTTGTTAATATCATTGAAATCAGCATTGCTGCTGCTGCTGCTCTTGGTATCATGTGGACTTCTCTTCCATGTTTTTAGCAGTTGGGAGATATTCTCTGTGCTCAGCACATACATGGAGGAGGGGCCGTTGCTGGCGGCAATGGTTGGTTTGGGGGTTGTGGTCGAATCTTTGCCAAGTAATGGGGAGTGGATATTATCAATGGAGCTTAATGAATCAGTTAGTTCAATCCTGCAATTATTACCAGCACTCTCCATATTGGTTCTCAGAAGCTTCTTCTTTAGATGAATGTTCCAGAAATTTTTGATGTCATTATCTGTTCTTTGTGGCAGGTGAGATGCTATTGCTGCCCATCTAAAGGAAAAGTGACAAAAAAAAAATCAGTAAATAGAGGTAAGCTTTCAACTTTTAGGATCTACTTAGATCTAAAATTTAATTTGAGGTGAAAAATTGGGCATATTTATTTAGATTGAGGTTTAACTTATAAGTACTTGTTGCCTAGCAGAGTTTGGAGACGAATTATCTTTTGTTCCTCTTGTGGTGTGAAGTTCCCACGCTTGATCCCTGGTCTTAAATAATTTGTCCATCTCAATCTGCAACTTTTGCTGCATCTCATCAAGCCTACCTCATACATAAATTATACATAAATGAAAACTTTATTTTTTTTAACAGAGCTAAATTTGAAAGAATAAATACATCTGTATTTGAGTGGAGGAACAAAATATATGGAATTAAAATTAGTTCTAGCATGTACGATTATAAATTGAAAGCTGAAAATGAAAGGAACCCAATTTTAAGAAATGAATGGGTTACTAAATTAAACAAACAAAGATCAAGATAGATGAAGAAGAATTGTGTATGTGTTTTTCAGTTTTTATGTAGAAACCTGAAAATCAAGAGAACTGAGTTGAATACTAAAAGGAAACAAAAGGATCAAAAATAATTTGAAAGGATATGTATGTTTTTGTGGAGAATCAGAAGATATGTAATTCTTCTAGCAAGTAAAAATATATGTATATATACAACTATTAAAACCTGAAAATGAAAGGAACCCAATTGAGAGAACCAAATGGATTAATTAAGAAAGATCAAGAAGAATGTGAAGGAATGAATACCTGAATTATTCCAAATTCCAATTGAGAATAAACAAAAAATACAAGTAAAAAGGAAGAGACAATTGGATAAAATATTATATGAAATGGATAAAGAAGCAAAGAAAAAACTTAGGAAGGTGTGTTGAAAGAAATTAATATCTCATTCTACAAGGTAGTTACCAGTGTTAGTAGGAACACATCTCCAATTCCCAGGACCATGTTCTTGGACATAGGAGACCAGAGTTATGTCTTCTTCAGGTGTCCATGGTCCTTTCTTGATGCAAATTTGATCATTGAAAGGTGGTCTTCCCATGGAAACCTTGCCTTGTCCTCTTCTTCACACTCCTTCCTCGCTTCTTGATGCTTCCTTCTTTCTACCAGAAGTGTTCTAAAGATGGGACAGTAAGTCGCAACTCATGTACAATACACACTAATTTATTATTTTTCTAATTTCTTCTACCAAGCTACCAGTCTACCCCTACTATATATAAAAAATAAATTGTGATTCCACCACATGACAGTGATGCACCGTTCAATTTTCAAAATTTTGGAAAATGACAAATCAAGATGATCAATTGATGGTGATGGTAATAATATGACAAGTCATTGTTTTCTTGATTTGTAAATCTATGTAAATATAGAAGGGCGCCATCTTTATTATTTACAATTGTATTTTGTAAATTGCAATACACTAATACCTGATGAAATCTTGTTAAAATTCGTAACCGTCAACAGACATGTCTTGATAACTTCGTATCATTAACTAAATCTCAGCAAAATTTTCATAATTTGCAGGGTTCATTTATTCATTCTATTCTTGAATTTCAAGCCCAAATCACTAAAACCTTAAGTATGGCAGAATTTGTATAAGTTATATTGCCTGTCAAGTGATGGTTTGAACATGGCTTCATTCACATTATTGAATGAAATATGACAAGCATTAGACCCTTCCAATATCTAAATAATAACCAATGTTATCGGTATGTGTGCCTTTATTTATGAATTGTTGCATTAAATTAATGGGACCCGTCCAATCTCAATTCATTGAATCATTGAAAGAAGAAATTAGAATGCTTGCTTGAAAGTTGAATCTATGGACTTATTTGTGACGGTGGTGTACTGCTGCCAAATCTCCTAACAATGGCCAACAGGTATTTGTGGATATTTTTTGTGACATAAGGTAAACCATAAACTAATTTTCTATCCATAGAAATTTCATGTTAAGTTCTCAGTTGGCACTGAATTGATTTACTATATATCTTGATTTGAAATTTGAATATTAATTTGTATTAGCACCACATAAAAAAACTGTCCATGTTAAATCATAATTAATAAACTAATAATTAGGAATTAGGAATTAGAAAGGAGGGGGTCAGTACTTGATACAGTAAAGTAGTAAACTATACAATATGGTGAAGATTATATATTAGCAAATTCTTTTCACAAACATACATATATTTATATGCAACCCCCCATAAATGACAAAAATTAGAATTATAATAAAAAATCAATAATTGATTATATGTGCCACGCCAAAGATACTACCCAGCCACACACCCCACGTCTTGGGTTGAGTCTTACAATCTCAATCCTGAAACATAACATATAAAAAAACAATTATAATTGTTATATTTATTCAAATTTTCAATTAGATTGTTTAGATTTTGTGTTTGGAAAAATACCAGATGTGTTTAATCTCTCTCTCAGCTCAACCATTATTACTGCTTCTCAGGTTCGAACTCTGGTGACATAAAACATCACATTAATGAAAAAATCATACTTTGTCATCCAATTTATTATTTAACATAAAGAGTGTGTATATTTAATGTGCATTCAAAATTTCAAAGCACAACGATAATAAATAAGTTGGTTTTTATTATCAAATAAAGGTATTTACTACTTCATCAAGATCAAGTAGTTAGTTGGTTGGTAGCTGTGATTTGGTAATAAGAAAAGGGGAAAACAATTGTCGGTGTATTTCTATTTCGTGTTTGTCCTTCACAAATCACATTAAGCGGTTTGTTTTCACGTAGGGTTGCTGAGAATCGTGCCTTCTGCACGTGATAGTTAAGCTTATTGAGCGTTACTGTCTTCAAGTTCTTCATTGCCGTTTCCTTTCCAGATCGCCCGATCTGCTAGTGTCAGTCATCCTTGCAGCGGAAATGTAGAACTAGATGACAACGGGGAAGATGTGATCGAGACGTGCCAAAGAACTTGGGTTCGGGAGGATCAGAGGATCAAGTAAGGAAGAGACCTCTTCTCTGATACCATGTGATTTAGGAATCAGAAAGGGGGACAACGATTGTCGGAAAATCGTGTGTTTTTATTCTATCATTCCATGTGTCAATGACAAATTCAGAGAAGCGTGGTCAACAACCATTGAAGGATCCCCCTATACGTGCTCCAACAGAAAATAAACGCTGTGAGGAGGATGGCCAAAATTTGGGTGAAAATACAGAAACTCAAAACAGAGACTTCTAGACAGATAGATGACCAATTGCAGAGCGAAGCAACAAAACTTCAGCTCGACCCGCATTGTCTCCAAACGCAACTAACCTGTAGAAACCTCAAAGCAAAACTGGCTGAGCTACAAGTCTACAACACCGGGAGCAGATGGACCTCAAACAGAGAGAGCACGTTGAATAGATTACATTGGGCGACAAAGGAACCCATTTCTTCGTGCAAGCAATCAAGGTGAGACACGCGAGAAATTCAATAATGGGAACCATGGACAGGGAAGGAAACCAAACACATTCACTATCGGCTATGAAAATCAGGGCGTTTAATCACTTCGCGAAGCTTTTTGATGCCAGCCACAGAGCCCGCCCGATCCCGAACTTGAACATCGACATTGAAAGGAGGCTATCGGAGGAGGAAAACGCAAAACTCCGATGCATCCCAAGCTGTGAGGAAATCTGGATAGCACTTGCGAGTATGCCTAACGGAAAGGCACCGGGAATGGACGGAATTACCTCTGAAATTCTAGTCCACCACTGGAGCATGGTTAAGAATGACATGATAGCGGGAATACTCCATTTCTTCGGAACGCGTAGGATGCTCCGGTCGCTGAACCTGGCCATACTCACCCTCATCCCCAAAAAAATCGCGCCGGAGCGGCTCGCGGATTACAGACCAATCTCGTGTTTGAGGGTAACCTATAAAATATTCGCAAAGGTGCTAGCCTCTAGACTAATGAAGATACTGCCTGAATTAATTACTCCAAACCAGATGACATTCATTAAAGGACGACGAATTACAGATGCGATCGGACTCGCATGAGTTCACGCAATCCTTCAATTGCAGAAGCACCTCCCGACGAGCCTTCATCACAATTGATTTCTCTAAGGCGTTCGACACCTTGAGATAGGACGCGATTGAAACAGCTCTGGAACTCCTCGGCATTGACGGAACATACCGAGAATTGGTGATGGCCTGTGTTAAAACAGCATCAGTCTCGGCACTGGTTGAGGGGTCTAAGATAGGGAGACCAGCTATCGCCTCTACTATTTGTGGTGGTAATTGACTACCTCTCGAGACTCGTCTCCCAAGCAACCAGAAGCAGGAAGATTGAGTTATACTCATCGGGAGGGGTGGTGGTCGAGAGTCACCTTGCCTTCGCTGACGATATTGCATTCTTCTGCTGCGCATCAACCAAATCCTTCAAGGCACTGAGTGAAGTACTAAACGAGTTCACTGAATTCTCTGGCCTAAACATTAATTGTGGGAAAAGCTACGCTATTTTTTCGAAATGCATCAGAGACAGAGCGGAACTAGTCGGCATACTGGGATTCCAAACAAAAGAACTACCAGTCCGTTACCTAGGAATGCCGCTAACCGGGAAGCTAGTGCGCTACAAAGATTGTGACGGGCTTCTAGCGGAACTCAGAGGCATCCTCACAAGGTGGAGCGCGAAGAAACTGTCATACGCCGGCCGAACACAATTAATTGATTGGGTATTTCAGGGCAAGTTTAGCTACCTAATACAGAGTAGCATAATTCCGCAAGCCGCGCTGGACGCAATCCAGACGATCACATATCAATTCATATGGGGCTCGCAGAAGGAGGTGGCATGGAGAACTATGGTCAAAACGAAGAAACAGGGAGGAATGGGTGTCCGAGATTATAAAACCTCTCAAATGGCAGCCATCGTGGGAAGGGCCTGTCGAATGTGGGAGCGGAAGGGGATCTGGAGCTCATGGATGTGTAGGCGGTACATCAAAGATCGGCTGCTCAGTGTGATAGAACAACGTCAAAGCGACTCGTCTACCTAGAAGGCCACCCTCCGACAGAGACCACAAATAGCAAAATACGCGATATTGGGAAGCATAAAGAAAAATGTGACATCAACACTCTGGCCAGAGCACCCCAAGGACAGCCTAGCGAAGGGAATCTGGGCAATTAAAATCGGAAAGGTAGCCTTAAATCTTTGGAGAATCAGATGGGGTACTCTGCCAACCAAGGACAGACTCATCCGAAGAGGCATGGCGATCTGCGGGATGTATGAACTATGCAGAAAGGAACAAGAAAGCACGACCCACTTATTTCTCAAATGTGAGTACACAAAATGGATCTTGAAAGAAGGGCTTGAGGCTGCAGGTTCACTGGTAAGTATGGAATCCGTTAGCACTATTGAAGAGGCACTCCGCGAACTAAACAAGATCACAGCTGGAACGCCGGCGTGGGGGTTTCAGTGGACCATGTTCGGCGTCATCGCATTTCATATATGGAAACAACACAATCAAAGGAGAATGAAGTGCTCGACCGACGCGAGACAAGTAGTGATTAGAAATTGTATAAACATGGTCGGAATTGGGTTTGATGAGAAGAACTTCAAGAAGACTCATAGAACAACGGACGAACAGATTGCGTTGCTCCAATGGGACGCCCTACTGTTGCTCATCCACGACGACGGATGATGGGAGTTAGCAACGGCCAACGGCTAACTACCGGCAAAAGCTTAATTATGTAGTTCCAAGGTTTTTGATTTGTCGCATATGCGCGCATATGCGAGCGCATATGACCCCCCATCGCATATTTGGGGGGTCGCATATTTTTGGGTTTAGCCGGATCCGGGTCGGATCCGGATAAAAAATTTAATAGAATTGTATTATTCTATTAAAACTTAAGGACCTTACTAAAAAGACCCATTTAAATAAAAAAACACTAAAAACTAAAAACCCTAGGCCTAAATCGTGAAATGCTGAAATCTACAAACGGTGGAGAATCCTTGAAGCTTGAACGGAAGCCGTCGTGCCTGAAGAGTGAAGACTGAAGACCTGAAGCCGTCGTGCCTTGAACGGAACCGCCTAGCGCTGCGCCTGAACGGAACCGCCTAGTTAGGTGATTTTCTGATTTTCAGAGTGGTCATAATAATCGATTTTCAGAGTGGTCATCCACTGCTGAATGATATAATCGATTTGATTTGGATCATTCATCTATTCACAATCGATTTGAATATCAGGGATTTATTTAAAATATGGAAAATACAGGGGGTATATTGAAAAAAAAATAAAAAAAATACTAAAAAAAACATTGCGCATATTTGACCGCATATGCGACCAGGCGGTCGCATATGCGGTAGGCGGTCCCAGGCATCGCCTGGTCGCCTGGCCGCGTCAAAAAGCTTGTGTAGTTCCAATCATTAATTAGATTAAATCTGTCTTAAACACTATTTTATTTAAATCAAAGTAACCTTATAAAAAAAAGTCCTATTTTTGTCGTATCTATCTACAGTAATCATATATTAACCTACTGCTAACAATAACTTCATGATTTTTGGTAGATATTTATGTAAAATCAATTATATTTTAACTCTCTATACGTGAATGAAATGATATAGCAGTGTACCTTGCCGGAGATGTTGCTAGAGAGCCAATCTAGTCCTTCGTACAACCCTTCACCATTCGTAGCACATGTGCTTTGGATGTACCTGAAATCACAACATCACCAAAGTTGAGTTAGATTTTTGTTCATATGATGGAAGTGATACAGTTCAACAATGATAATATTAATTTATGACCCAAGATAAAATTCTGTACCAATTTAGTTAGAAATTAAAACCATCAGTTTTCTAATTGTTCCGGTGTTTTGGTAATTTTTTATGCTTTCAAAAAAATATTGACATTTGCAAAATTTATTATACAAAGTACAAACTAGAAAAGTTCGATAAAAATTGTTCACTACTAATTAAAATATTTTTTTCAATTTCCGAAAAAATACTACATTTTACTACCAATTGGTTGAAGCTCAGAATGCTAATTGCCAAGTGTTACAGCTGCTTAACAAATAATAATCGATCAGCCTATTGGCCCTATTCTAAGACCATGATTATAAAAATTCAATCATTATTAAATCCTAAAACAATTTTATCAAACTTAGAATCACGTGATGGGTAATGAAAATGGTATGGTATGGTTTATTAATTACCAGTGCCTCTGTCGCAGGGAATCAAGGCCAAGTTTCTCAGTGATTTCATCAGCTTTCATTGCGTTTGGAAGATCTTGCTTATTTGCAAAAACAAGCAATACAGCATCCCGTAACTCATCCTGTCAAAATAAAATGTGATTTAATCAATTTTAAATAACTAATCACTGGCCAGTGGCCACTGCTTTACTGGAGAAATCAAATATTTCATTTTTTTATGTTATTGGCAATTCAGAAGGGAAAATATGTTCCAATGCTCGTTGAAAAAATTCCTAACAGGTCACTAGACCAGCCCGAATCGAGGGCTATGTCAGCATCTAAAAGATACGGGTAGGCTCAGTAGGCCAAGAACCCGTTTCTTCCTTCAAATATAATTTATAAATGTCTAATATCTTCACACAGAATGAATACTCTCTCCAACTCCCTTGTTTGACTTCACGCCCGTCTGCCCCAACCTTCCGAAGGCAAGAAGAGCATGTTTCTTTGGGCAGGTAATAAATAGATGGTGATACTTATCTGCATATAAGATGAAAATGTATGCTAGAATAATCAATGTTAGAGTATATTTTGATACCTGCTTCTTAGTTTTGAGTTCTGACTATGAATAAAAAATAAACTTCAAGATGACTGAATCATATATTTAATTATAAGGTTGTGAATGAGAAAACATACCTCATTTATCATCCTGTGGAGTTCATCTCTTGCCTCTCCAACACGATCCCTGTCGCTACTATCCACCACAAAGATAAGACCTTGAGTGTTTTGAAAATAATGTCTCCATAGCGGTCTGATCTGTTGGTTTGCACACCAAGGAATCAATCCAATATAAGATATACGATGGATATATAATTTAGTCGAATTATATAATGGTAATTTCACAAAAGTAAATGTGATTGATCCTCAACCAATTGTAGTGGTAGAGAGTGATACAAGAAGTCGGAGGTTGAATTTTCATGGTCACCAAAGTATCAATTATTTACTAAATGCAAAATAATAAAAGGAAAAAGTTATTAATGTTCTTGCCTTGTCCTGACCACCAACATCCCAAACTGTGAAGCTAATGTTTTTGTATTCCACAGTCTCAACATTAAAACCTGTAAAAGAAGTAGAAATCATATAATCAAATATAAGTGATGGAATATGTTGTAGAGAAAAATGAACATGAAGACAGTAAGCCAATTGACAGTACAAATGGATAGTGCTTGAACACATGGAACTAAGAAGTAATTAAGAGGCTATTTATAAATTCAATCGAAGAAGTTATGGCTAATTTCAAAATTTCAACCTAGTAAGCAACGGCAGCAAGAGAAATAAAATGCAACTTGAAAAGCATAAATATCAACTCATCAAGTAGATTGCTTATGCTTAGAATTTGGCAGCTTCTTAAGTTTTAGAAAAAAAGAAGCAAAAACATTTCCAATTCTATTCTGATTTTGTTAATGTGCATGATTCTAGATCGATAATTGAAATGCTTCAAAAGTTCAAATGCACAGTTGACAACCCAATTTCATAAACCAGCAAAAATCACACATTGCGAAGCCATCAGAACATACGTGCTAACAGGATACAATTATTTTAGAGGACGAACAATTAAGCAGATTCTAAAAACTTTCTATTTTTTGGTATTAGAAAAGAATCATGGGATTTTTGTGGATTACCTATAGTTGGAATGGTGGTGACGACCTCTCCAAGCTTGAGCTTGTAAAGAATCGTAGTTTTACCAGCAGCATCGAGTCCAACCATGAGAATCCGCATCTCCGTCTTCGCAAAAATACAATTTAACAGTTTCGTAAACGCCACCCCCATCCTCAATCGAATCTTTAAACAAACATGGCAAAAAAATAAAACACTAGATCAAACGATTCCAGATTTCGAGAGAGCATGAAACGATCGATCGAAAGGGGGTGAATGGATAAAGAATGCTTACAGTTTACAGATACAATTCGAATGGAGGATCGATCGAAATCTCACCTCAAACTTCACCAGAATCCTCGGAGCTCTCTCTCCCTTTTTTTTATTTTTGAAATTTCTAGAAAGAAATGTTTGGGTGGTTAGAATTTACCTCTACCGGTTTGTTTTTATACGCGGCGCGGGAACCAGTGGGATGTGATGATCGGTGATCCAAACAACACACCCCTTTAAATTCACTTTATCGTAGATATGCCCTTTAATTAGCACTAATGGAGGACTTGTTATATGATATATTAATATTAGAGCCGTTAGTTTACAAAACAGACAGTCCTTTATAGAGTTATTGCAAATTTTCCAATTTTCAATCTTATAACTTATACAAGTGCCAAGGGTTTTAGACAGTTTGGATATTTTATCTAAAACTTGTGCCCATGATTATTGTGGCCCTAGATTTTACCGCCTTAGAAAATATAAACATAAAACCCTAGGCTAAAATGTACCCGAGTGAAAGGGCAAACTGCAAAGAGTGAGAAACAAGATTTTTGCAATTTTGTAAGCATTAAACAATTGTACGTCACTGTCTGGTAAAGTGGTAATCAACTTTTTTGGTAAGAGAGGAAGATAATTCTTTGTAATGTGATATTTCTATTATTCCAATTCAAGAGCTTCAATTTCATATCGAACTTCTTCAAGATGATCGTTTATGATTGTCACACTCTCTTGAACTCCCCTAATTGCTTCATTGAGAGCGTTGGTATACTCTGCATCTGCCTCAGCATCCTCTGTCCCAACCTCTTCAGTTACCTCATTGACATGAGAGCACTCATGACCATTCAGATTGTTAAAATTACAATTATCATGGTTCACCAGTCTCTCCGAGGGTCTGCCTGCTTTTTTCAGAAGTTGAATCTGTGCAGTCTTTGAAGAAAAGAAGATAATTAAAAAATGAATTACCAAAAAAAGAAAAGTGATCAAAATAAATTATAGAAACTCAAGAACAGAAAATTATCTACGAGGTATAGTTTTTGTTTCTCCTGTGCTTGAATAGATTTCAAAAGACTTGAAAGGTCGCCACGGCCAAGATCTGAATGTGCAAATAATGCTTCCATTTCAATAACCTGCACAGAATTTTAAAAAAATGGCCAGTCATTATTGACACAATCATATCTATTTTTCCCCTTTAAATTAGAAACAATGAAGCATACCTGTTTTGAACAGTCATTGAACTCAACTGTGATCTCCCCACAAAGCTGTTGGTATGCCAACTCTGCTTTACCGATCATGTATTCTGAAAAACCTCTATTGATAATTGATCATTAAACACAAATTATTCAGACAAAAAGCTAAAGAATATATTTTTGTTCAGATGAAGAAATTCTTGAATTATATTTCATTTGAAGCTCTCTATTCTCTTTTTGGATACAAGGGAAACCCCTTCCCCACCAAAGTCGACATCAGGATTATCAGGCAATGTAAAAGGAGATAAAACTCTCAGGTGATGTGATGTACCAAAACAACTAATATTGAAACAGATAAGCAAAAAATGCGATGCGAACACTGAACCTGAAGAACCTATATGTTCATTTTATGTTATCTATAGATTCAAACAAAAGTGTAAAAATCATATCATATTCCTATATTCAAAAAGAAAATATGGCAATGGATTACCTCCATCTCAATTTCGGTATGCCTATCGATCTCCGGGTGATATGTGGATGACAACTTTAAGGTTGTCCCGCTCCTCGTGAAGATTTCCTTCCAAAACCTGCTTAACAAAATTTTATCGCGGTCCGATACTATTGTTTTTGGAATCCCGTGAAGTCTGATTATCTGTTTAATGAAGTAGTATGCTACCATCAAAGCCGAATAACTTGCTGGTAGACACCCCAAATGGTAGTGCTTCAATAATCTGTCAACCGTAACAACAATTACCGACTGACCACTTACGCACGGAGGCCTGGTTATAAAGTCCAAAGGCCAAGGGAATTGGTAGGGACTGGAGTAGACTGACTGGCTTTACTGCTGCTACTTTAATTTGTTGACATGTGACACAGTGTGCCACAAATTCACGGATGAATTTTTTCCTGCCCTTCAAGAAAAAACTTAGCCGAACACGATTTAGTGTTCTTATGTAGCCTGAATGTCCCCCCAGCGCGAGAGCTGCGCATTTCCTCCGGGACTTGCTTTTTCAAATCCGACGTTGGCCCTAAACAAAATCTGTTTCGAAAAAACAAAATATCACCAATTACCACAAAGTCCGGATCCGCTTTCCTCTTTTAATTTTTGCTTTAATTTCTTGGATCCATGGGTCTGACTTGTTTTCAACTTTCATCCGCTCCGTCCAACCCGAAATTATCACACTTGTCAGCAACCTCAGTTGACTAGCAGCGTCTCCGTCTTCGATCTCCGACATCTTTGATAATGCATCTGCCACCGTGTTATCATTTCCACTTTTATACATAATTGTGAATGTAAATCCTAGCAATCGAGTGAGGAAATAATATTGCTGCTCGGGAGTTGAATTGCTTGCCCCGATAGATTCTTCAAACTTGCGTGATCGGTTTTTATAATGAAGTCATTGCCGAGAAGGTAATGGCGCCATTTATGAACCAATTCCATTAATGCCCAAAGCTCCTAAGAGTATGTAGAAGCCCGTTGCCGGAGAGGAGATAACTTTTTGCTGAAATATGCTATGGGATGTTCGAGTTGTTGTAGTACTGCTCCGATACCAATGTTGCACGCGTCAGATTCTACAATGAACTGCTCATGAAAGTTCGGATATACTAACACCGAAGTAGTTGTTAAGGCTAGTTTGAGTTGTTTGAATGCATCTCTTGCCTCTACTGACCACAAGAATCCACCTTTCCTAAACAAATTCGTCAAAGGTGCAGCTATCAGTGCATATTTGGCTAAAAATCGGCAGTCGTATCTTGTTAACCCTAAGAATGCCCGGGTCTGTTTTAAATTCTTGGGTTCCGGCCACTCGGTTTTTGCCACTATTTTATCTGAATCTGGTTTGATCCCCGTACTGAAAATTTTGTGGCCCAAATAAGCTAATTCTTCCAATCCAAATGCACATTTGGATTTCCTGATGAAAAACAATTTTCTTTGAGCAGCTTGAAAACTTCTTCCAAATGAATCATGTGTGTCTCCTTGGATCTACTGTAAATTAAAATACCGTCAAAGAATACAATGACTGGCTTCCGTAGTAGAGGTTGTAATAATTGGTTCATGGTCGCCTGAGAGGTGTCTGGCACGTTTGATAGGCCAAACGGCATAACTGTAAATTCGTAATGCCCCAAATGCGTCCGGAATGTTGTCTTATGAATGTCTTCATTAGCAATTCGTATCCGATGATACCCTACCCTGAGGTCTAATTTCGAAAAAATTACTGCCCCATGAAGTTCATCTATCAATTCGTCCATGATCGGTTTAGGAAACCTATCCCGCACTAATTAAGAGTTAAGACTTAAACTCCACTTAATTAAACCTCTACATTTTAGATTTAAATTTGTTTATTTATTTTTTTAATTTTTTTTTGTGCTGCAGTGAATCGATAGCCCTAGATGTTTAGAGATAAACTTTAATCTCTAAATAATATTTGCAATGATCACAAAAATCAGAAGTTCTATTTATTTAGAAGAACAAGTGAATGATCTCTAAATGTTAAGTACTCCAAGTAATCGATATGTGATAAAAGTTCTTTGATTTCCATGTATTCTCTGATATATGTTGAAAGTGAGCACACTGGTTACATCACTTTCATGAAGTTATTTCAACTTCAATTTTTCTAGAAATAATAAAAAATATATTCTAAAGTTAAAATTCCAATGAAACAAAAGATCAGTAGAGGAATACTTTATTATTTATTTGATGTTACATTCATCATTGGAAATCATCTTTAACCATAAGTGATAAGTCTCTTGATTTCTAAGTAAGATCTCTAATATAAATTTTTTAAGGAGTTCACTGTTTTCATGACCAAAATGAAATCGTCCCCCAACTTCAATTGTTTTACACTTGTACAAATAAGGCACAATAAATCCAGTGTAAAGTTAACATTTCAAATAAACAAAAGATCCATTGATAGAGGAATACTTGGTTATTTAATGGATGTAATTTTCATCATTGGAAATCGACATAGTAAGAAGTTTAAATGAAATCAAAGAAAACTTAAAATTATGAAACATTGGCAATATAGTTCAACATGCATACACACCACACTACAACTATTGATTACCAACACAGACAGAATAACGTCATTTGCTTCTTGTTTTTAGAAAAGTCAAAATGAAATTCAGCCCCTCCCCCCCAAAAAAAAGATTATTGTCCGTTGCAAATTTGTTACTGCTAGCTAGAGAAGAAGAAAAATAGATTCGACCGACTGTAGAAAAACAGAATTTGAATCCCAAATACACTCCAAACAAAAGGGGAAAATCCTGAGGAAGAAATTAACAATTTCAGTTCATTTACCTTCGGAGCTTTGCGTACGTCTCAGCTCTAATCTTCTGGATAGAAAGAAACCTACGGAGAAGTTCGATGAGCTTTGCAGATTTCGATCTGTCTCCTCCGTCAATCGCCATCGCTTCCAGCCGCTTACGTTCTCTGTCGACGTCCATTTATTTTTGTCCTTTTCCTGTTTTAAAAAAAAATTGAAATTTTAATTAACATAAAACCCTTGGTGATCCTAGCCGTCGATCTAAACATATGGACAAACTGTCCATTAACTATGGACTAACTACCCGATCACCGACTCTATACATCTGTGTAGAATACAGATTGACCACTGACTGCCGGATCACCGCCGGACCGATCGACCTTGCTATGCTCTCGTCTCCCTACATTCAGAAAGTTCATCTCTTCTCCACGCTGGATGTATCGTGCCATCTCGTTGCTCGCCTCAAGAACTCGTATGAGGGAGAGAAGCAAGAAGTTGGAGGCAGTTGATCAGAGAGCGTTTCGCCGATCATCAGATGCGATCGCTAGAATGTAGAAACCCTCTTTGGAGAATGCTGGGAGTCGGGAGTTGAGGCAAAAAAGATCGTTCTTTTATTAGGAATCGATGGATCATACAAGCATAAAATTAAATGTAAGTAATGTGCATGCATTCACTAATTACAATATTGGGTTTATTTTAGGGCAATCGATCGACGACAAAAATGAACAACCTGGCTTTGGTGGCTTGGTTGGAGCTTCAATTCATCCGAACATGGACATTACATTTGTTGGAAACAATCTTGGAAAGCTTGCTCAATCGATCAACCTTTACCTTGCACCGTACCTTGAACACCACAACTACCATCAACTGTTTTTTGGTTCCGGCGATCTTCTCAAATTTGACCCTCGCTGGAGCTTCGATGGTTATATCTAACGGAACCTCACCGTGTTTTTCCTCCAATGATATCTCGCCCCATATCTTCTTCCTTGCCAGTAGGACATCAGGTCTTCTCCTTAACGTCGACCGCGTCCATGTCACGTTTTGGTTTTCCGATGTGAATGACGGCCACACGCCTTCTCCCAGTTCCTCATCTGTGTAGTACAGTTTTGCACTGCTTTTCGATGAGTAGTATTCCATCTCCAATGCCTTGTTTGGATTCTCCACTCTCATCGATAAGTGGTATTCCGGCTCCTCTGCGCCGTCTGCATGTAATCATTATAATATAATTCAATTCAGTCGATATCAAATAGAGAGAAACTGCATACCAGGGGAGTTGATGTTGAAATTGTGCACGGTGATGTTAGAGACGGAGTATTTCGGAAGCTGGGGATGGAATGTAAAGTAGAGAGAAAGTCCGATAATGAAAAGAATCAGGATTAGGATGGCAAGGATTCCGGTGGTCCAAAGCAAACAACGCCGACAAGTAGAATGGTGTTTTTGTCGTAAACGTACACGCTTGGAGTAGAAGTTGTAAAGGTATTGATTCTCTGGTGGTGGGATTTTGTATATCCTATCCTTTGGGACTTTGATGATGTACTGGGGTGGATTTCTTGACTTGGAAGGTTGCGCCAATGGTTGCTCTTCGGATTCTTCGTCTAAGCTGGTTGTATTTAGGTAGGCTTTCATGGCAGGCATTTCCGGGAAGATGATGACAGAAGAAGGAGAGGGAAGGTTTAATGAAAATTGAAATTATATATGGAAAAATGATACGGAGAAAAACGTGCAAAGTAGTAATAGAGTATGTTCTTCCATAAATTTCAATTATTTTTGGGGTTTTTTTGCAATACATATACCCAAATTTTGTTTCGCACGTTATTATTACCTATTTTCTATGTTTTTTTCTCATTTCTCGATAATATATATAGGCTAAATATCTAATGCGTCGACTCCTTTATGAACCATCGTGCGTTGAACCTCTCAAATTTCAGCTTTTTCGATCGTATGGTCTTTCGTCTGTCATGCATATGTCATCTCTTTCGAACAACGTCCTGTTACAATTTTGAAAAGAGCTGATAGACGAAATTTCTATCAAACTACTGTTTATAATAATCAAGATTTGATTCAAGATTTGATGTTATCCCACCAATATTTTCATCATTTCATTTTTTACAATTTTATATCTTCATTCACTCATACAAATCTTTTCAAATCATCGCTTCCCCAAGGTATTATCTTTTTTATTCAACTATTTCTTTTTCGATCTTCTTACATATAAGGCAAAGCTTGTACTTTTATTTTTCATAAATTTAAAGCTCAACCTAACTATTGTAGAACTTCGTCTTCTACCTCCATCCTTTACTGTATATGTCCTCTCTTCCTTTTACTACATGTTACCTCCTCATTACTCCATGATGATTCAGATGGATCTCGGATCAACTTGTTGGATGATACTTCCAATATAGTATCATCTGATGTATTAGAAATATCCCTTATTATTTTATCTAGTGATTCGTCCCATAGAAGTTTAAGTGATATTGATCCTTATATCCCTAGGCCTTTTATTCCCGCGTCATTTTCATCTTCTGATCATTCTTCATCAGTACCAAGTCAGCCAACCTCTGATTCAAGCAGTTTTTCGGATTCAACCAGTTCTTCTAATTCAAGTGTCTAACTGTCTGCCCCTTGACTCCTGCTATTTCTCTACCGTATTATGTTGCGATCAGAAGGAGAAGTTGGAAATGAAGAAAGCCTTGCATATTCGAGACCTTATGTGAATCACTACCTCTTATGCCATTTTTCCTTTGTTACTCTTACTCCGTAATAAGCTTGGACATCGAGCAAGATAGAGATGGTATAATCCTTCTTTACTACTGTCAGTAAATAATATCTCCATAGTGTCCAGGTCCTTTATACAAAACGATTATCATTAAACATAACTATGCAATTCAAATCTTTGGTCAACTTTTGTATAGAAATTAAATTTTTCTTAAGCCCTGGTACACATAATACCCCTTCTAATATATGATTTTTCCCATTTGCTGTTAAGGTTACCCTCCCCTATTTGTTACTGGTAAATGTTCCCCATTACCAACTATTACATACTGAGTACCTGTTGAGGGTTCATAAGTTGTAAATTAAGGCTCCTAAGTCTGGAGTCATGTGACTTGAGGCTCTTTAATCCTGACACCATATTGATTCAGTCTAACTAGCTGCTGCAGACATTGCTAGTTCTGGAACACATATTTCAGGTTGTACTTCTGATATATTACAACCTGTCTGAGTATTTACTGTTATTACCTGAAATATTGCATAATTGGATATTTCATAACATTGTTTTACCAAGTGACCTCTTTTATCACATATTTGACAGTTCTGAGCTTGGTCTAGAGAAGGTGGAATTGAAATCAAAGGTGGTAGCTGCGGTTTATTCTGATTTTGTGTAGTTATATTTCATGTTTGAGGTGGTAGTTGAGGTGTATAGTTATTTGTAGATGGATTTGGATCATAGTGTGATTGGTTTACTAGTCGGTATTGATTTTGGTAATAATGCGGTCTAGGTGGATATGATTGGTTTGTAAGGTTTGTACCTCTAAATTGGTTTGGGTAATGTGGCTGATTTGGGTAATGTAGATGATTTGGATAATATGGTTGGTTTTGATACTGTGGGGTATAAAAATAAGATTGGTTTGAATATTGATGATAATTGGGATAATATTGATTAGGATAGCAATTCTGACTACTATAGTTGTTCCTTGGGTAATTAATTAATTATTGTGGTAGTTGAGTCTTCCCCTGGGATAATTGCCTCTATACTGTATGTTATGAGAAGCCATTGCAATCACTGTCGAGTTTTCTCCATGAATTCTTTTTATTAGCATCTCCTCACTTAGTAGTAGATCTGTTAGCTCATCAAATGTAATTGTTCCTTTACTTTTTAATTACTATGGTTAACAGACAGTGATACTCCTCACTTAACTCTCTAAGAATATAATCTTTTACACAGTTTTCAGTTACTATTTCTCCAGTAGATGCCAAAGAGCAAAGACTCAACCAGTCCCTTTATCCTTACAATGTAATCTTGCATTGTTTCAGTTCCAAGATTTTTTACAGTCCTTAATTACTCCTTGATAATTACATAGATTTGAGTAATACTCACAGATGACAATACCTTTTCTAAATTTGACCAGCCTTCATAAGAGGATTTTCATTTCAATAGCAATATTAGTTGATATTGTGTAGCAACCGTGGCTTTAATTCATCCCAAAATTAGATCATCATTTGGCCTCCATACTTCATATGGATCCATTACCAGATTGGGTGTCGGATCCTTCTTACATGGGTAATCAAGTGCCTTGATGTTTGAGTGATTTACAATTCTAAGTGGTTTCACATAAAATATATCTCCTAATGACCAATCAATAAACAAACAAACATACCCAAAATTATGATTCTCCAAACCTCCTCCCCAAAGCCTACCGAAATATAAGCACATAAAAAAAATATAATATTACTAGAAAAACTAACACAAAATCCAATAAAGATTACATACCACCGTTGAACTAATGAGTGTCTGTTGTGCGATCTCCAAGCAACGAAAGAAATCCTAATATGTTTAAGACGATACCGAAAACAGAGAAATAGGAAAAGATAATGGGAGGAAACGAATTGAAGTACAATGGGATGCCAGACTCTAACAACCTAAGGTACTAGTGGGTATGGAACGAACTACAGAATACTGAACTACAACGACACAGACAACCGCCTTACAATCTTCGAAAGTAGATGTACAAGAGAAGATAAAGAAGGAAGGGATGTTTTTAAATACCTTGTAGCCACTGTCTGGTGATATAAAATCTACTCACACATCTTGGATTTTATTTTTTAAAATATGCTTATTCTACTTTCTAGTACTATGTAACATGCACGTACTAGTTCATTAATGTTTGAACAACACTTCGTTGGAATATTAATATTGTTACTTTAGAAATATGTCAGGTTTACTGTTAGTACTTACAGTGTACAATTAAAAATGTCAATCGAACGACTGACAGGTAATGGTTCATTTAACGCAAAAATCATTTGGCACATCTGATGTAGGTTAGAGTTAGGGTTAAGATTAGGTTTACTTGTTTTGTATTCTAACGAAAAGTTTAAATGAATTATAAGATAATATTCTTGTAACAATTGAAAAAATTCTTCTTGAATTCAAATTCTTGCATTCTGTAGTGAGGATTAAGGAATGTGATCAAGGAAAGAAAATGGAAGATTTACAAAAGATAAATCTGGATAGCTCTCGATTCTCAAACACCATGTCTAATTCGTCCTTTATAAACCCTAAATCCTAAACATGACTATTATTGTTTGTATTTGAATTTTGAACCGACTTTTACTGAATTTAAAAGGCCACAGGCCCACAGTTCACGATTATGATCTTTAAAAATATTTTTTTTCTTTTAACTGCTTAATTGAGAAGTTGTATATAGGCGTAATTGTAACGTTTTTGGAGGGTATATTAGTACTTTCGGAAATGACCTCATCATTTACATCATCGTCGTGTCTAGATTCGTCCATATCGTCCTCGATGATCGTCGGCATAATCTCGATTGGTCTTTCCACATCGGCAAAATTCGAGGGGGGTGAGGGTGGAACCAACAACCCTCTCTCCACCGCCGATGGTTCTGACTTCGATGCATTCCGCAGAAATGATAGTCGTGAATTCGATGCGGCCGCCACCGCTACACATGGAGTGGAAATGAGTTCGTCGGAGTAGAAATCTGCACCGATGAGTTCTTCCGATTCTGTTATCATTTCCGTAGGACTCGAATCATAAACAGGTTCAACAGATTCATGATGAACGTTCGTATCGGAATCTATGATTACAGAAGAGGTGGAATTTTCGATCACGTTATCATCCTTTGCCTCCTCCTCCTCTTCGTCTTCTGTGTTTGATGAAATTGTGGATCGTGATACGACGCCATAGATCTCGTCGTCGGAATAGGTTGACGGATCTGTGTGACTGCTGCTTCTGGAGTGATCTGACACAGAGGAGACAATAGATTCAGTTTCTGTGGTGATTCCACTCATCTGTCCATGGATCCCGGAGTAACTCATTTCGTCGGATCCAATCCTCTCCGGTACAAAATACGATCGGAATTTGGCGATCTGTCTCTCATATCGGTTACGATCGGAAATTGAAACCCCGAAATTGAAAGTTTCGTTCCGTCTAAGAAACTCTGCCGTCTCGATCGTGAATTCGTGATCGTTATCGTCGGAGACCTCAACATCAAATGGATTCCGTCTCGGTATCAAAACCGAAGGAGCAGATCCAGGAACGTTAGATTCATCATCTTCTCCTACATCGGAATCAAAAGGGTTCTTTCTCGGGATGATAAACGCCACCGGAAGAATCCTATTGAATTCTTCTTCTTCAATGCCGGAAACTTGTTTACTCGTATCGATATCGAAATCGATCAAACTCTTCTCCTTTCTTCCATCATCGTTGCCATTATCTTTCGATCTCCTCTGACGGTTTATGGATTTTCGTTTTGACATTAAATGCTCCAGCTTTCGATTCCTCTCTAGCTCCGACGTTCTCACATCCTGGACGTTCTTCTCATCGTCCGCCGTCCACCTCATCACTGCTTCTGCTTCTGCTTCCTTGATCACATTTTGCCTTGACAATGTTTCTGATTCCGATTCTGATAATAACCCATCTGTGGTTTCGGTGTGAAGAATAGAGTCGATCACCGCCGGATCATCCCCGGAACCCGATGATGACGTTTCATCAAACGCAGCAAACATCATCGGCATATTCATTCTTTTGGAAGAGCAACCCACACAAGAGCTACTGTCCATCATCTTCCTCCTACGCCGGGGCTGCAAATTTCTGTTCACATTACATCGTTGTCTAACGTCGCCAGACTTGCCAAAGTTGAGAAAAATCCAAAACAAAACGAAAGCGCATACGATGACCGGAGAAGATGAAACCAAGAACCCAAATAAAGATGGCCGGTATGTGTAGATCACCACCACAAAGGACGCCGTTGCCAGTAGATACGGGTGGCTGAATGCCAAACACGCCGGGTTGATTATACCTCGTTTAATCAAACCGATCGCCATCGCCATCGCTTTCTCCGTAGCCATTTCCATCTCTTCCGATCTGATCTGTCCCATCTCTGTTTTCCTGTATTGGAGGTCGAAGGGATTGACGATGGCCATAGAACCCGGGGAATCAGCGGAGACGGGAGGGAGAGAGAGAGAGAGAGAGAGAGAGAAATAGTAGTTTTAAATTAAATTAAATTACCATTTAAAATTTTAAATTTTAAACAGTATTTTTGACATTTTTGTTCATTTTATTCAAATTTCCAACTATTAAAAATTAAGATTTATTAAGGATGCAAAGAAAAAAAAATATTCGACAAACTATTAAGTTTCGATTCAGGTTTAATTCGTTTCGATTAGCTATACGAAGCGAACTCAAACTTTAAAATTATACATATTATATGGACGGAAAAAATAAATAAAAGACTTTCTGAGGTAGTTCTTAAAGAGTTCATTAAATGTATCAGTCTCTTATTTGATTCAGTGTATTACAAAAAAAATTGTTGTCATCTTTTGAAGACATCTATGATGGAAGTATAAAAGACCAACCTTCTGAGACAACATATCTAGTTACTGTATAACTAGACTACATAGCTAATGAAGAGAGTCAATAAACTTTTGTTTATTTCTTTTTACTTCTGTTTTTATTTCGATACTCTTTGTAAATTGAACATTGTCTTTATTTTTTATAAAATTCCTGTCTATTACTGTATTTATAAAATTCCTATAGGTTCCTAGGTTGGGCTTCAGGACTTTAGAGCCAGATGAGTTCCCAATCCAGTTACTCTGGGTCTGGGTACTATCAGTACTTCCCTCCATTTACGTGCGTCTAGGTCGAGGTACTATCAGTACTCCCTTCATTTTACGTGTCTAGGTCGGGGTATATATATAAGCCTTGCAATTCGTGTAACACGACACGAACACGACTGACACGACCAAATTTTTTATCGACACGACCGAATAAAATATTATTATTATTTTTTATTTTAATGATAATAATTATTTATATCTACATTTTATTATTTTATATTATTACATAGTTATTATTTTATGGGTCTATGGATATAATATTTTATATAAAACTTATGAGGTTTTACATAAAAATATTATTTTACCATTATTATTTAAACGATAAACATAGTTAATTAATAATGATATATTTATGTGTTATCGTGTCGTGTCGTGTTTTTAAAGACAAATACTAAATCGACACTATTATTAATCGTGTCAAAATTTTAGACACTAATTCAACACTATTATAAACGTTCGTGTCGTGTTTTTTTACTAATCGTGTTTTATGTATCCAATCCCCTTAAATGCATTTATCGTAGTTTGTGTCTAGAGATCTATAAATTTGTTATTTTATTTTTTATTTTTTCTTCACTTTCTTCTTCGGTGATGAATCTACTTGGAGTTCTAAAAGAGTTTAGTTGCGATGTGAAGACATTCTGTTTGGCTCGACTGTTTTCTCCTTCCGGACGATCATCTGCAGGAAGATTTTCAGACCCTTGTTGCGTCGGAAAGTCATCAGCTAAGCCATGTAATATTAGACATCCATCGTGGTTTGCTCCAACTGTGCGGGATTTCTGGTACTACCATTGCTGGTGTTGGCGCCACTAGGGGCGATTCTAGTGGTCTTCCGATCGGTACCATTACTAATAATTGTAGTATTTCACTTCATGTATCGGGTTACTCCTTTTTTCTTTCTTTAATGCGAATATGTATGTACATAGTGTAGTTTTTGTTTCTGCTTCACCCTTGGATGAAATAACACGTTTCCTACTTGACTTCACGCTTACTTAACGTTCGGCTCTATTATGAACATGCTACTTATCATTCGCTCTCCTTTTTCTTCCCGGCAGAGGTTGGTCTTTCGTGTTATTATACCTTGTCTTCCTTATATATTTACGTCGGATCGAGTTACCTTGTTTTGAACCATCGGTGTTCCTTAATGAAATTTATCTGGGTTCTCTTACCGTTTCTACTTTGGATTCCTCGGTGACCTGATTAGGTCGAGTCTGATATGTCCTCTCCTTCAGGTATTCGTGACGTTCGTCTTTTGTTTAGAGTAACATAAATACTTTCTTAACCTCCTTTCTTTATTTTCACTCTACTTTTTCTTACTTCGTGTGTTTTGTTTCTTCTTCCTTGCCCCTATGTGGCTATGCATGCATGTTTTGGATTGAATAGAAAATGGAAAACCCTCAACCTTCTTGTCCCATGCATGGGTGAAGATATCTTTGAAAGTATCATTTTGGAACAAACTATTGTAGAACTTAAACACGTGGCAAATCTCTCTAGAGCGACAAGTTCGATAAAAAGAGTAATGTACCACCAAAGCACCGATCGTCTCTAATTCGATCAATCCTTGCACTGAATTCTCTCCTTGGAAATTCCTAGCACAGTGAGTCAGTCCCGACCACCTGAAATTTTAACTATTATAAACGAAAGTGTGGCACAGACAAGCTCTAATGGTCGTCAGAAACCATCTCAAAAATCTTAAACCTTAAGCACAAGATTAAAAAACCTAACTCGATACAAAATAATTCAAAAGATTTAAGTTTTTAGATAAATAAAACCTTAGAAAAACAAAAGGCAAAAGAGAATCATTCCAAGTAAAGAGGAAGTCTAAGTTCAAAACTCCATTTAAATATTATTCCTAGTAAAGAACAAAGATAGTTGTTGCGCGAGTATGATGTACTTCACCGCCAGAAACTGAAGAGCCCTCCCCCCTTCTTGTCTTCTTTCTTCATTCTTGAATCAAGAGAAGGGAATTCAATTGAGTTGTAAGAAACATCGAGGACGATTGGGTTGCAAGCAACTGCCTGGAATGGAGGGGGAAAGGGTGTAATGCGAGTAAGCCCCTTGGAGTTGGGTTCATTGACAGCTGATTCGTACACATCCAGATTCTCCAAAAGGAACTTCTCAGACTGCAACTTGTATGGAAACAGTCAGATATTTCATGTCGTGAGTTAGTGAAAACAAAAATATGGCAGAGTGAATCTGCTTTTAAAAGATGAAACATAAGGTACAAAAATGTTGATCAAACCAACCTTATTATTCGCTTCAATCAGAGACATAGACGATACACCTTTGGATAAAGCCTCTGAGAGCCTCTCTTCCTCCATGAGCCCTATTGCATGTTCAATACACATTTGCGACCTAGAGTTGTCAAACAATACCTCTGTATCTTCGATTAGTACCTGTTAGAGGAATATTAGTTTTGAGTTTTGCAAAGAGGAGATGTATTTTGAAATATATTAATTAATGAAATACATACAAAAGTCACATGGCACTCATAACTTATTTGTTCAGTGTTTCGGCAATAAATGCTGTAAATAAGTGTTCCTAAAAATGTGGAATAATCATGTACCTTGTCTGGATTACTTGACGTCTTAAGTTTTTGTATGGCATTCTTAGCCAGACCATATGAATGGCAGTACAAAGCATATGCTTCAGCTCTTTTTCCAGATGAAGAGTAAGATTTAGCTAAATAGAAGCACCTGGCAGACACAACCACAGACCTCAAGTCACTAAGTGAATAATATCGGACCTTGGAGTTGAAAATTGGAATGAATATAATATAAAAGCAATCAGACATTTCAATTTTCCATGTATCTGCACTACAAAGATGAAATCATTAAGCTAATTAAATTCTATTCAGAGAAAATTTGACAGACCTTTCTGCCCGGAATACCAAACCCTTAAGAACGTATTCCTCAGAAAATGCTACTTCTTCTATGTTTCTATCCCTTCCAGAAGTAACTAAATCAATTAGATCAGTTATATTCTGAAAAGAGAGGCAGCATAGGAGAAATTGGTAAATAACTCTATATAATGTGGTGACATCAAAGAATTATTCATTTTGAAGATATAAATTTTAACAGAATTTACCTGTAACAAAAGATCATATAAACGAACAAGCTCCTCAGGTTTTGTTGTCTTCTCACCCTTGTCACCTTTTTGTTTTGTAAATTTACCTTTTGCGATCTTAACCAATAGTCGATTGCGTTCAATCGTTCTCTGTCCCAATACTGCACTAACTGCCTTATCAAGACCATTTAATTCATCTTTTACATTTTCAGCATTACCAGCACTAGCCTAGAAATTTAAAATTTTCAAAAGTAAAAAATAAATGAGAAACGTGGAATACTGGAACTTGATAAGTTGATTTGATATCATGATTCATGAATGATTAAAAGAATAAGGTAATAAACAACGAATCGGTCAAGCAGGTTTCCATCATTCCATGTGTATAAATGGGAGTTGCTGATGGTTAAGAAAACTATGTATTATCTAAATAACACCAAGTTCTAACCAGATCACTCCGAATGCAGATTCTTGCTTCATGGTATGCAGCAAATAACTTGTCAAACATAGCAAGCTTTTTATCTGCTGAAAGTGATTCGGTTGCAGCATTATTTATATCCTTCTCCAGCTCCTGAGCTGATGAAAAATAGCAGAGTGACAAGCACTTAAATTCAAAATAAATAAGAAATCCATTATTGGAATTACAAGTAAAAACACGATTTAAAAAATGCAACACTTCATTGTTTCGAGAAAGGCTGAAATAATCAAATACATCAAATTTTAAGGAGAATACACCATATAGATTTTAAGGTGACGATTCATTGAGATTTCAGGCACTGGCCTTGGGCACCACTAGAAAATTAGTTAAATATATAATATAGACATAAAGTCTGATTCTCCATTCTAATGAAATAAACTGCATTTTAAAAGAAGATCAGACATTCGGACAATGTATATTCATAAAGAGGCAAGCAATATTTAAATTCATAAAGAGGATGAGAGGATCCCTGTCTTTCTTAACAAGTGAATAAAAGTCATAGTATAATAAGTATATTCCCCAAAAAATAAAATAAAAGGATTAAATCTTAAAATCCACTCTTAATACCTATTAGTGTAAATATAGTTTCATAAATAATTGTAATTAGCTTATAGTTAGAATGGCATGTTTTGTAATTCCTTAGCTAGTTAGTGTAGAAGAATAACTGAATTAGTTATTCTAATTGTGTATAAAAGACTACCAATAGCTAATGGAAAGGGATCGATATCTCTCTCCCCTTATTTACTCTTGAGTTCTTATAATACCATTAAGGACAAACCTTTTAATATCGAAACACGTATTTTGGCATTGCTAATTGGAAATCTTTGACCAAGCCATGTGAATTCAGTCATGGTAGCTGCTTGCTGGGTTCTTGCTTCAGCCATAACAGCCTGCAAATAAAAATGGAAAAAACTTAACACACACAAGAAAAAACTTATAATGCTAAAGGTGGTTAGAATGTTAGATTAGTATTGTCAAGCCATGGGAATTCAACTAGATGAATTTTTCAAAAAAAAAATTGTATGAGATATTTTTTGAAGTATGAGATAATAGAGATCACTATAGTCATAAATTCATAATATACATAAAGACAGTTCTTTGTGATGCAAAAATATATCACCTCCATTTTGGCTTTAAAAAGATCTAAAGCGGGTCCTTCAAGTTTTTCAATATCTAAGAGTTCTGAAGTCTGTATGTTTGATTCACCAACTTTGTGCAGGCAATACCTAATGCTTGGTTCCAATTCCTCGACACGCTCACGACATAAGACTTGATTTTCAACATTACCATATTTCCCTAATTCTTCATAGACAGCCCTGGAAATCTACCACATGTTAGATAACCACAATATATGTTTCGATGAAAAAAATGAAAAACTACAAGTGAGAGCACAACATAATTAAAAATGGGGGGATCAAATGATCGGCCCCCTCTAAACATATATTAGATATGCTTATATATACTTGAGGTTAGGATGAGAACTTGACTGGATATCTAACTGATTCAGTTAAGTCTCAATCCATAAAATATCCACACTAACTAATCACAGCTAAGAACAAGGATTAAAATGTAATTACAAACAATTAACATGTTTATATCACTAATAAAAACATCTGTAATGTGATGTTACAGGATGGGAAAAACAATTAATTATTTAGTATTTAGTATTTTAACTAGAACAGTTCAAAATTTAAAATTGGCACGTATAGGCATGACTGCATGAGAAAAGCCGTGTTTCTCCAATGCATCAACTAATCGGGTATATTCAGGCAGATTTGGTTTTGGCTCCACCTGATAAATCAAATGCTAACTTAAATAATAAGAAAAACAGATGAATATGTTAAAAGATTCAAACAAGTCTATTCGGGCAGATAGAATAAATAAATGACTCAAATCCAGATTTCCAGCAAATCTTCTTCCGATGAGTATTTCCAGTATTAGACCTGCTTATTCCCCTGAATCACTGATAGTTAAAGGCATAGGTTACTGGTGTACCGTGCCTTAGAGCATTTTAAACCTTGGATCCAATGATCCATAAGCAAAGTTATACTAATTAATTAATAGAAATTCTGAATTGTATTTTCTGCTTAAAGTCTTAAACCATATATGGAAATTCTTATTGTTATACTTATTATTTAATAGAAATTCTGATCACTGAATGATTCAGAGTGCGCTAAAGTGTTAGAGTTCATCATCGATGCACTCGTGAGCTTTTAAAAACTATTTTCTCTTTGGCACATTGCCGCATGCTCTCCTTCAACATCCACACTTTTATGAGTTAAAATATACCTGGCACTTTTGAAATTCATCAGTGCACTTTTCCAGTTCTGATCTAGTTCAAAAAATAACGTTGCTTTCATGTAAGATGCATATGCCTGCAATATGGTGTATCACAATAAAAGATTAAAATCAATAATATAAAAATATGAAGTTGTGAACTGGTAAATAAGGGAAAAGAATTCAATGAGGAAAAAACTAGAGCATGGATCCATTGTTTGCATAGAATTGAATAATTGATGCATTGTTGTTAATCCTTCATGTGAAAGAGGAATGATGGAGAATTACTATTTTTATAATTCTTATATAGAATTACATTATTTTTGCAATTTTCCAATGCAAAACTAAATTACAAATATCAATATTTTATTTTGAAACAACATAAGCTTCTTTATTTACCAAATATATACAATTGTTTCTTGAATCAGTAATTTGTTGATTTTTATAATATATTTTAGGATTTAGCTTAACCATTTCTATTAGTACAAGTGTTGTCTAAACTCTAGAGCATGTTTGTATCACATAAACTCCATCTATATCTTCTTGGGAGTTGACTACTAAATAAATAACAGCTATCAAAGAGGACAGAAATAATCCATATTCGCAATAGCCGATTATATGATTTTTTGTTATTTACTGCATTTATTACTTGTAAAAAGATCAAGTAATGAGCCAAAAATACCTCTGTTTCAAGAGATGTTCTAGAATCTGCTTTAATAGCTGACAACTGTGCAAGAAGTGTCGCCCATTTTACTGCCTTCCTCAACCTGCCAAGTAAATAAATACGCTGCCGAGAAGTTGGTCCACCTGGCAACTGCCTTTTCTCCATTGCGTGGCTCCAAGCTCTCTCAGCCATATATAGAACAATGTGAAGAAATCTGCCAAAAAAAATTTAAAAAACATCAGATACGGTTATGCAATCACAATAAAAAATAAAAAAACAATAACATCAGTCATTGTGATCATGTGATGGAAGCATAGAAAAGAAAGTCATATTATTTCTTATAATTCAACACAAAGGATCCTCATTGAAGTGAAGCATCCTTTTGTTAAGCATTAGAGAAGGTGACCGGAAGCACTGGTAGAGTAAGACATGAGTAGCTGATCATTGCGGAAGACCATCAAGTGAATTAAATAATTATTTGCAATATGTCCTTACGTTATTTTATTTTATTTCATAAAACATTGTGGTTAATTCTGTTTTCTATTTATTTTGATGCAAGACAAAATCTTGTAATGGGGTCCAAAAATAGAATAACCATGATTGTTATTTACAATTAGACTGATTCAAAGAGTTATTTACAGATTTCTATGGGAATCCTCAAACCAGATTTCTTGGCACCAATGTGCTAGGCCACTCACTGAGGGTGGGCTTGGGCTTAGACGTATTGAGGACTGTTGTGAAGCATCCAAAGTTAAAAGATTTTAGAGAATAATGACAGGAGATGAACCCATTTGGTCAAAATAGATGAAGAAGAGATATCTAGCAACTACTGGTTGGGAGTAGGCAGAGACACCAAGGATTCACATTTCTGGAAGTAACTTGTGGATTGCAAAGTATCTATTTATCGGTGCAGTAAGCTAGATCATAATTCAGTCTAGCAAAAATATTGAAAGTGAAGAATTAACTTTGTCCTGAAATCACCCTAAAATTGTCCAAAAATCAGCATTATATGCAAGGGATGTCTAACATTGTCCAGAAATCACCATTCATCGGAGAAATATTGAAAGTGATGTTGTAAAATCATTCCTCAAATTTGTAATAAAATGGCAAATAATGCTTTGTACAACAAACCTCACATCTGAAACTGTGGAATCCGTTATCACCCTACGAGTAAACTTCCCACGTCCATGAGTGAACCTCAATGACTTGTACAGTCGCCTCAACCTTGCAGTGCAGTATCTCCTGAAATTAAAAAAAAAATCCTTAACAATACGAAGATAAAAAAGATTCAAAAAAACCAAAATCCATTCAAAACACCACATTTCAATCATCAAATTCCAACAGTACCGATAACGAGTGTAATCCCTGTGCCGCAACCCGTTCTGCATTTGTGCGTGCTTGAGAATCTGCAAAACTACAGCCATAAAAATCATCAAACCCTAATTAGTATTTTAACAAAATCGAACCTTTTACACCAGACAAAATACAATCACTACTAGACCACCAGAAGAGGATCATAAGATAGAAATAACAATAGCGATCAAGATAATCAGATAAAGATAAATAGATCAAACCGTTCATGGAAAATTTGGGAACGATTTGGTCTTGTTCGCCCCGATCGACCTCCATCGTCGTCACCTCCGCAGTCGTCTTGGATTCCATACTCCTTAGTGAAATCCACAGATTTCCCGATCTGGATGTTTCAGAAGTATAGAGTAGTAGTAATTAACGAATTGTGAAATGAAAAGGAAAATTACGATGGACTACTGAGACGGGCCGACGCGGCTAATCCGGTGACCTCTCCAAAACCAAAAGGGAAGACCAGAGACAATTTGCATGTATTATCCTAAGTCTTAACTAATTTATATTTATCCAATAAAACTAATAAAAGTATGATAAAATCATAAAACCCTAGAAGAGTAGAAATTGAATTCCAAAAAATAGTAGAAATTAGAAGAAGAAAAATTGTAATTAAAAATACTGTTTTAATCTATCAGTTTTAATGATGCCGATTTTGTCATTAAGAATCATCTAATGAACATGATGGTTTATGTAATTCAATAACTATTAAAAAAAATTAAAAATTCAAGTTAGAATTGTGCGCCGACAAACCCTAGCGAGCAAATGAGCAAATATCCCTGGCCGCGAGCGAAGTGAAGGTCTCTGACAGCGAGCGAGGGAATGTCTGACTACGGGCAAGCCCTGATTGCGATCGAGCGAGATCGAGTGATTGGAGCGAGCAAGATCACCTCCCAGATGGCTACACTCCTTAACTCTTTTTTAACTGGATCGAGTGACCGTGGCTCCACGCCTGACTGCGAGCGAGCGAGCGACAGATCACGTCCAATTCCCGTGAGCGATAGACTCCTCTCTTCCGATTTGACCGCAAGCGACAGAAAGCTTCGACTGATTTCCTTCCGCGAGTCCCTTCCGTTGCTCCACCGCGTGAGCTACAGAATAGCGAGCGATTCTGCGCCAGCAAATCGCGGGCGCTGCTACTCCACCACGTGCGAGTCCTCCCAGGAGCTAGCGGCCGAGTCGTTTTCACCGCTGTGAAACAATCAAAAGAGTTCAAAGAAATAATAGGATCAAAAGTAGGATCCGCTCATGGTCCGGATCCGACACCCAAACTCAACTAATTTGGGAAATCAAAAATTAACCAATTTAGAGAAAGAAAGAAAAAAAATATCAGTTATTGACTCCAACTGATTTTTAAGATACAATGAAGTGTACAATCAGGGAATTCATTCAATTCCGGTTTTTCAAGTTGTGAGTTTTTAATCAATTTGATCATTTCTTAGCAATTTGATTCCTTCATTTCTCTCTTTTGTAATCTTTTTCTAATCATAGTAATCTTTTAATATTTTCAGATACTTTTAAATTCATTTTTGCTCTGTCTTTTGATTCAATCGTCACCTTCGCTCAATTGAGCTTCTTCTCTGAACGATTGGATAGTTATTAAATTATGTCTAAACTGTTTTTCCTAGTTTATAATAATCATACTCAGTAATTTCTAGTTTGTAACTGTTTTCCTAGTTTGCTATAAATTGTTTTCCTAATTCGTATTCTATAAGAATAACTTTTTGATTTTCAGATTCTTGTAAACTATAAATTGTTCCTGTTTCATTCTACATCTTAATAGATAGATATAATCTGTCGTACCTCAAATTTTAACAACCGCCGTCGTTCACGCAAGGGAACCCCTGATTCAGCTGTGATGAGTGTGATCTTAAGATCCGCGAGTAAATCGGTGAATGGAAAAGGAAATCACACATGTTAAATTTGGAAGATACAACTATCAGAAGATGGGAGGAAGTCTCGCTATTGATTACTGACCTACAAACCGATGATTAGTACGTTATGTCTATTCCATACATCATATCAAAAAAAATATTTTTTTACCATAGATACGCCATACTAAGTGGTTTGCATGTTTTCAGGATATAAAATCAAATAAACTATTCAAATATTTAAAGAAATTAATATTAGATAGTTAAAATGTTAAATGAACTCAATATTATCAGTTAAATTTATCGGTTGGCCGGTTGGGATTCCATTTTCCATTTCCCCAATCAATGATTGACACAACAAGAACCTTGTCGGAGGTGGCCGAGGGTGAGATAGGAGACGAGGAAGAAGGAAGATGGGATAATATGCCGTCGGAGATCATGACGGACATCATTCACAGACTTGACTCCAGTGACGATACCTGGCCGTCAAGGAAGAACGTCGTTGCGTGTGCTGGGGTTTGTCGGAAATGGAGGGAGATTACGATGGCGATTGTGAAACCGGCGACTGAGGTTAACGGATCGATCACCTTCCCGTCGTCTCTCAAAGAGGTTTTGTTTGTATATCTAGGGTTTCTTGCTTATAATGGAGTAACAATACTACAATAGGATTGTTTTTTTTTATTATTGAAATCTTTTTTTGTTTCTATATTTTATTTTTCGATTAATGATTACTGGTTACTGCAGTCTGGGCTAAGGGATCCCCCTCTTCACTGTATTATCAGACGAAACAAGAAGACGTCGACATTTTACCTTTATCTCAATTTGAAAGAGTGTAAGTCTTTTTATATATTTATTTTTGATCTATAAGCCCACGTTCTACCAAATATCTCCATCGCATAGAATTCTCTTCCCAATTTTCAAATTCTTTTCTGAAAAAATAAATACAAATTCTTTTGCTAATTTTATGTACTTAATTAAATCCTTACTTTAGTTTAGCCTATCAATAGATATTTTCAAATAGAATGGAATAGAATTCAATCAGTTTAGAATAGATCTATATAATAATATAAACGTATAGTAACCTCACAATATATTTTAGACAATTGCAAATTTGCAACTCCAATATCACTGCACGAGTCAGTTTTTGGGCATAAAATTTGTTACCAAAGATACAAGGAGACTGATGTTCTTCTTTGGGATCAAGGTCGGTAACAAAAATTGAGGTATATCATTTTCCCAATTTCGTGCTAAATTTATCGCATGAGCATGTCTCAATACAAACCACTGGGAATTATAATGGAGATTGTCCATATGCCATATCAACATTGAAGAATAGGTTCACTCGATTGGAATATCATATGCTCATGGAAAATGTTTTTTTTTCCTCTAGGAGACAAAAGTGGGTGATTTTTCACTCGATTCTTTTCGAAGTCTGTCTTCTGTGAGCTTCTCACACACGGATGTGCCACTTTATGAATTACCTCATTAATAACTTACAAAGCAATAATATGCATTTTATTACCAGTTTTATAAGTAAAAATCTACAATATTAACTACAAGGATCTGATTTGTGCAGCATTCTCAGAAAGTGGGAAATTCCTGTTTGCAGCTCATAAGTCTAGGAATTTTGCACACACCAATTATTTTATATCCCTTGATCATGGTGATATTTCCGAAAGAAGTAAATCATACATGGGAAAGCTGAGGTTTGTATCTGGTTAATTTGACTATTATTTATACTTTGAGGATATGGTTCATTTCAAATTTCAATGTTGTCTATATCTTCTTCTTTTAAAGTAAAATACCTTTTGAAAGTTAAATTATTATTTTAAAATAATAAAATGGAATAACACGAGGTCAGTAGTCAGTACTAATGATATGTGAATGGGTGAACTCATGTCCTAGATTCTATATAACTTTCCCTATTTTGCTAGTTGCCTATAGGGTATTTCCTCATTATTAGTGATATTATATGGGTATTTGTGTAATTAGTTAATAAATCTGTAATTAACTAATTAGATCTAGAAACTTCGGATAGTCTAAACAGAAAGTTAGGTATTCTGTTTTTAGAACTAATTCCTCCTAATTGTAATTGTATATAAGATACATGAATAATATTTTAATTTTTAGGAGGGATCGATCACTTTGAGATCTCCCCCATTTCTTGATCTTTCTCTGCTTAAATCACTTATATGGAATCAGTCGCTAGCATCTAATCCAGGGAAGGTGGTTAAAATCGATCAGAATCCTGATCGATTAGGGAGAAATTTGCTCGATCCATCCCTCCGCTCGGCTAGATTGATTTGTTCCACTACTCAATCATGTCGAATTTTCCGAAGGATGTGGAGTCGACAGTTAAGGTGACAATTGATACTCCAACAAAAGTTATCAACATCAAATCACCAAAAACAGTGGCATTGGATCATGGAAATTATTTTGCTTGGAGAACGTAATTTCTTGGCGCGATGAGAGGGAATGGATTATCACCTTACCTCGACGGCAAGATTGCATTGGATTCGCCAGTGACTGTTCAGCAAGATCAACTGATCTTAGGCTGGATTCAGATGCTGAAGTGATAGAGAAAGCCACTGAATACAGAAGAATCATAGGATCCTTGCAGTATTTAACCATGTCAAGACCTGATATTTCTTATGCAGTAAATAAACTGCCTCAGTTCATGGAGAAGCCTAAGGACATACACTGGATCATGATAAAGAGAGTACTCAGATATTTATCAGGGACTCACTCAGGGAATTGTGCTAAAGAAATCCAGTATCTGCAATATTTCAGCATACAGTGATGTTGATTGGGCATCTGATGAAACAGACAGAAAAAGCCAGACAGGTTACTTAATATACATGGATCAGTCACTAGTGATGTGGTGTTCTCAGAAACAATCAACAGTGTCCAGATCAAGCACATAATCAGAATTCAGAGCTATCACTGCAGCAACTGCTGAGCTTGATTGGGTGGCAAACTTACTGAGTGAAATGGGGATAAAGATTGATAAACCTTATAAATTGTGGTGCGACAACTTAGGAGCAACACAATTGGCTGCGAATCCGGTTTTCCACACAAAAATCAAAAATCAAACATGCTGCGCTTGACTTCAATTTTGTGAGAGAGAGTTGAGAAGAAGATTTTAGAAGTGAATCATATTCCAAATACCAAACAAAAAGCTGATGTATTGGCTAAAACATTGAGGCCAACACAATTTATGGAACTAAAGGCCAACCTCATCAATGAATATAGATGAGTTTGAGGGGGGCTATTAGTGATATTATAAGGGTATTTATGTAATTAGTTAATAAATCTGTAATTAACTAATTAGATCTAGAAACTTCGGATAGTCTAAACAGAAAGTTAGTTATTCTGTTTTTAAAACTAATTCTTCCTACTTGTAATTGTATATAAGATACATGAATGACATTTTCATTTTTAGGAGGGATCGATCACTTTGAGATCTCCCCCATTTCTTGATCTTTATCTGCTTAACTCACTCATACTCATAATTGTGGACTCCCAAGATTGCACATTGTCTTCAATCAGATTCTGGTTGCTTTTCCTGATGGATGTGTCATTCAGAAATATGCTGACATTCTATATTGTCTCCTTCAAAATCAGTTCTGGTGACCTCAGAATGTGTTGTTTTAAATCTTTTATTCCTCTCACACCAAATATGCCATGCAATAGAAGCTAAGAGTGCCCAATGTATTTTAGCAAATTTATGTACTGTCCCAATGACGTCTCCCAATTTGATATCTTTTCCCTGCCCTGTCTGTGGTCTGTTCTAAATTTTCCATATTGCTTGGTCAAGCACCTTAATGATGTTCAGCAGAAGCTTCCTTGTGCATGAACATTTGAAATACAAATGTGAAACTGTTTCTCCTCTCTTGTTACATATGAGGCATGTTGCTGAAATGCTGATTCCCCATTGTTGTAGATTCTTGAAAGTGGTAATGTGTCCAGTGTCCCCATCTTATCTTCCAAAACATAACTCAGAATAGAGAATTTAGTTACCATTTTAGACCAAATCCCTATAGCTAGCTCATCTATCTATGTAATAGCTATTTCCGTCAAAAAATGCTTATGAGATCTAAGTTTGTGCCTATGAATATACAATTGTCTATATATTATTCAGAAAATCACCAATATTATGCATATGAATATATGATGCAACTGATGAAGTGGGTATCTTTTAAATTAAATGTTTTGAATGTTTAAATGGGAAAATGAGAAGATGAGGATCTTGCCATTTAAAGAAGGAAACAAATTATCTAAGTTTGTTTTATCACTGTATGATTTGTATGCCCAGTGAAGAATTTAGTTTGAATATATTTCATTTCTGTACTGACTGTACACGATGCATCGTGATATTGATAGTTTTGTCACTTTTTAAAAGTTGGTAATTATAAAGAGAGATTGAGAGAATAGGATATATTAATATTATAGGATTATATGTGTTTACAATATAGAGATACAAAATTCAGGTTAATGATGTATGCCCAGTGAAGAATTTAGTTTGAATATATTTCATTTCTGTACTGACTGTACACGATGCATCGTGATATTGATAGTTTTGTCACTTTTTAAAAGTTGGTAATTATAAAGAGAGATTGAGAGAATAGGATATATTAATATTATAGGATTTTATGTGTTTACAATATAGAGATACAAAATTCAAGTTAATGATGTAGTAATGCGTAATGCAGATCAAATTTCTTGGGCACAAAATTCACATTATATGACAGCGAGTCACCTCACAATGGTGCAAGGTCATCAAGCAAGCGTTTTATGAGCAAACAGATCAGTCCACAGGTCCAGTCAGCTAATTATGTGGTTGGACAGATATCTTACAAATTTAATATCTTAAAATCAAGAGGGCCAAGAAGAATGAAATGTATGATGCAATGCCCTTCGACAACTTTAACTTCAAGCAAAGATTCCAACGAAGGAGCGCTCCAAAAAAACAGTCCATCGGTAATTCTAAACAACAAGGCTCCAAGATGGCACGACCAATTACAGTGTTGGTGCTTAAACTTCCATGGCCGAGTGACTGTTGCTTCTGTAAAGAATTTTCAGCTGGTAGCAACATCTGATCCAACCCAACCCAATGGATTGGGTAATGAAGCTACTGTGCTTCTCCAATTTGGCAAAGTAGCAGATGATGTGTTTACAATGGACTTTCGGAAGCCACTGTCTGTTTTTCAGGCATTTGCAATCTGTCTAACCAGCTTTGGTACGAAACCAGCATGTGAATAAGTCTGGTGCTTGATTTTGTCGACGGTAAAGCTTGACTTGATATTATATATAGTTTGGTTATTCAAAAAAACAGAAGTTTTTGTGTTCTTTTTACCTACGTCATCCGTTGTCAATTTGTCATGTAATATAAATTTGATGTGATAATAATCGATCTATTATTTATTAGGTCGTTGCAGGTCATGCAGCATTTTTAATAGAAAGAAAGAAAAATCATTAACTTGTATTGTAAGTAATACAAGTGGCAGTTTATGACACTACTGCAACATGGGTTCGTCACTAGAATATTTAGCTTTCTATCACAAAAAACAAGTCTGTATACCAGAGCAGAGAATAATTTGAAATTTTGAATCTTACTACAAGAATTTACTTTGATAGTTTTATAGCATCAATCCAATTTTGTTGTCAAATATGAGCATTTAATTTAAAATGTTGGAAAAGTTGCCTTCCTTACAACAAGGTGGGGTACAACCGAAATCTTAAGCTCCACTTGCATAGAGACGGGTCCATTCCTTGGCTGCAAGTACATAAGAAAGAAGCGGGCGTTTTAACTTTCAAGTAAGAAGAAAATATTCTCTTTACAATAATGCAACAATGGCTGCTAACCTGTTTCAACTGCTTCAACTTCATTCGCTTTCCAATGTTTCGCAATGTTTTCTGAAAGTGGATCGTCTGGGTTTGGAGCACTTAGAAGAGCTTGAATACTGAAAAAAGGAAACAAAAATAGTCATCTCACAAAGTTCAAGTTAAAACAAACAAAATTCTTAATTTCATTTCATACATGTAACCTTTTTTGATAAAATGAAGCGGGCTTTACGTCCTTGCCCAATTTTACAATATGATAAAAACAAAATAGGAAAAATCCTTAACTGAACTACCTCCGTCTAAGTTGTTACAGAAGCTTCTAGAATTGCCTCTCCTATTTTATTAGAATTGCACTAATCTCTAGCAGACCAGTGTCAAGGGATATGGTCTTCACATCAAAACTGATTTACACATTCCTAATGACTTCCAGATCCACTCAACCTTTTAAAGTAATTAAATGTTCACATCCAGAAATAACGATAATCATAATTCCTGTCCATTTTTGCTATTTCAGTTATTAGGTTTTTCTAGCTCCTGTCCACTTCTCCAACGGCCTTCCTACGGCATGCTAAACCTTCCGGCAAGGTTTCATATATCTTTCAGTTAGCTGGTTATACCTTACTTCCATCCAGATAGGGTTTATTTTTGTAGTATTGTTTGGGTTTTTTTTTGTTGATTGTAAATTATGATTGAAGAGCAGTGCCCTATATTACAAATTGGGGTACATACATTAAAAATAATAGGGAGCTCATTGACATTTTATGACACCTAGTGATAAAATAACTAGATGTGTTACCTTAGGATGTTGGTCTCCCATGGTTGAATAATAGATATCTCCAATTGAGATTTGAGAGTAGCATCCCTCTCAGATTTGTTTGTGTTCTTTAATATGTTTTAAGACTATAGGGTTATAAATGCAACATTTATATAGTTTTTTTATAGCAATTATAAAATTTCATTTAAAAATGAAAGGGCAATGCCCAGATTACATGAAGTAAGCAATGTACAGGAAGGAGTAAGCAATGTTTTTACCTACGTCCGTTGTCTGCATGGTTCTAAATGTCTGCACAAAAACACGCATACCTAGAGGTGCTTTTCAAGACGTCTTCAGGTATTGGGGCTTAATCAGTTCCGGGTCGGGTCTGGACCCGGATCCGATTCATTTAAAGTTTTAATTTAGGGCTCTTCCTGGAAAACGTCAAGGAACACCCCCAAACCACCCCAAATCTTTCCCAATCCTCCCCCAATCCGTGCTCCCTACTCCGGCAACCTCGCTTAAAGGTTTAATTTAAGTATCTAAGTATTGTGTATTAGTACTATACTATTAAAAATTATGGATATATGAAATTTATATTTTGTATTATTTACCAAAATACCCCTGGCACCTGAGGTGCACCTGAAGTACACTTAAGTGGCAATACGCCAGGTCCTGGCGCACAGTGCAATCGCGTATTTAAAAGCTTGATTGTCCAAACCTTTTATTCCTCTCTATTCAGGCATGCCATGACAAACACCCAATGACATTCTAAACTCTAGAGTCTAGAGTATCCCCAAGGGAGAGAGTGATGTGACCATAGTTCAAAAAGGCGAAAAACACTTCCACTTTTCAAAAAGAGCTTTTTCGCTTTGGGAGCTTTACACTTAAAGCACTAAGGTATTTTAGTAATATCTTGTAAAAATAGTAAAATACATATAAAACATATCGAAAATTAAAAATATCTTGTAAAAATCACATGTAATAGAACAGTAAAGATTTAATTCATACAACTAAAATTAAATCCAACTTCAATCTGATGGTGGAGTAAGAGTTTTTAATTTAAGTTAGAATAGAGGGGTAGAATAGGCAAAAAATATATATTAGGTTAATTTTTTTATTAAAGAATTGGTGTAATTGGGTAATTGGGCGGATCTTTACCCGAACCCGTCTGATTATCCGCTCTAGGAAAAGTGCTCCTCCAAGAGAACTTTGGCGCGCTTTAAGCGCTCTTAAAGCAGCGCTTTCAAAACTATGGATGTGGCATTTCATGCACTCATCTATGCACGTTGTGCAACCCGTCTCATCACATGGTTGTACGTACAAGCTTCATATTAATGTAAGACGTAATTGTAAATTTGTAATTAGTCATATAGCTAGGGTTATATACTTATATCTAATTTATTTTGCTCTAAATGTAAGTTATGTAACTGAACTAGTTATGAATTTATGATTATTCAGTATTAAACCTATCCTGAGGATCTCACATGGTATTTGCCAGTGATCCTCTCTCTAAGATTCTGGTAAGTGGTAATCTCTTCTTTCTTCCGCAATGAAACTCTTTGGTGAATTCCTCTGATTCTGATAATCAGGGCTCCGATGGCAAACATTGCATCCTCTGTTGAAGCTTACTCCAGTATCTTCTTAAAAGAAGGTTTTCCAAATCAAGCACGGTCATGTGAAAACGTGATCACCTTGGATAGGATAATTATTTATCATATCATGACATGCACTATTATCAGATACATTATGTGGGTATAAATTACTCGATTACGTTAAAGAGCAGGGAAACCTCAAAGCATCATCCATGGCCCGTCATCAAGATCAACTCGTTCTGCGTTGGCTATTATCATCCATCTCCGTAAATGTACTAGTACGCTACCGCAAATTACTAATCTGACGACATCAATTAAAGTATATATTTCAAGCTCCAACACACGTATTTTGTGGACGTGTTACCAATTATCTTGTATGAAGGAGGCCTTGACAATTGATGCATATCTGGGCCAAATCAGACTATTGGATGATGCTCTGGCCGTGTGAGGATTATCAATATCCAAGCGACCAACAACAACATTGTTCTTAATTCTTATCATGTTGGAGGGAGTGAGACTTTAGCTTGAAAGTTTTGTGACATCAATAAAAAATAATTTAAGAAAGTGATATTTCAAGATCTGCAAGGAATGCTCACAGACCAGGAGCTACATATCCTGGCTCAACTCATGAGAATAATTCATCGATTCTGACCCAATCTAGATGCCAGCCTATCTCTACAACCACATCGAACACGAAATCAGTCGACAAAAAGAGGACGTTAAATCTTCTCCATGAAAAGGTCATGCGGTGCTCAATTGCCATAGTCAGCTGAGCATCACGAAATCCTCCCCACAACACAATAGTTGTTTAACCTCGTCTGGCTAAACTCCATCAGTAAACTCCTTGATTAATGAACATGTTACAATGTAGTACCCCAAACTCAAGTGCCACAAACCATATCACATCCAAGATTGACCAAATTCAGATTTCTCGTAACTATGGAGGTAACACTCCGATTTTGGCCATTGATGGTAACCCCTATGAGTGTTGCAAGGTTGGGTAATTTGGTGATAATTAAACTTTTAATATGAATGAGATTAATGGTCGTGTTACAGTGTAGTACCCCAAACTCAGGTGCCACAAACCATATCACATCCAACATTGACCAAATTCAGATTTCTCGTAACTATGGAGGTAACACTCCGATTTTGTCCACTGATGATAACCCCTATGAGTGTTACAAGGTTGGGTAATTTGGCGATAATTAAACTTTCAATATGAATGAGATTAATAATCATGTTACAGTGTAGTACAAACTCAGGTGCCACAAACCATATCACATCCAACATTGACCAAATTCAGATTTCTCGTAACAACTATGGAGGTAACACTCCGATTTTGTCCATTAATGGTAACCCCTATGAGTGTTACAAGGTTGGGTAATTTAGTGATAATTAAACTTTTAACATGAATGAGACTTTACATGTCCCCTCTTCCCACTAAAAGTCTGTTATCAGTACATAAATTTTGTTCTGATAATTTTTTTTTGATGAAGATAAAATTTCATTAGAAATGAAAGGGGTCTTGCCCAGGATTACAATATATACATAAAATAAAAGAAAGACAGCCCCCTTAACAGAAGCATTGTCTGTGTAACTGGTTGCGTCCTCTAGGGGTAGCAATAAAGAAAAACATGAGCAGTACCATGGTTTTACATGCGGGCTGCGGCCAGGCGTTCATACGATGGATCTGGCCGCATGAACGCCTAGGTCACCTAGACGTCGTCTAAAAAGTTCGCCAGAGCTGGCCGGAGGTCACCGCCGTCTGGATTCGCCGGTCACCGGAGGAGGGTTTTTTTTTTTTTTTGAAGCAATTAAATTTCATTAGAATAAGGCTAATGCCAAGTTTACAAAAATAGAAACTAGAAATAAAAATAGAAGTAAAAAGAAATGAGTAAAAAGCTTATTGACTCTCTCCCATTAGCTATGTAGCCTAGTTATACAGTAACTAGATACGCTGCCTCAGGAGGTTGGTCTCTCATACTTCCATCATAGATGTCTCCAAAGGGTGACAACAGCTCTTCTTGTAATACACTGAATCAAAGGAGAGACCGATGTCTTTAATGACCTCCTTAAGGACTACTAGTGTGTTGTCTATATCTCTTATTTCTCTCCGTCCATATATGCCACGACAAGCATCCAATCGCATTCCATATTAACCCCCAAGGGGGAGAGTCGCGCGTAATCTTTTGTTCTGCCTCCGTTAAATCCCCTAATCTAATATCTGAACTGGATTGAGAAGGGACTGGAATGTTCATTATTTTCCAGAAAGCGGAATCCAGGTGTTCCGCCAACGGAATTAATAGAGATCTAGAATAAGAACACTTAAAGAAAAGATGACTCCTAGTTTCATCTTCCATATTGCACAACAAGCAAACAGAAGACACTTGTACTCTCCAACTTCTCAGTTTTTTGAACGTGTTTAGGCAATCCCATTTCACCCTCCACAACAGAATAGAGAATTTTGTCGGCATCTTCGACCAAATTCCCTTAGCTAACATGTCTTTATGCTTTCTATTTCTAATGCTTTCCACTATTCCCCCCAATTTATTTATCGGAGTACCAGATCTCCACACAATCGTACTATTGACCCTACAATCCAAACATTTATCCACTAGACTTCTTTCTGGAACAAAAGCTTTCCAAAAATGCGAATCCACAGTAGGCCTGATTTGTATATCATTAAACGTCTTTCCTTTAATATACCTATCTTGAATCCATTTTACCAGAATAGAATCGCTCCTATCCCAGTACTTTGAAGCTCTTTTAATATTGGTTGCAGTAGTAATAATAGGAAGATCTCTAACCCCTAGACCCCCTTCCGCCTTGGGAAGGACCATTTGGGCCCACGGGATCCCTTTCCTTCCGTCCCATATAAATCTATAAGCTAACCTTCTTAGCCACCGGAGGAGGTTGCCTGAAAAAGAAGTGGGAGAAAAAAAGAGGTAGCTGGAAATTTGGGAGAAAAGAGAGAAAAATAGGAGAAATAGGTGGATCCAACCGGATCCGCCTAGCCCATGAAGGCCAGTCGCCTACATGTGCTAGGCCGCAAGATTGCCTAGACGATCGCATGAAAAACTATGAGCAGAACACAGATAGATCACTCAGAGCAGAACAAAAAGTTCTGTTCTAATAATTTTGTTTCAATAGTTGACACAAAGAAAGTCAAGGTGAAGAACTTAGGTTCGGAAGAGGTTGTGCTTAAGAGATTGGAAGACAATGACCTCTACAAGCTTCCAGTCAAGATCACAGAACCTCCACAGGCATTATTTTATGAAAGTAACTCTTTTTCTGCTCAAATTTTGCATGTCGGTCACTTTCACAATCGAGCAATCATTGATTTGATAAATAATAAGGAAATTAATTATTGCAGTAAGTCCATCTCTTCATGAGAATCTTGTTGGATTGATAAATCACACTCCTTGACTCATAAGATTGGGATTAAGGATACGAGGTTACGAGCTATATACAACTACATTACAATTAGTATTTGTAGACTTATGGAGTTCGGCACCCATCGTCTACATTACGAGAACTGGACGACACCATTAACTATAGCTAGGTATTTCCAATGGTAGCAAACTCAAGTTTTAGGGTTGTTTAGGAATTTCAAAGTGATGGACTGATGATGGCAGAGAAACAATGCGGGATAAAATTATTAAAAGTTCAATCAAACAATGCTCATGAATTCTTGCAGCTAACCTCTCTACTTCAATCTCTCGACATCAATCTTTTACTGTCCTGTCATGGTTTTTCATGCGATCGCCTAAGCGCTCATGCGGGTCAGCACCTTCAGGTGCTGTCCTGGTTAGGCGTATCCGGTTTGATCCGTTTAACCCATTTAATAATTAAAAAATCTTTATAAATAGAATTAGAAATCAGTAATAGGATTTTTTTCTCCCTATTCCCGATTTTTCCAGATATTGTTCTCCCCTGCAGACCACCAGAGAGCACCCCCGGGAAACTTCCCTTCCAGCGAGCACCTCCAACAAACATCGATCAGAGCTCCAGAGAGCAGTGATCGAATTCTTCATCCAATGGACCAGTATTCCAGTCTTTTCCAGCCCCTCTCCTCTAGTCTTCTTCACTTCCTAGTCCTTGCAATCTATCTTTGAAAGTAAATGCCTAAACCCTAAATATAAATAGTTAAAATTAAATACAAGAATCTATTAATATTTTGAAAGTTCAGGTAATTATTATAATATTTAAAAAATTATTGTAATATTTATTGCAAATTTCTACTATGCTTCATGCGTCGCTTAGGCACCTTAGGCGTTTATACGACCAACTCCATCGCATGAACGCCTACTCGCATGTAAAACCTTAGTCCTGCCCTTACAACCACCAACAGATGGGGTATATCGAAAGACGACACCGGCATCTGGTCGATAAAGCTGTAACAACCCTCACCCTCTTCAAGCATGGATCTCTCCCTCTAAAGTTCTGGGCGAATCATTTATACAGCTTACTTATATACAACCACAACCCAATCTACACACTGAATAATCATTCTCCACTAGAGATGCTGACTGGTTGTAACTTGTAAACCAGAATATAATAAACCGAGGGTATTCTAGTGCAAGTATTATCGCTGATTGAGGAATTAAAGAGTGCACAAGCTTGATAAAAATCAACTCAGTGTATCTTCTTAGGGTATCCAGCTAATGGCGATGAATATCTTGGTCTTCAACCCAAAGCACATTGAATTTATACATCACGTGATATTAGATTTCTTAGACATATTTCACAATTAATTTTACTATTGTTTCAGAAAATTCCAGCCACAGAGAACCTCGAAATACAACCACCAGAATTCGCCACATCACCTACGTTAGAAATTTAGAATCAACAAAAGTTGCAAGCCTGGTACCAGACACACCTGGGCCTGGGCCTCTAGCAACCTCGAGTCTCATTTCCGAGTCAACTGAACAAGTCGACAATAGGAATTTGGGTGAGTCGTCACCTGAGTCAACATCGGTTGAGGGAGGAGGTGAATCACCATCAAAATCCGTTCAGCCAAGAATCATTAAATTAGAGTGTTCTCCAATAAACGACGACTGGTGAGTAATCATCTGGAAATTTTCTGATAATTCGAACAATCCATCTAGTTTATCTCACTCATTGCTCAGGATCAGTCTATACAGCAAATACAACGATTATTACAGCGCCCAATAAGGTCATCAAGATGATCTTACACAAGGTTTTCTATGCGTCTATGCGTTCATGCGATGGCATTTTAAGCATATAAGTATATGCGTGCATATACGCGCATATACGTAAATATGCGACATGTTATATTTACATGTATTTTTTATAAATACCCCTGATATTTCCATAATATATGAATAATATAATATAGCAAATAGTGTTCCAATGATAGTATGCTATTTTATTTTATTTTTTAGCATGTTTAAGGAATAAAATCAGAAATCAACTAAAATCAGTATACTGGTTCAAGACTTCAAGTACTGATTCCAGGTTTTTTTTTTTTTTTTTGGTTTTGTTTTTTTTTTAATTTAGGGTTTTGGGTTTTTTTTAATTTTTTTTCAATAAGGTAACGGGTAATAGGGTTTTACCCGATCCGACCCGTTGACCCGACCCGCCCCAGACCTGAAACGCATAGAACACCTATGCGAGGGTCTGGAATTGCGCATGGACGTTTATGCGACGTCGCATAAACGTCGCATAGAAAACCCTGATCTTACATGCCAGTTATATGAGGATCTCATAGAATTGTGTGTCCAAAATCTAAATACATGATTCTGACTATCGAATATAGGTATATAGTCCCATCAATTTATAAATCTGCTAAATATGGATCGACAATCCCAAAGTGGAAGAAAGCAAGGATAGAAGAGTATGACACACTAATTAGAAACCACACCTGGATAGTAGACACTGGATATTGATTCCTCGAACACCTGCTAACAACGTAATCAACTGCAAGTGGGTGTTCAAGAATTCAAGCCTTCAAGGTAAAACTGGAAGAGGCCGGAACTGTTGAATGACTGAAGACTCGACTAGTAGCTAACGGAATGCACTAGATAGAGAGAACGGGGTATCAATTTGATTCATCCTCACAACAGCTATCTCGAAAATTTGGATCTAAATCAAATAAACATATCCAACACGTTCTGGAAGAATGTATTCTAAAAACACAACCCCAGAAATTCACCACCATAAATACACCATGCAAAATTCTGATATGGGCCATTGGTTTCTATTTCACTCATAAAAAATCACTTTAAGTTTTTATCTTAGCATCTTCTAAATTACTTTGTAAACACTTCTAAATAAATGATGTTTTTTAATTTATAAGATTACTTGCAAAAAAAAAGAGCCATCCAAAGAAGTTAGTGGCAACCACTATACTGCTATTAAAAGCCACTAATTTCTAAATACCCCCCATACTGCTAAACCAGATAAAAAACTAAGTACAAACATTGCATTTATAGGCAACCACTGTATGCAATATTGCAATTCACCTGAGCAACACCGTACGGATCTGGAGAGCAGGACTCCATTTATCTTTTAGAATATCAAGACATATTCTTCCAAGCTGCATTGCATCATAGATCATACATCGTAGATTAGAATTATATGTGCACATATTCTTCAAAAAGTAATGTTCTGATTTAAAATGCACGAACGAACATATGGAATACATTTGCCAACCTTGTCGATATTTGGATGATATATTTTGGTGAGAAACCGGACCTGCAGCAACAGAAAAACAGAATTAAAATAAACATAACATGTTAATTAAAGTAATAAAAAATCACACAGCTTAAAGTAACTTACCTAGATATTAGGTTTTGTATAATACAAAATGTTATAAACATACATAAAATAATAAAAATACTGACCTTGGGGGCAGCCATAGGATACTCTTCAGGAAGAAATAGCTCGAGCTTGAACACACCTCCTAAACATTAAACAAGAAAGATCTAAATTCAGTGTTATCAATTTTCATATTACTATCATAAAAATTGACCGAAAGACATAGATTATTATTCCCAGAGTCAACCTTCGTAAGGGGACTGAGTTGGACCAAGAACCATTACATTGAAGTATCTCATATTATCCTCCGAGGGGGATGCGCTGATCCCCGGCGCTGCAAAAGAAAACAGATCCAAATCGTCAAAGAGTAACCAAAAAACATCAAGTCATCCATCTAGAAGAAAAGGTATCTTATTTTTTTTACCTGGTTCGCTGAGGAGCCGCTGCGTTTCCTATCGGAAAGAAGAAAACAGAAATTAAAAATAAAAAACCAAAATTGAAAAAAGATCGGAGTAAGTACCTTGATGATCCGGCGAGGTAGATTACTGTTGGCCATCTGCTGGTTCCCTCTTCGGTGAAGTGAATTCGTTTTCTGTTTTCTAGGGCGGGTCGGAAAAGATAGTGACGATGGAAAAAACAATTTTCAGCAGAAGCTAGAGAGAAACTCGATGGTAATATTATAATAGATGCTTTCTATCTTTTCTTAATTTATAGAACAGCCCAAGATTTTCATTTTTTTTTTAATTTTAAGTCCCTCTGTTGGAGTTTAGGAAGAATAAGGATTCATTTGAAAGAAAAACCTGAAATAAAATTTGGGTTGGTAAGTAAATATCGCGTTAATACAACGCCAACATAATTTAAAGACAGTGTAGTGGATGGGTAGAGCAGAGGGCAACGAATCAACGATGTTCTTTTTTGCATATTCACCCTTAACTAAATTATTAAGCGATAAGTACTTGATTGAAGATTTTAGTCATAATTAGAGATGCAAAAAAAAAAAATGGACATGGGTCGGATTTGCCGAACCATCTAAAATTATAAAACTCGAACCCGAACTCGATTTGGATGTCGGGTTTAATCGGGTTCGGATTCAGGTTCGGATTTGATATTTTTTTTAAATCTTGCATAAAAATTATTGTTATTTAAATAATTTTTAAAATATTAAATAAGATAAAACATTAAATAATTCTTAAGTGAAAACTCAAATATGAAGATGGATTTGATAACGGCGAGGAGAGGGAAGATGAAAATGGAAAATGATATATAAAGAAATGGTAATAATATTAAGGTTTAGATTTTAAAAGAAGAAAAATTTATTAAATTTTTATAAAATGTTTTATATAAAATAAAAATTTATTTAAATGATTATTTATATTTTAAGGTTTTTTTCATAAAAAATTTCGGGTTTTGGGTGAGTCGGGTTTGGTTCGGGTCCGACCTAAAAAAAAATAGGTGAAAAAAAATCGGATTTGGATTTCTTCATATCGGATTTCATGACTGAAAATATCCACCTTAACCCAGACCAAACATGTTCGGGTTAGATTCGGGTTTGACCCGACCAACGCCCACTTGTAACTTATGAAAATAAATTTTAATATTGGAAAATAAATTAATAAATTTCAATCTTTTTATAGGAATATGATGTGTTGAAAAAAAGATAGACTAAGGATTTAATTAACAAAATAAAAATAAATTATAAACTAATTATATTTTTGGATAATAAATAACATAAAAGTTAAAATACATATTTAAATAATTAAATATTAAAAGAATCGAACTTAAATTTGATTTGGTTCGTTTCTTTTAACGACCGAACATTATAAATTTTAAACAAACTGAATCTGAACAGTTCGGTTAATTAAACGAATTAAATTCAAATTCAAAAATAAGCTCGTTTATTTAAACGAATACCTAATATTCGATTCGGTAGGTTCGGTTAACATCCATAATCATAATATTGTAAATGGAAAAAGGAAGTGAAAAATTATCCCGTCCAAGAATTTGTTTAATACACAACTCGATTAATCTAATTGATAACGGTTAGCTTAATTAAGGTTTCGAGTCTCAATTTATATACTTTAATTTTTATTTACTTATATATGTTTTGGTTTATTCTAAGTTGTTAGACAAAGTCCAACTACCAAGCTATCTTGTCTTCTACAAAATTCTTTTTTTTTGAATTAAAATTATCTGATAATATATAAATTTTAAAATTTTACAAAACCCTAGTCCTTCCAAAAATCTTTAGATTCTTTCCCAATCTTCTCAAATCTTTGGTGTTCTTCCCCAATCTTTTCAGATCTATTTCGATTCTTCATCAACTCGAGTAGATTTATGTTACGAGAAATCTAGCTCGTGATCATGTACCACGTAATTTATAAAAAAAAACTTTGTTTAAATAAATGCACGTATCAGGTGTGCCAAATGAATTTTCCCCTAAATATGTCATTAAGTCTTGGTCGTTCAATTGACATTTTTAAATATACATTGTATGTACGAGTGAAACTGATATTTTTCTAAAGTAGCAATATTAATATCCTTACGAAGTGTTGTTCATACATTAACGAGTTAGTACGTGCATGCTATCTAGTACTAGGGTAATGAAGATAGGAGAAGAAAATAATAGAATAAAAAAGATAATACCTTTATTGGAAAAGCTGAGATTTGAGAAGACTTGTGTAAGTGAATATAGAAAATGAAATTGTGAAAAATGAAATGATGAAAATCTTTGTGGTATATGTCAAAGATTTTGCTAAGTGAACAATGATTGAGGTGAATAGTTCTGCGCACTGTGACATGGTAGGACATGAGATATTAAATTTTGAATTAAAAAATGAATAGTAAGAAAACATAATGAATGAAGAAAATTAATCAATAAAAATAATACTTATGTCAATAAAGTAATTAAAATTTCTGACAAGAAACAAAAATGTAGTTTGATAAAAAAATTGTCATTTCTTCTTGAGATTGTAGTTGGACGTTGCTCGAAGCAGACGCCATGTGCATGACAAACGAAAAACTGGACGATGTAAAAAGCTGAAGTTTAAAAGGTTCAGTGCACGATGGCTCATAGTGGGTTCGGCGCATCAGATATTTAGCCTAAATAAATGCTACTCAATGATATGTGTTTGAACTCGCTTTCAGTTTTTTAGCCATTGATTTTGGTCGTGGCCCTTCACTTTTTTCCTGTTTCAAAAAATTAGCCACAGTCAAAAATAAATTAGCCACTGATTTATATCGTGGCTAATTATTTTAAAATTTTACCCGATTACTGATTACCAAAAACAGGCACAACATAATTCGTGGCTAATATCAGTAGCCACCAGACCTACAGCCACGGCACTCCCGTGGCTAAATTGATTTAGTCACGGATTTTATCATTTAACCAGTGAACTTGTCCGTGGTTGTTTTCTTGTAGTGGTAGCTCTAATGCAGCATGGGTTTACCACTAAAAGATTTAAATTTAATTTCGTCAAAACATAGATTTAGTTTTCTATTACAAATCAAACCTGAAGTACGCTCTTCTTATTACAGCATTACCGATGGTTTCAACTTCGGTGACGAAAGCAAAAGAAATTTTTGAATGGTGGGAGGCTATGGAAAAAGAACTAGGAGAACTTTTGAAAAGCGATACTTGGGAGCTGGTGCAGCAAGAACCACAGTTCAACATTCTTTAATGCAAATGGTGTAGAAAGTTAAGTACGATAAAAACGGAAAGGTCGCTCGACATAAAGTACGCCTCGTCGCAGCCAATGGCACGAGGCAAAAAAGTTGTATAGATCACGAGGAGACATTCACACCCGTGGTCAAATCAGCTATGATTCAGCTAATCTTATGCAATGTGGTCATGTAAGATTGGGAGCTCCGACAATTGCAATACTTTACGACGACACGTCCGAAAGTGGCATATGTCGTGAATCGATTGTCGCAATTTCTATCTAAACCTTTAAGGTCTCATTGGTTAGCGGTACAAAGGATCCTTAAGTTCCTATCAAAAAATTTATTTTCTGGATCAAAAAAATGAAGATTCTACGTTTAGAGGCCTTGTGGCTATGCCGATGCTGATTGGGCAAGCAATATCACAGATAGAAGAAGTCATGGTAGCTATCTTGTCTTTTGGGGTGGCAATCTGGTCTCTTGGAGGTCGAAGAAGGAACCTACGATTGCCCAGTCAACAGCAGAAGCGGAGTATCGTAGTCTCGCAGATGCAGCATCCAAGTTAAATTGGATCAAATAAGTATTAGACAAACTAGAGATCGAGAATGGACTACCATTAAGGATATGGTGTGATAATCTGGAGACGAATTATTTGTCAGTCAATCACATAAACAAGAACGAAGCACGTGGCAATCCATTATGATCACTTCGTCAGAGAACAAAGCGTGTGGCATTACCCAAACAAATATTTTTATACTTGATGAACAAGCTTTTGAAGATACTCCTGTCGAGCTCGAGGGGGTGCCAAGGAAATAAATTAAACATATACAGCTTTTTCCATTGAGCTCAGCATAGGGTGAGCTCAAAAACGTTCACACTATCTGAGTTGTTGGATGTTGTTGTAGTTAATCTTAACCATCACTTTATTTTATTGTTTTTTAACCATATTTTGACACACAACTCCATAAACTTAAAATATCACTCATTACTTTTTCTACTTATCTAAGATTTATTTTACCTACTTACCTCTATCTACCTTACTCTTTTTAAAAATTATACTTTATATCCAAAATTTCTTCCATACTTCTTTCATTCCATACCTTTTACCTACCTACTCACGTACACGTCTTCTTCTTCTTTTACCTCGCCGGAGTTGCTGTAACCTATTGCAACTTTCACCTTTTTTCTTCAACTTTCACCTTCCCGTCGGTATGTGACTCTCTTTCATCTTCATATTCTTTTTTTTTGTCATGTATGACTATCTGTATGTTCATCCGTCAATCTATTACCGTTTTCATAAAATTTAGTTTAATGAAGTAGTTCACGTACTTGGTGAAATAAATATTCCTGAGGTGAAAATACATGTTTCTGAAACCGTTGAAATCATTGTTCCTCAATCGGTTGACAACTTTGTTCCTGAAATGCCTTCAATATCAATGTTCCCAAAATTTTAAAACTGTTGTTCCTTAATTGGTTGGTACCGTTGTACCTACAATGGTTTCAACTAACGTTCCTTAATAGGTTGAAACTATTGTTTCTGAATTTTATGAAACCGAATGGGCCGGTTTCATCCAATGTTTCTAAAATGTTTGAAACCTTTGGTTTCTAAATTATTTGTAACCGTTGTTCCTGAATTGGTTTCAACCCAAAACCGGATTTTCAAATATTGTTGTTTCATAACTCAACAAATTATCGTATCAAAATTTTACATGTTAAATTATCATTACATTTTCACAAACATGATTTTTAAATATTATTATTTCATTAATAAATAAATCATCGTACCAAAACTTTACATGTTGAATTACCATTACATTTTCACAAACAAAGATTTTCAAATATTGTTGTTTTATAACTCAACTAATCATTAACGATCTGAACGGTGATCAAGATGATGATGATGAATAGGGTTATAAATGGATCGGGTCTGAACTGGACCTGGACCCATGAAGTTGACCCGGGTCTGGCTAATATGGACCCTCAGAATTAACGAGTAAGAGAGATAGACCAAGGAAACTACACCTGGGATCGCAATCACTCACTAGCTCGATTTCACATTATTCTAATCTCGCGTTCAACAAGTGCTTGGTTGGTGACTGGTGTGTACATGATATAATTCTCCTAAGAATATTATTGTGATATTATTCTAAAAGGATAGGAAATTGTTGGACAATCCACTCCACTCAGAATTGATAGTATAGTTGTTAGAAAGTTAGTTACAGAATTGTTAGTATAGTTGTTATAAAGTCAGTTATAACTAACACATACTTGAGTTTATAAATAAGGCATTAGCCATTGTAATCAAACACATTGAAGAATTAATAGTTTAAGTTTGTTCTGTTTTTATATGGTATCAGAGCCTCGGATCCTCAGAACCCGACCAGATGGAATTGTTGTTTGTGAATGGCAAGAATTGATGAAGAAATAAAAGAAAATAACAAAAAACTGACAATGATTTAAATAGTTTTTAAAAATTAGTGCCTCGAATCCTTATATCCGCAAAACCCGATAAGGGAGTCTTGTTGGCACATCCAGATATCTTTTTGTGCACAGTAAAAAACTGAATCGATAAGTCTTTCCATGATCGCTCGGTTTAGGTATTTTCGGTACAGCAGATTGGCATGAGACATGTTGATCAAGATCGAATCGTCAATGGATACCTTGACTCGATCTTTTGAAACATTTCATTATCTGTGTATCATTGACAACACCTACGTAAAAGAATTGGTCGAGCAGATTTCACAATCTCGTGTGTGGATTTCCCATCATGTAGATGATTGTTCTCTTCACAACATCGTGATGAAAGAACGACAGTCCAATGTCTTTCATGGCACGTCGAAGTCGTTGTACAAATCGTACTCAAATAGTGATCTCATTATTTTATGTTTGGTATCGTATATGTCCAGTTCGGCGCAACCGCAATCGGAAGCACCCCAGTATTTCACTATCATCTGACCGAAGTTCGCTGCTCGTTATTTGGCCAAGGACAGGTCCAAGATACTTTTTCCCAACTTGTTGGAATATCTCACTTAGTTTTGTCTAAGTGGACCGGAGTGATGATTTTGTTAACTACAACTCTTGCAATGAATTGAGACAGGTCTTCGAGGATATAAGGATGTTCGAGAACAGCATCGGGGACTGAAACCAACAACAGGTAGAATCCTTTCATGATATCATCGGAGGCAAACGAACATTCGTCAGCAGACGCGATGCCATTTCCTTGTCTCTATTCCTCCGACCCAACGCCATCATTACCAGTTTCTTGACGAAAATATGATTGCATTTGGCCATGCTGGAAATTGGACAATTATCAGGTGTGCCATTTGTTTGTGTTTCATATTTGTGCCGTTTGTTGTACGCCGCTGGATGAAAAGTTTCCCAAAAATGAATGGTTCTGATGAAGTTATACATGAACAAGTAAAAGATGTACAACGGTGGGTAGAATCTCGAGGTATTACTATCAGACGTACAAATGTGAGCAGTACATTTTAGTTTTGCATTATGTGTAAACTAGGAACATTATCCTACCTACACCTATGTATTAATCTTTTTATTCTTTTATTCTTAGTTAATTAATGTTATTGACCACTCTTGTTTGACATAATACTGTACATGATTGATGTATACGATTTTATTTGTTGAAAACCTGTTATACACCTTACTAAAATACTACACCATCATCATTTTATTTTTCTTCTCCCATTTTCTTCCCACAACCATCCCCTCCTCATCAAATCACCATTACGTTTGTGAAGTTTATTTTTCAAAGGTATGTATGTTTTTCAATTTTTTAGGTTATTTTTGCAGCTTTTTTTCTTCTAGAACTCTTCCTAATGTTAATCGACATGATTATGTATGTCATTTCTTCCTATCTGTCTGCTACTGACACAAACATCTCTGTACATTATCTTCTTCCTCTACAAATAATGTTTAATTTTTTTCATTAACCCTCATTTCACTTCTTTCCATCCTCTACGAAAATGGAAGCTCTTCATCTTATTATCATCTTCGACGATGATAGTGATATCCCTACTACTGAAATAGAGACATCGGATATCCCTAATACTGCAAATGAGACATCGGATATCCCTTCTACTGGAAATGAGACATCGACTGATCAAGATGATTTATTAAGTTTTGTATTCCCTCACATGTTGTTCTCCTTACCTGATTTTCTTGGTCCCGGATTCATCGCTAAACCAACATACTACGACGACAAACAGTTCACAGAGTACAACGTCACTTCCCCATATCATGGTCATCTCATTTATTCCTCATGCTCGAACCTACCATGTGCTAACCAAGATCATTCCAACAGATTTTTCCCGAATCATCAAGCTTATTCTCAATCATATCACAAGTTTTATCCCCATGTCATGCTTACTTTCAATCAAACATATCCTAATACTTTTCATGACAATATCCATCATTATTTATACCAGATTCCATATCTCATTCCTATCCAACTTACTCCACATAACTACTATTATGAGCAACATCATTTTTATCCGTATATGTATTGTGTAGGTATGAATCCTTTACATAATCCTAATGTCATTTCTATTGTTAGCCATGAGCAGTTTCCTTGAGAAGGTGACCTCCAGTATTATCAGAGAATGTAGATCTATCGTTAGTTTAGTTTTTTAATTACTGTATCGTATCTTGTAATATGAAATCGTTGTGTCGATAGTTTAATGTACTTGTTTTTCTTTCTCTACTGTACTCTTATAAGATAAATCAGTTGTATCTCTAGTATGATGTACTCATTTTTATTTTTCTACTGTACTCTTATATGACAAATCAGTTGTACTGTTTATCTTTACCTGTTTTCATTTGAACTGTTTTTCTTGTTTTTTTTCTCACTGTACCATTGTCTAAAGTATAGCACTTTTACCGAAAATTATCCACCTTATTATTGAATTTTCAATAATGTATAAAAAAATTCTTATACCCTAACCCTATTTCCAATTAGAAAATTTTCCTTACAACATCCACAAATGTTCTTATCTTTATTTTAGTTATCAAATAATATAATTCAGAAATACTTTAATTCAGAAACTCTAACCCTAACCCTAAATTTAAACAATTCCATCAAATTCCTAAATAGAAAATCTCCTAATACATAACCCTTAAAAAATCATATCAGTGGCAATTCATATTCTTAATTACATGGAAAAAATTATTCACCATCCAAAATAAATATACTTATACTTTCGAACTGACATTCACCTATACTTCATAGGCAATTCGAACTGACATTTACATATACTACACTTTCGAAGTGACAGATTGAGAAGTGACAATACTACATGCCTATGTACTACCTATATTGTAAGAGCATGCAAATTTCCGTTGAATTTTGGCGTGCTTATTAACTCAAACAGTACGAATTACATAATATAAATAGTTTTTTTAATCGAAAAACACCACGGACGGCTGAAAATGGCTGATAGCACATATTTGGCACACCAACAAATGGCACACTTGATAGCCATCCGCTAGAAATTTCATGTGTAAGAAAGTCAGACAGTTCACCACCTCTGTAACATCACATGTCTATAAAAACCGAACAAACTTAATCTGTTAATTCTTCAATGTAACTCGCCCATCGGATGTATCGCTGTATCGGAAACAAAAACGAACACGCAGTATCGTTCCTAGTGAAGGTCGTTAAAACCAGTATAAATAGAAAAAGGAAAAAAATCTGATTCCAACAAAGTCAATTCTTTTATTTTCTATATCATTAAGTGATGTTTATATTTTTAATTAAAAATGAAATTACTTAGTGTCTAAATTGGTGTCGTCAAAGGATGAGTGAGGTTCGAAATTAATTAATTAATTAATGATTATATTAGATTGTTAACCGTGTGGAATTTACATAATTTTTACCAAAAATATTTACATTATTTTTAAAGTTTGAAAACTCCCCACGTAAACTCACCAACTCAGTCGTGTTTAATGACTAATTTGGTGAAGAAAATGAAAAAAATAAGAAGCAATAAAAAACTGTCGAACCGTTTTTGACTTATTGAGAGTCGTGTAGGACCCATCAAAGATGAGCGGAAAAACAAAAACTCACCTCGTCTCTTCTCCGCCGTTGATTTCTTATTTAAACGTGAAACCAGAGAGATAAAATAGTTATTGGATTAGGTTGCTGAAGAACACGATTAGAGTACGTTTTAGCCGTGAATTTACGGTGACACCTCCGCCGTTGGTGTAGAAGATTAGAGATCGATCAATCGGGAGGCTCTCCACTCCGTTCCGTTGATCTCTCGTACAGGTACAGATTCTTTCTTTTTCGGATTTATTCGTTTTGAATCGTTTGTTTAATCATCCTTGTCTGGTTCGAATCAAACCCTAGCTGATCGAGTGATCGAGTGATTAATAATCGAATCGATTACCGTCTTTCTTTGTATTGTCGTGTTTTTCTTGTTGATTGTCGTTTTATTTGAATGATTGATTATAAATAGGTTTAGTGGTTTCTCTATTGGGATTTTGAATTTCAGTTGGTGTCAAGAATATTCAAGATGGACATGGAAAGAGGATGGGAGAGACCTTATTATTGGCCTTTTTTGATTGATTAATTCAGAAGAAAGCCAGATACCTGTTATCTCTGGTGTGTGCTTTTGGTGTGGTGCGGTGTTGTCTAATATATTCGATGGAGGACGAAAGCAATTCATGGATCAGGAGGACCAAGTTCTCCAGCACTGTCTGCCACCTCTCCAATAACTCAAAACTTTCCACTATTCCGACTGCAATCCAATCCAGTCGAACCTCAGATCCTAGCATGTCGTCGGATTGGATGAAGACTAAATCATGGTTCGAAGATCCAGAAACCAAGAAAACTGGTGATTCTCCACTTCCAGAAACTAAAAAAACTGGTGATTCTCCACTTCCAGAAACTAAAAAAACTGGTGATTCTCCACTTCCAGAAATCAAAGACAAGGGGATTTTAGAACTCAAGAACACTCAGCTATTGAGGGCAAAGCATGTATCTAAGAAACTTGTATTACCACCTAAGCTTATAGCTAAAGCCAATCTCTCTGATTTCGATTTCCAAAGACCAACTTTGATTATGAATCTTAATCTCCATGCTTCTCCTATTCTCAAACAGCATGACAAACGATCGCCTTCTCCAACCAAGTTCATGGGTGATTCCAGAAGTGTTAGTTTTCCATCTGTCCGAGAAGATGGATTGAAGAAGAAAAAGACAAGACCCAAGAATAGAACTCTGTCTCCCCCACCTCCGGCAACACCCCGTTCTGATGAATTCAAGGATGCAAGATTGGGTTCCAAGAGATTCTCCACTCCAGTCCCCCGCAGGAAGGGAAACGATGGCGGTGGTGGAGGTGGTATCATTAAGAAGCTGATTACTCGAGAATCCATCAATCACCGAGAAAGACGAAAAGAGAATTCGTCGAGAATCTTTGATTCCACTGGTGTGAAAGTTAGTGCATTTGATGCGATGATGGATTGTAGAATTGAAAAATCAGATTTGTACATTGGGCATAGATTTGCCATTGGAGCTGGCAGTAGATTGTACCATGGAAATTATAAGACACAACATGTCGCTGTGAAGTTTATTTCATTGCCTGATGACAAAGAAAATGATACAGCGTTAGCTTCTCAACTTGAGAAGCAGTTTACCGGAGAAGCCTCTATTCTTTCTCGTCTCCATCACCAAAATATTATCAAGGTAATGAATAACATCTGATTTGTTTAAACTATTAATCATATATTGATATATAAGTCAATCGCTTGTATGGTGGAACAGTTGGTGGGAGTGATTCAAGATCCCTTTGGTATTGTAACAGAATATCTTCCAGGCGGCACACTAAGAGGATACATGCATAAACTAGAGAAAAGAGCTCTTCCTCTACAAAAACTCATTGCAATGGGTTTAGCCATAGCCCGTGGAATGGATTTTGTCCACTCAAAAAGCATCATTCACCGTGATCTAAAGCCTGAAAACATTCTTTTTGACGAAGACTGCTGTGTAAAGATTGCAGATTTTGGAATAGCTTGTGATGAAACCTATTGTAACTCTTCATTGGCAGCAGATGACAAAGGAACTTACAGGTTTATGGCACCTGAAATGATTAAAAACAAACCATATGGGCGAAAAGTAGACGTATACAGCTTTGGATTGGTCTTTTGGGAGATGCTTACTGGAAGAATTCCATTTGAGGACATGAATCCTTACCAAGCAGCTCATGCCGTCGTAAACAAGGTACACTGAATAGTTATAATATGCTGAATGAATAAATAGTGATAACATTTTTTCTCTTTTAAAACAATTCAGAACTTGAGGCCAGCAATACCTGCAAATTGCCCTGCACCACTGGGTGTATTCATTGAACAGTGTTGGACGTTGCATCCTGAGAAGAGGCCAGAGTTTGAGCAAATCGTGAAGGTCTTGGAGCAATTTGAATCGGCAGTTGCACGTGATGGTCTTCTGAACCAAGTTCCGAGCATTGCCATTGAAGAACACAACAAAAAATCATCTAATTGGATGCAGAAATTCAAACATTCCTCCACTCAGTCAAACACTGCAACTGCAATTCACTTTGTACCGAAATTGTTGTGATAGTTTGATTCATGTACATAAGTACAATGATTATTGGGAATGCCACTACTTTCCTTTTCATATATGCAATTATACGTAATTCATGTATGTGTGGATAGAAAGAAAGAAGTAGCATTTGCGGTTGATACTGAGATCTGGTTCTTTCAGTTTACTTTATCAAATCTCAATCTAGATTAAAGCAGTCCAGGTTTAAAGTACAAACAAGAGCTATCGAACTGAGCTCAAGTCTAATTTGAAAAGAAAAGAAAAAAATTGCCAATTGGCTTAAATATTACTATTTTTTACATTGATTCTGCAAGAAGGCTTTGGAACGGACTATACTGTCCATGAGTGTGGTCAATCTTTTGAAGCCCGGCCCAGGTTGGACCTTATTGATGTCTCCGACGTCGGAGCAAATCGGATGATCTTCACACCAACCCCCGGGTGTGAAGCTTCCATTCTTTCTACCTAATATCTCGACGTCAATTCGATCAAGCAACTGATCGTTGACCCTGAATTTACGTGCGAAGGGAGCGTTGCTGTCTATCAACCTCTGATAGTCAGTGACGTCGAGGATGTGTGGGTGTTGCTGTGGTGGATTGTCCCATGCAATGTAATGGATATCATGGTTGACGACAGTTGCGGCATATTTGGGTACATTACAGATGACTGTTTGGAAATAACTCTCCGGTGATGATATAAAGTTTGAATAGTACATGAGTACCAATCTAGGGATATTATCCCAACCCCAGACACAGTACTCGATGAATTCTCGACTCAGACCAACCCACGCCGATCCGGTGAACAGCTTGAATGCAGTCGGAACCTCTCGCTGTTCATTCAGCCATATGATATCGGATTTATTTTTTCTGTATAGTCCTGGATCGACGATCAATGGTCTTGCACGCTGCGATTCCTTCCATCCTAATTTTCCGGTGTGTTCCACAAAGTTCAGATTCCGGGGCAATGATGAAAACCCTTGAAGAATATCTGCCGGAAATCAAAATTCACACAAGGAAAAAAAACAGTGCAGCTGGATTAGATCGATTAAGATTATTAAGATCGAAATAGAAACTAGATCCTGGGGAGCTAGGGTGCGCCGCATACGTACGTACGTACCGTCTTGTGTCATAAGGGGGTAATCCGATGCGCTGAGATTGATAAACCAGTCCCAATCATTGCTTCGGCGAAGAACAAGCGCGGCGGCGTGCAACGTAGTCGTCACCATGGTCGGACCTCTATAAGTCACAACATTAGCATTAATGATCATCTCCACATTCCCAACCTTACCAAAGAGAACCTCATCGGCGACCCTACGTTGCAATTCGTTCCTCTCCGTCACCGGTGATTCACGATCGAGGTGCAGGACGTAGTAATTCCGTGGATGGTAGAGAGCGAATAGAGTCCTCCATAGTTTGTCTATATCACCTTTGGATCCAGAGATCAAGTAGACGAGTCTCGGCAGGTAGGAAGAGGATCGTGAGGTTGAATATTGCTGGGACCGGATCGTCGGAGGTAGATTTGCGAAGAAGGTGCTGATTGATGTTGTCGAGAAGATTAGACCCATATTGTAGCTTGTTATGAGGAGGATTATGGAGAAAACTGATGTAAATACCAAAGGGAATGCCCATTTTCTCTCCATTGACCGCCGGAGAATACGCCAGAACCGGGGTTTGTTTTGATTGTTGATAATCCGATGGAGATCTCCCAAGTTTGGTTTTATGTCGTGAGGGAGGAGTGGAGGACAGTTTAGATTATCTTTTATGTTTTTAAAGCCTGAGGAAAACGTTTGTCCTTGTTTTTTCACTCTTCTTTCATTTCACAAAAAATTTAAATTCTAATATTTCTTGGGGTTTTATATAATATTTTCACAAATAAGCAAATTATCTAATATCCATTGCAATAATAACAATTTTAAACACACCATTTCTCCCAATTTGGCGAGCTCGAGATCTTCCTGACGAAGGGATCAATTTGTTCTCCATGGCTAATAGATTCCCAAACATTTCTGCACGAAAATTCCGCTCCATGACGTTCAAAATCTTCCTTGTTGGATCTTTACCCAAATCTTTGCATATCTTTTAAGATTTAACACTTATTTCATTCGGAATGTTATAAGAAGAGTTGTTGTTACTTTTTAGACACATTTATGATAAAAATATAAGAGATCAACCTCTTGAGTCAATATATTTAGTTACTGTATAACTAGACTACATAGCTAATGAGAGAGAATCAATAAGTTTTTTTGCTTTTGCTTTTGTTTTTTTTGCTTTTGTTTTTTTTATTCTCTACGTAACTTACATTACCAATATTAATATTAGATCTTAAAAAGATTTGGTATATCACATTAATGATCATTAATATCATATAGTAAAGGACGCTCAGACCCCCAGAAGTCGTTTTAGCTGATATAATAAAGAACTGCAGAATATCTTTTAAAGCTGATGTCTTTAAGAAAGAATGTGGTTCGCAATTGGAAATGACTATTAGGTTTGGGAAACAACACTCCTGAGAGAGGCCAAATTTTTAATTAAAACACTAGAAAAGATAGTTACATAGGAGAAAGTCGATAAGGTGGAAATCATAATATCAACTCCACTGCATTTTTATTTTCCTATTCAATTGTATTTCAGGACATTAACCTTTATTATTTTTAATGAAAACTTTTAATATTTGCAAAGAAAAACATTGTATATCAAATAATATCTTAAAAATGCTTTAGTTAATCATTGCATATCAAATAAGATCTTCAATTAATAATTACGGATATGGTATTTGATACATAGGTTTTGTGCTTATTACCTTGATTGGGCGGGCTCAGGGTTGGATTGATCAAGGGTTAAAAAAAACCATTGGCAGTTGCCAGCTGTTGGGTTCGTAATGAGTCCGGTCTGGTTACCACTTACGTTGTTGGGCTCAACAGTTCAACCCAACCCAATACGGTAAAATATCCAAATATTTACGAAAAACAACGTGAAAAAAATAATAATAATATTTTAATAATAAAAGTAAAAGAGTTTCTGCAATTCTGCCATTCGTAATGGGTTCGTTATGTCGGCGTCGAAGCACTCACCGTCAAATTCCAATCCTAGATCCAAATCCCACAGAAAATGGGGAGAGCCGCCGGAGGAGGGATAAGCCGTATATATACGATTTTCGGTGTTACGCTAAGCGCAGTCCTCGTCTACATGACAGTTGTCGGTGATTTCAGCACCACGCTGATCACTACCACTCTCAGGACACCTCTCGCTCGCCATTATTACAGCAACGATGCCCCCAAAATGGACTTCGTTAGAAAGAAGGGAGTCCAGTTCTCCGTCGGTGGGAAACCTTTCTACGTCAATGGGTGGAACTCCTGGTGGCTGATGACACAAGCTGCGGAGGGATCGTCCGGTAGACAGAGGGTTTACAAAATGATCAAGATTGGGAAAAAAATGGGATTCACTGTTTGCAGAACCTGGGCATTCAATGACGGTGCTTACAACGCCTTGCAGGTCTCTCTTGGCCAATTCAACGAGGATGTATTCAAGGTGCTTGATTAAATGCTTCATTAGAGTTTCATTCTCTGCTTGCTTGATTAAAGTTTTTATTCTCTTCTTTTGATTCCTTATTTTGGAGGCATCAGGGTTTGGATCTGGTTGTTGCAGAGGCGCGGCGGAACGGTATCAGGCTACTTCTTAGTCTGGCGAACAATCTCCAAGATTACGGTGGAAAGATGCAGTATGTTAAATGGGCATTGGAGCAAGGGATTTCTTCCAGTTCGTCTAACGACTCTTTCTTCTTCGATCCATCGATACGGGGTTATTTCAAGATCTACATCAAGACCCTTCTCACCAGGAAGAACCATCTCACTGGAGTTGAATACAGAGACGATCCTACTATTTTTGGATGGGAATTGATGAACGAGCCCCGCTGCATTTCGGATCCCTCCGGCGACACTCTACAAGTGAGTTTTTCTTTTCTTTTCTCAAATTTGATCAAATGGCCATTTTTATTTACAAATAAAAAGGAATCTTTGTTGGCGCTTAGAAATGGCTGGAAGAAATGTCTAGCTATGTGAAATCACTTGACAAAAAACACCTATTGACGGTGGGATTCGAGGGCTTCTACACCTCTTCCAGCCCGCCGGAGAAGTTAAGTGTAAATCCTGAAGAATATACTGGTTTTCTCGGAGTAGATTTCATCCGCAACTCCAAAACTTCCACCATAGACTTCAGTTCAGTTCATGTTTATCCCGACCAGTGGTATGATCCTTCAATTCAATTTAATCAATTCGATCTTAGTTAGTAGTAAATGCATTGCTTGTTTCTAGGTTTTTGCATCGACAACTTGATTTGGGTGAGAAGATAGAGTTTGCGTCCAAGTATGTAGCCTCCCATATCGAAGACGGAGACAGTGTGATTAAAAAACCAGTTCTGTTTACGGAGTTTGGTCTGTCCAAGAGATACAAGGAGTTCAATGACTCACACAGAGAAACATTCTTCAAAGCTATCTTCAACATGATGTATGATTCTGCAAGGAAGAAGAAATCCGGTGCCGGAGCCTTCATCTGGCAACTGATGATGCCTGATATGGAGGAATACAACGATGCTTATGGTATTTTCCCCTACGAACAGCTACCTTCTCTCAGTAAACTCATATCGCAGCAGTCTTGTCGCCTCGCCGGACTTGGTTTCATGAAGAAAGGATCTTATTGCCAGTGACTGTTCAAATTTTCTACAAAACGGAGAACTGGAGTACGTCTTGAGAAGAAGAGAAACAATATATTTTATTTTGTTTTTGTAATAAATAATACAAAAGTTACGTTTCATCCTGAGGTTTTAGCCTTTCGTTAAACCCTAAACCTGTGGTGGTTAGACAGATTTATCATTTAAGCTCTGATTTTTATCTTTTACGTTTAGATAAAAAAAGTGAGCTATTTTCAAAGAAGACGACAATAGAAATGGTCCAGGCATAATCAAATGAATGGACCTATCAAAAAAGCCCAAATCTTCCATAACAAGAATTAATCTTAGTCGGAGATCGCAATGAATGGGAATTGACGATTGACGGAGATCGACAATCGCTGTTCCTTTTCAATGATCTTAGTCGGAGATCACATCCTTCACTATTTTAGGTTTAGAATGTTCTGCGACCAAAGTAACTCTAATTTGAATCGTTTTGGAGTGTTTATTGCAAACACCAACTCCTCACAATATTAAATAGAATCTCGCCGCTAAACATCTGGCTAAGCTTCTATCGCCGGCGGCGGCTCTTGAAGTTTTGTTCGAATGATAAAGAATTTGGTCGGGGAATGGGAATTGGGGAAGCAAAATAGTTTAGTTGCAGTCTAAGAACAATGGTTTTAAAACTAAATATTGACCGTAATATTTCCATAGATCTCAGGCAGTGATGACAGATTGAGAAGAGGAAGGGAGAGAGTACCAGCCATGGTGTATCTCAACAGCCTTCTTTCTCCTCGCAAGACGAGACTTTCTGTTAGCCCCCGTGTTCTTGTGCAGAGTGCCGCATTTCACTGCTTTGTCTATCGCCGAATACGCCTCTCCGATCAGCTTCTCGATAGGAACTACTTCTTCGACCATGGCTTCCGTCTTCTTCTGTAAGACGTCCAATGCTTCGATAACCTTCTTCATTTTCGTTTTCATCTCCGATTTCTTCGATTTGTTGTAAATCCGCCTCTTCTCAGACTGTCGAGCTCTCTTTTCGGCCGAATCCGCTTTCCTGGTAGGAGCAGCGGCGTCGCAAACCACCGACGTCCGAAGAGGTTTGCTCTTTTCCACGGTATCCATCCAGAAGAGACTCGCTTTGGGGAAAGCGGAGACGGACGAGAGGTTGGAGGAGAATCTCAGAAGTGAACAGCATTTTACGCTGCTTCTGTGACTGACGGCAAAGGATTGGGGTTTGTTCGGAACCGCAAAGCATGAAGCAGACAGGCAGTGGAGCGAAGCCATGGATGCCGGTCAGTAGAGGAAAAGGGAAATGCGGGAAAAAGCTGATATTGAGGCCGTTACCTTATCAACATATCGACACGATTTTGGTGGGTGTATGGGTCGGGTCTTTACTCGGATCATGTAAACAAATTTTTTTTTTTTTGATAAAATACATAGAACAATTATGGGTGGGCGTTAGTCGAGTCAAACTCGAATCGAACATATTGGTTCCGGGTTTGGGTCGATATTTTCGGCTATAAAACCCGATGCGAACGACTCGAACCCGAGTATTTTTTATCCGATTTTTTTGGGTCGGGTTCAGCGGCTATAAAACCCGAACCACACCCGACTCACTCGAAACCCGAAGAAACTTATAAAAAAATCATTAAAATATAAATAATTAATATAATTTTATATAAAACACTTTATAAAAAATTTAATATACATAATTATAAATTTCTCATCTTTTATAAACCTTAATTAGTTAATTTCATATCCTAAAATTTAAACCCTAATTTCATTTTTTTCTCATCTTCCACTTTCATTTTCCCTCTCTTCGCCGTCGCCGGCCCTCTTTTCACCGTCGCCGAACCTCTCCACGCTGTCGTCGGACCTTTCCTCACCGTCGCCGGACCTCTCCATCTTCACAAACCATTTTTTTTATTTTTATAAAATTTAAAAATCATTTAAAAACATGGTTTTTTATGCAAAATATTCAATCAATTTATCAAACCCGGACTCGACCAAACCCGACATCTCAACCGGGTTCGGATCCGGGTTTAATATATTTGACCTTCCCGGGTTTGACCCGAACCCGATTTGAAAACTCGGGTCCGGATTCAGACAAACCCGAGGGAAACCCGATCCATGCCCAATCTTACGAACAATGGTACATAACTAAGTTAAAATTAAAAGGCATACATTGAAATTTAAATTATGAATCTTCAACCGTCTAAATAGTGACCGCAACCAACTGGGTTAATCGAGTTGTGTTATGTAAACAACTAAACATTAACGAAACAAGTTATGTCCATTGTCTACCAACATCTACTTGGAAAGTTGAGAGATTAACTCAACTAGTTACAGTAATTATTAAAATTGTTGATGATTCATAATTTTTGTCTCGTTGTGTAAGTAATTTTTTTAAAATGATATATTACGTGGTTCTGATATATCACACAAAGGTAAATTTTTTATTTGTAAAATATATCTTCAGTTATAAAAAAAACTCAAATGTAAAATTGAAATTGAATTGTAATTACTTAGAAGACTAGAAACTTAGATCCATGCTTTGTCACTTAAGTAGTAAAGTACCATAAACAAACCAATATGCAAATTCATAAGGTAATCTAGCCCTCTGTTGAATCAAACCAACACCACCAAGAATCCCTCAGGTGATTCTTTCCTAATGATGTATAATTCTTATTTTCTAATTGTACAATTCTCTACTTTCAAGTATTCTACATTCCTATCCACATTTAAGTGATTTTCAAAACTATCTGCATCAATCAAAAGTAAATTATCGAAAGAAATTTCTTAAATAATACAAAGAAAGAATGAATGAAGATGGACATTTCAAAAACCATTGATGCAAAATACATGGAATAGAGTTTAAATGTTAATAATTTGCATGAGATTTGGCTATTTGAGTGAGGGGATGTGAAAATAATTTCATTTTCTGTTCCAGTAAATGATGCGCCTATAGCAACAAGAACATTTCAAAAACACAAGTGCACGAATCATTATTTCTAGCACCACCCATGCACATACACTGGAGTTTAGATTGTAAAAAATATATCTTATGCATGAGAAAGAAACCAACTTTGTATATAATTTAGAGAATAAAAATCAAATAAATAACATTATTGCATTCTCTCCTAAAATTCCTTTTAGCTATTAGACGGATCGACCCACAGATAAAAAAATTGTGTTCAGTTTTTTTTTTTTTTCTACGGTGGGATTGGTTTAGGATTCTTAAGTTTCTTTTCTTGATTCTTCCCCTTCTTCTGTTTCTGCTTCAATTGGGTCAGACCAGGTGCCGTGATTTTTGAGTTGCCTATCATTGCAGCAACCAATTCAGGATCAGTGCATGCCTTCATCAATTCTTTTTCTCTGGTTGAAGCTTCTTGAGTGTGACCAAACAAATTCATGGCAGTTTTGGCAGCTGTTACAAAACAGATAATCATATTAATTGGTAGCTATTACATAAGTATTAAATCTAGACTTTATAATATATTAAAATCTAGATTTGATTTTTTATAAAAAATAATTAAAAATTGTATTTATAAATGATAATAAAACACTTTAGCTCTGAATCCAGAGTTTCCTAATTTCTCATTATGTATTAAGAATTTATAACACTATAAGAAGGAACTGGAAAATTAGACGATTAGAGCTAGATGGGGGAATAATAATATAGTATATTTTAAATGCTATAATTTTTGGCAAAAAATCCTGTGCAGAACAGATTGTATGGTTTGGATACTGAAGGATGCATAGACAACTCCCAATCTCTGTAAAATCAATGCTAAGATGAATGGAGAGGGAAAAAGTACTGTAGAGACTTGGCTACTAATTCCTTAGCCCTACCAATCTTCATCTTATGGAGATTTTTGTTGACACAGCCTTTGATTTGGTTTGACCCTCATTATACTTATGTGAGAAGAGTTCAGTTTCACCTGTTTCTTGACTTTCTTCAATACATAATCACATATCATAGAATATTATTTGAGCTAAAAGAAAATCTACATAAAGAAAAGAAAAGAAAAGGATTGGCATAAACTTTGTAATGAAAATGTCCCATTTGAACTTTTATATGCAAATAAAATAACATGTTAGTAATAAGAAAAGAAGATAAGGAAAGTAGCTCATAGGCATGTACCTTTCCCTTTCCTAGCAGTGCCTGGAGTGATTTTCACACGATATTTGTATGTTTGTAAGGCATTGTAAGGTCCACATACAGGAACAGCATATAGCAGTATATCATTTGGAAGTGGACAACCTGTTAAATAATCTACGTCATTTAATTTAACCTTTTCATTTTCACCAATCTCATGGATGTCATCTTCATCAATAGTAATTTTGTCAATTTCACTATCATCTTTTTTTAACACCATATCATCATCATCGAGAATTTCTCTCCCATCGCTAACATGTTTATTCAGGTAAACACTTTTATGAGTATTTTCTTGACAATCCTTTGACAAATGTCCAACCTTTTTACATTTGTAGCATATTTTAGAAGCTTCATCTTGCTCTGTCAGTTATAAGAAAACATAATTAAATTTTGCAGAGAAATATGCAATAAAAGGATAAATAGTTAAACACAGATGATCATGTGAGGAATTTAAAAAGAAGCCATCAAACCTTTAAAAATTAGGTAAATAATGCATGAAAAACAAAGAGGGATTAGGATATAAAACATAATTTTAGTATATATTAAACTAATTCGAATTTAAAATCATTTTATCATTTAGATATAATGAATAAATAGGAAAGAATGAGAAACAGTCACACAGGGTTGATTCCCTGTATGAATCTTATTCAATAATATAAAAACTAATGGAGTTTTAGGTAATGGAGAAAATACCAGTAATTTGTTTCACTGCTTTTCTACCAGATCCATCTTTATTCAGTTCTTTTTCTTTGGTATCCAATTCCTTTTCGTTGTTTCCAGATTTTCCAGAAGACTGCAATATTTGACTGTTTGTTAACAAGATTTAACCATGAAATTATAACCTAAAACTGAAATAAAATCGAAAGAAGGTTCACTTACAGCTAATAAAGCCATTCGAATCCTTCTTTCCTCATCATCCTGCATTGCATACTTCTCCTTAATCTTCTTAAGTTTACCTTTTTGACCACGAGTCATTTTAGGTGCAGAGGGCTTCATGCTATTACTAGTTTCTTTTTTTGGACCATTTGAAGTACATTCTTCTTTGTCAATTATACCAACTTTTTTATCATTATTATTATCTTGGATTTTCTTGAGTTTTCGTCTTTCGGCCTTCGAAATGAAATTTTTATCTTTGGAAACACCTTTATTTTCCTCAAAATCATGATTGTCTATTCTGGAAACAAGTGGGATGTCAGATACATTTTTTCCCAAAACATTGGCAGATCCAACTTCAAGAGCATTGTCGATAAGATTCTCAAGCTGAGAAGAAATAGATGACACACTAATATCAGGGTAAAGTGTATCCTGACTATTGCGTAACTTGTAACTATCTTCTCCATCTGGATTTGTATTTAAAACTATTGACTTAGACTGTGATGAAATGGTCGTGTTTTCATTATTAGCTTTAGATAAATAATTTAATTCCTTTTTGAAGTTATATGCGTTTGAAAGATCGGTGCATTCCATGTTGGTGTCATTAACTTGAATATTCTGAAAATTTTCTTGTGATGCAAATTCATTTCGGCCGAGGGAAACATCTTTTCCTTCTACATCATGTGACTCCTCATCCTCACCTCTGATTCTTCTTTCATTGAGATGCAATGCAAGGGAGCTCTCATCCAAACGAAAAAGAATTCCAAAACCCATAATAAGAGGATGTGGTGGAAGAAAGTTCTTTTTACCACGTATTATGAAACTTCCTATAGTAAGGTACTCACCCGTAGGAGCAGTTTTACTTACTTGATGAGGGTATACCCACCAAGCACTGGTAACCATTTTTGAATCCCATGCTTTACTTTGACAAACCTGAAAGTTAAAGTAAGTTTAAAAATAAACATATGCAAGTTAAAAAATCAGACACAAGATATCCTATCTGCAATGGATATTTTTTATGCAATTAAATTTTTCATTGATTAATGAAAGGCAATGGCCTTCATTTTTCATTAAATGAAAACATTTAACAGCTTCAAAAAAAACAGGCTATGGTATCGAGTGTTGTAGTAACTAGATACTCAGTCTCTGGAGGTTGGTCTCCCATCCCAGAGTTGAACTGTTGTATTCTTGATTATATACTGGCAGGTTCGTGAAAACTATATTGAAAATGAAAATATACTCTATGTGGAAAGATAAAAGACAAGTTAACAAGAAAGTGTTGTAAAGTGTAAACTGTTAAGATCATGGTTTCGAGTGCGCGCGCATATGCGCACCAGAGAGATGCGTCCGGCGCATCTCCCTTAGCCGGATCCGGGTCGGATCCAGGCCTGTTTTAAGTTATTTAAATAACTTAAAACAGGGTTTTGTTTTTATTTAAAAAAAAGGCCAATTTTTTTATTTTAAGACCTTATAAATTTGCCAAAAATTTATACATTGGTTCATGAAAAGAGCTATATTATTTTTAATATAAGCTCCTCCCACTCTTAAGACGTGATATTTGTTTTAGACAAAATGAATCTTTATTTATAAACCAACCTTCTTTGTGTTTTTTGAATTCTATCGATGTGGGACTAAAAAAGTGTAGTTAAATAAATTATAAAGTATTATTTGTACTTTTTGAATTCTATCAATGTGGGATTAAATAAAGTGTACATGTGTTAAATAAATTATAGTGTTCTATGTACTTTTTATATCCTATCAATATAGGACTAAATAAAGTGTACATGTGTTAAATAAATTATAGTGTTACAATGAATTATAGGGTGTTATAATAATTAATAAATATATGTATTATAATAAATTTTTTATCCAATATATTTTTAACTAAAAAATTTAATTGATATAGTTTAGATATATAAAAAAATATATGAATTTCCTTTAGTTTTATATATATTTACGAAAATGATACTGGCGCATTTGCGCGCATATACACAAGTGTTCCAGGTGGTGGCGCATCCGGAACCATGGTTAAGATGAAAAGAGGTCAAGAATCAAGAAGAAATAGATGAAGAATATTATGTAAATTCGACCTCAAAAAGAAGAATAGATTCATAGGTGAAATGAATATTTATCTTCAATTTAATAAAACATAAAAGAAATGCATACAAGAAGTCAAGAATATTCTCTATCATGTCCTGAAACGTATACAAGAAACCATGTGTGTTAGAATGGATCCATCCTCCCATCTTCTGCAGACTCATGCCAAATTTTCTGAGAATCTTAAACTTCGAAAAAAGATGGTATGTCTTCATCCTCCTTACATAATAGACACGCCTTTTACCTACTTGTGTCCCTAGTGTTAAGGTACACTTTTGTTGAGAGTTTCCTCTACTTAACTCTCCAATAACACAGAGAATTTGTAGAAACTTTGAGCCCAAACACCTTGAGATTATTGGTCAAAGAGAAACTTCATTCTAATGACAGGCAGAAGAAAATGAACATTTTGGTAGAGGAAGAGGGCATTAGGCCCCTGCTGTCGGTTTCTCCCGATCGCCTCAGCAATTGGTTGATTGAAGCTTAAGCTCCACACTGAAGAATAGAGGGTGGGAGCTCGGTCCCCTTTGGGGTGTTAATGTGTTATTAACTTCATAGTTTTAAAAGCGTAGAAAAAGCGCTCCTGAGGCACGCAAAAGCGCCAGTGCGCCATCTAGAGGCGCTTTTTAAGAGACCTCCAGGTTTTGGGCCTTAATCGGATCTGGACCCAAATCCGATTCCCTTAAAAAAAATAATAATTTAGGACTCCCTTGCATTTTCCAGAACTGGGAAACGCAAGGAATACCCCAAAACCTTTCCTAATCCTCCCCCAATCCGTGCTCCCTCCGACGACGACTGGTTTTTGAGGTGGAAAAAAATACAAAATATATGAAATATAAATATCTGAATTAAATATTTAAGGATATCTGAATTAAGTACATAAATATATGAAATTTATATCTTTTTAAATTATTTATGAAAATACCCATGGCGCCTGAGGCGTGCTTAAGCGGCATCGCGCATTTAAAAGCTTGATTAAGTTGCCCATCCATCACTAGCTCGAAAGAACCTTCCACCCCTCAAAAACTCCCCACTGAAATTCAATATGGATAACTATTTTAATATATCCGAGGAGAGATGGAAGAACACAACAGTGGGACAAGGGAGAGCTAAGGTACCTTAGTTACACAACTCCAATGGTGAAGCAAAGGAGGAACTATGCTACTTCGAGTATCGAGAAGCTAACCCCTCCTAGGAAAGGTATCCTTCTTCTCACAATTATGGTATTGGGTGTTGCTCCCTCCTTGAAGTGCCTCAAGTGTTTAATGAAGTTCTTGCGGGACCTCAGATCTTAGATGAAGTTTTCAAGTGTGCGAATTTGTTGGGCCCACTTTCCCAGTAAGGTTCTCTATTGTGTCGGACTTTATACGTGCATCTTGCAAGGATTTGGACTTTATGGAAAACACCTCATCTTGAAAAGGTGATCCACAAAGATGTTCTCCAGGTAGTGCTACAATGGGTATTTATCACAGGGTCGAAGGATTGAAGAAAGGAAGTGATGGTGTTCACACTACCAGAAGTTTGGTCACCTCACCACAGAATGCCTTAATGATGCGGGGAAAGTGGGAGACAAGTCCAAATTGCTGCCGATATAAGAGGTTGGATGGAGGTGGAGAACAGGAGCCAATTGCTAGTGCCGGTTGAGTCCACAACAAGGAAGCGGGTACATCATTCCAAGTTGATTTCGGACTCTCATAGTACTCTGAACAAGAAGAGAGGAGGACGGCTGCAGTACACAACACTTCCATTGGAGCGTACTATGTGAGAGATATTCACTTCCATTGGAGCGTACTATGTGAAAGATATCGCTGAATCCAACGTGGTAGGATTCACCCAACGGTCAGCCAACAGTTGGCAGGTCATCTGAGGGGTTGATTCATCAAACAACCTTCAGATTAAAAAAATGATAAGTTGGCACCTGGGTGTAATGCTAAAAATGTGAAAAGCATACCTAACTACCTAAGTATGTCACACAATAATTACGTATGCAGCCTGCTTAATTTATTATTAATAAGTTGTTTCAGCTTTATACTAGTAATATTCTAGTGAAAAATCCCCACTTAGTATTTTTAATTCTCAACATTATTGAGATATTGAGTACTCACAAATCTCCTTTAGACATGTATCTTTTTACTATCATCTCGTTTTGTTGAGCATCACGACCACTTATAACCAAATAGTTCTCGCTGGTTATAAACCAATTAAATTTCTCAAACCAATGAACTTTCCGAATATGCGTGATTGCTGCAACAGTCTTTTCCTGCAAAAAATAAAGTCGAAGTCATATTTATGCAAAAAGAGAATAGGAACACCATAACAGATAACTAACCAAAAATGTTAATTGTAAATGAAGTGACTCATCTAAAAAACACCCAAATAACATCTTTTAATATTTTTGATGATCGCAAAAGTCAAAACAATCATCTTGACTTAAAAACTATAATATATGCACACATTATTTTAGACAATAAGAAATGCAACATAATAACACACAATCACACATTGAGACCCCCAGAAGCTTTTCTTAGAGAAGTCATCAAGGACATCAACCTCTCCTTCATGCCATAGTCCCATAGGAAAAGTTGTTGTCACCCTTTGGAGGACACTATACTTCATATGTGGGAAACCAACCTCCTAAGACAGTCTATCTAGTTGATTGTTGATTGGAAAGTGTCAATGGGTTTATAACCCATTGCCATTTTTTTATCTTTTTTTTATGAAGTTAAATACAATTAAAGATGGCAAAGGTAAATAACAGAAAATACGAAGTGAAAGACAAATAGATATTGTGAGAGATGAACAGGCCCATCGACTCTATTTCTAATATGGTTTCTAAATAGATTTTTATCTTTCTTGTTTCTCCAAACTTTGTAATTCGGCTATTGCCTTTTATTATTTTAATGAAAAAAAATCTATTTAAAAAAACTAACATAATTTGTAGTGGCATTATGTGTGAAGTACGGACCATGATATAAGTATTTCTTAAATTTCAGATAGATAAATTAAACATCTAAAGTGGTCATAAGGAATAGCTCGAGTTATCTTATAAAAATAAAGTTTGAATGAGATCACGATGTCTATTCCCAATGGATGCTTACCCACTTTGATTTCACCTGGTAATATATTAGTCTGTCACTAGGGTTTTTTACTCTTCTAAGAAGGGTTTCCTCTGTTTAAAAAAATGGGAGTTTGCAGGCAGAGAATTTTAAATTAATTGGATTTGAGTATCTGGGTATCTAACCCAGATCCGAGTATCCGACTAAGAGCCCCAATTGACCAAATACTCTGCAAATGCTGCTCTTTTTACACTTTGGCCATTTTGTAAATCAAGCTCTAAATCAGAATCATTGCCAGAGAACAATGTCTACTTCTCAAATCAAAGGGCACAATTCTTCTGGTCCAACCATTATAAATATCTCATTCCAGGAAAAAACCCAGTCTCAGCCCACTAGTATCTCATATTTGATATTTCTGTTTTGTTACATTAATGATGTAACAAAATACATAAAATACAGCACGCAGAGGATCAAGAAGACAGGAAGTATTTGTATTTGAAGAAAATGGAGCTTTGAGAACTGGTCAGTAGTATATTTTATAGCCAGAACTGATAGTCTAATAACAAAATAGAGCCTATAACCCTACATATAACTAAACATAAAAAACAAATTTCCTTCAATGAAAAACTATATATAAATTAGAGTGTATCATTTAAATCTTGTTGTTAATCGAATTTAAATGGCAAATTAATAATTTTGCAGGTGCTTAATTTCTAAATCAAGCATTACGAGTTAAATAAATATAACCAAAGAAAACCTGGGCAAGTTGTAGACGAGTCTTCCGCTCAGCTGCTTTGAAAGCCTTGTCATGTGCTGTTACCGTCTTTTCCTGTTTACTCTCTTGCTTTTTCTTTAAATCATACCAGTGCCGAGCATTAGCATGTGCAGAAAGAGATAAATCAACTTCCACCTAAACATAATGAAACCATATTAATAACTGCAAGTCTAAAATACTAGAAATCAATAGCATTGAAACAATCAACTAATCAACTCGGTGGTCAAAAGTCAAAACTAACATTCGAAGGACTAGCAAATTACTGGTGCTAATGTCATTGCCGCCAGAGCATACATCTGAACAGTCAGACAAATTTCTTATCGGTTGAGAAGTGATTTGACGAAGGAACTAATCACTGAGAGGAGGTGTTTGACAAAAAAACTTGAGTTTAGAGAGGAGGTGCTTGACAAATTAGCAGTTAACATCCAAGGATTTTATCCTTCCATACTGCTTTGTGGAGGAAGGGATTTCCCCTACATTAAAAAGAAGTAATGTAGGATATTCTACTCTAAAGGACATTTAAAAAACATATGTACATGAATTTCAGAAAAGTAGCTTAAGAAATAAACCCAAAATGTAGCAGTGAACAATAAAACTAATTAATTAATCCTAAATAAATAAAAATGGAAGGAAGAAGAAAATTACCTTTTCAACAGGACGTGTTAATTCGTCTTCGTCCATGTCATCAAGATTATTGCTTAGTAGTAATGATATGCAATTCCTTTCCAGGTGAAGCTTATCAATCAATCCAGCAACGGGATTTCCAGATCTTCGCTCTTCTTTTACCATGCGAGCAAGATCTTCCCAATCCATTCCATTAGCTAGAGCTACGCGGACAGCTAAAATTGCAGCATCAACATCTTTCAGATTATACTCAATCAATAATGCCATTGCAACGCAACGATCCACTTCTTTCTTAAGTGTATGAACACGGTTTTCCTGCACAATAAATTGTGTATTTTCAGGTACATTGAAAATTTGAAGTCTAGAATTCTAAATTTTAAAGTGACAAAAATCTAAATAGAATGTATGTTCAATATAATGAAAATTCTAGAAAAATAATTTTAAAATACTGGGAAAAGCCTACTTCATTTCACCAACGAAATCTTAATTTTCAACAAACAAATTTTTGGAAAAAAGAGACAAATCCAAAACATAAAATTGGATTTCGAAACAACAGATTTAATATTGTATTATTGTTGACTCTTTGGTCTGAAGAAAACAACAAAGCATTCTTCACCTAATTATCAGTCACTATTCCAGCTTAGTCAGCCATTAGTTTTACAACCATCGTCAGATTCTGTCGAAAAGATTTGCATAAATACTCCTTGTGTGAATGAAGAATTAGATGGGAAAAGCTTTCTGCTAAAGTTCACCTGTACTTTGCAAAGTTGAGGATGGAGATCTGAAGTCTGGAACATTTCTTCTTTAAATATATTTTTTTATAAAGTTAAAGATTTTATTGCTGAAAAATGAGATTAGGACAGTAACCAGAGTTACAAATGTAGGGAAATGCAAATACAGTAAATGTAAAAAACATTGTCACTTTCTTATATGACTATAACCTTGGCTAGCTAGCTAACTATGGACAGGTGCCTCAAGAGGTTGGACTCTCATAGGAATATAGAATAAGTTTCAATCTGCGAGAGATTTCTCTTCTTGTAAGGTGTGGCTTTATAAGCGATGCTCACATCCTTCATAAGTGATTGCTCTTCTTGAATTCCTATAGTCTGTTCTCATATTCTACTCAATTCTTCTACAAAGATGTCAGTGCGATCTTCTATCCTGGGAAGTTATGGAGGGATTAAGTTACAAGGAAGCATTTTCCTTGATTCTTTGGCATTAGTGCATGACTAAATTCAGCCCACCTTAATAAATAAAAAAATGGTTAAATTTCGTGTTTCGTCAATAAAAATAGAGTCTTACAATAAGTTCATCATAACTGAATACGCTAGTTTAATCACTATATTATGTGAAGATTTTGACTTTTGAAAAACGGAATAGTTTTTTTTGATAAATTAAAGCTTTCGTTACTGAAAATAGAGTTGAGCAATGCCCGAGATTACAAATGTAGGAAAATGCAAATACATAAAATGTAAAAACATTGTCACTTTCTTATACAGCTGTGACCATGGCTAACTAGCCAAGGACTGGTGCCTCAAGAGGTTGGACTCCCATAAACATATGGCTTGAGATTCAATCTGTGTAAGATTGAACTTCTTATAGGTTGTGGCATCATGAGCAATAACGGAATAGTTATAATTTATTAATGTAGTTAGAAATCTTAGCAATTTTAATTTTATCAAAAAAAAGCAGTTTATGTTGTATTCTTTTTCTACTGTTGACAGAAATTTCTGTTTCTAATTGAAAATCAAAACTTTACCCCTTGCAAAAAAAATTAAAACAACTTCTAAAAAAGGGTTGCTTGTCCAAAACTACAGATGAAATTTATGACATCAAATACAAACTTCACCCCTAGATATCACATACAATTATACAACTGAATAAGAACACTACAAGTCTAGAACAGTTAAATATTCATATAACCTGGTAGAGTGATTAGATAATGAAGCCCTTACCTGATCTGATCGTATCTTATCAAGCTTAAGAACTGCAGATCCCTCTTTTGCTCTATGTTGCTGTTCTACTTTTTGGCTTTCAATTTTACTGTAAAACTCATCTAATGCAGCATCAAACGTCTCCAACTTCATAAGCTCTCTTGATTTAAACTGATTTAGTAAAATTGGGCAGACTTCATCATAGAACTACACAAGTAAATAAAACACCCAAAAAGATATAAATATGGTGAAAAAAGGTTTAAAAATATCAACTCAATTGATGAACACAATTGAAAGTTCTGTGATTCTAATATGGTAAAATACTTAATACTGAACAAATCATCATGGTGCAAATCGAAAATGACCCTGTACTGAATCCATGTTTTATTATAGCTACTAAACCATAACATAAAAGGCAGAAGTCACCTTGCTTTGAACCACTTCTGAAGAAACTTCACTTTCTTTCCTAATTGGGGTTTTGATCTGCATTAGGATGTATCCCTCAGGCACTTTGTAGCCAGACATAACATCTGATAGCCAGTCTTCAAACTTAGTGATCGCTAATAACAAAGATTGAAACATGGTGTCATCGATATTTTTATTATTTTCATCTCCAATTTTCATGCTTGGAAGAAGTCCAGCATCTAATATAATGTGTTCAGAAAGAGCAGGTCCATATCCCAAAGCATCTCCCAACATAGCCTTCAATGTGAACTTATTTAATCGACCACCATCCCTAGATTTCTTATTTAAATCAGAAACTTTCTTTTTCTTATCACGACTCAACTCTTTAGATGTGCTGTTAACTCCATCAGTCTTCATTGATTCTTCTAAACCAGGCAACTGTGGACAAGTTAATGCTTTTTTTAACTTTGTAGAGGTAGTCCTCTCAAACACACGGCAAACCTCTATAGGATAGCGATGCCGTGACATAATAACAAGTCCTTTGTCATCATCTCTGCAGAATAGTAGCATAACTAGAAAATGAAATCAATTGTATATATTTATAAAATATTTCTAAGGTTTGAAGAAAATGAGGAAGTATATTTATCACATGAAAGAAAATTCAAAAGTAAAACTGCTGCTTCCCACTGAATCTTAGAAGGTCTTTTTCAATAGTCGGTATATAAAATAAATTATTGACATGAAATAAGGCAAGCATCAGATCTTGTAACGTAATCTAGAAAACAAAACCTTTTTCAATTAAGGGTAAATATATTTCAAAAAATGAGAAAAGTCAGAAAACTTTTCAAGGTGAAAACAGCCACTCTACATGTCCAAAGGACCACGTTTCCTTAGGGCTTACAGGGTTCAAACCATATTAAGTACTAACAGTCCCTCCTAAAAACCATCACATGGTTAATGGTTTCACACCTATGTTAATAATTGATGTCTGATGGAGGCACAAAGTGACCCCTATATATAATTATATTTAACACCGTATTTTCAAATCTATTTACAACTTTACAAGTGGCATTAAATTTAGACTTGTTAAAGGTGGACTTGACATCTGAGATAACTCTTGCAATTTCTTCGGAGGATTTCTTACAAAAAGAATTAGAACTTCCTATGGTCTCGTATGAAGAAAAAAATCTAACACACTGATTCATGCTTCTCATTATTAAAAAAATCAGGGCATGAATACTTCGAAATAGAGCCTCTATAATGATCGAGCAGGGCATAGCGGTCAACCAGACCTGAATCTACCCGTTTGAAAACCCTTTTTAAGGTTTTAATCTGAGATTTTGTTGTAGACGTCGATGAAGAATTAGAATTGGATTGATAGTTTTGGTTAATCACTGGATCGTTACAAACCATGGATGGTTGTTAGTTTTCCCTTATAATGGTGGGCACAATTACTTAACAAGGAAGAATTATCTTCCTTGAAAGTATTTCATTCTTGTCTTCCTATCAATATTAGATAATTATCATTATTTCAAATAAAATATAATTATCACTAATATGGAGAAGGAGAGCTTCTTGCTGCTTCTGTCGGAAATCTTCTTGCTGTCTATTTTCGCCCCAAGTTTTCACTGGTAGGAGGAGAGGTTGATCCCGGGAGGTTCGGAGCTCTATTTCTTTCCATTTTTATAAAATGTCGATCAAACATTATAACAAAATATTTTGAGTTAAAAAATATAGTCTAAGTTATAAAAATATACTATAAAATATAGTATGACGTAAAAAAAATTAAAACCATCAAACCACTATAGCATTATAGCTGTGTAGAGGTGGTCCTAACTGCTACATCACTTTCTGAAGTATGAATAAAACCGATCAATATTTTAACAGTTTCCATTTGTAAGTGTTGGATGTGCTTGACAGTTTAAACTCGTACCAATTTAATGAATTGGTTCTAGATAAAAGATATAAATAGACGAAACACGATTGACGGAATGAACATGCACCTGTGTGACCGTAACAGTGTCAGAACTGTAAAGTCAGCATCTGTCAAGAGAAGGTTTCCTTGAGAATACAACTCCAATATGATGTAATGTGCATTTGCCCCAAGTCCAAATTGAAAGATAATAATCTATAAAATACAACAAAGAAAAGAAATGTTAAGGGCCTTAAGGCATTATGTAAGAAAATATAAAATTAAACATTTTTCTGTAGAAGATTGAAGCCATCAAACGTGAAGATAACAAAAATACAATGCATATTACATACAGAATACACACATGTCAAGAGGGAAAAAAAATCTAAAAATGCAATGCAAGACATTTTCATGATAGGATGTAATTATTGTCATACACGATCATATCCAAGTTGCCGTACGTCCTCAAGCCGCCTTGTCCGGATATGCTTTCGCAGCTTAAGAGTAAATCCAGAAGGAGTTGTGCTTTTATCACTAAGGGAGGGCAGAAAATCAAAAGAAAATTGATAACACGTTGCCATCAGAAATGAAATTATAATAATGTACTCACCGAACATAAGCAGTTGTGTGTAACCTGTTACCACTCTCCATCAACAAGAGCACCTTCTCACTCTCTCCTGACTCTGTAACCCCGCTGCTGTTCATAAGCTTGAACAAATAGGTCTGCAGGAATCAAAGACACCCACAAAGCAAAGGATTAGAGTATCAGAACAAAAATGGACGAATAATTGGGTAAACCAAAGGTCTGTTCGACTATTCCATATGCAAAAAATACGTGAACGAGAATATACTGAATTATGAGAGAAATTAAAATCGCAATGATAGTTGTGGGATTAGTATTCTAAAGGAAAAGTAACCTTAGGAGAGATATCATAGACGTTGGCGCATCGCATACCGATGAGTCGACGTAGACATTTCACCTCCGCCGCCACATCCGCTGTGTTCATCCGAACTTTCACCATCTTCAACGATTAAACTCTCGATCAGTCTCTCCTACTGTCCCTCTTTGTCTTCTTGTTGAACCTTAGGAATAGGTCACCGCAAAGTCGTAAACTCTTGAGATGGAATTTATTTTGCAAAGTAAAAAAAGAAAATGAAAGCAAGAAGACGTGGGAATCGAACCGTGTTCAGCACCTCGAGTTTTTAATAGGTATAAACCCTGAAGTTCAGAAGCTGTATTCCGATCAAACCTTATTTTACCTAGAAGTGAGCTTTTCACGCCGCTGTTGAAGTCTGGAGAAGAAATTTACCGATTTTGTGTAAGAATCTGGATCAGTCTCGGCGAGTAGAAGGACGGATTGGATTCGATAACTGCTCGCTGAGACGCCGAGTCGTTGTCTGCTTCGGCGGGAAGGTGTCTAGCTGTCTGCGCCTCAACAGCAGTATTTATTTAGGGATATAGATATTTAAGATTTAGGAATAATTTTGTAATTTTAGTTCGGGGCTCAGAAGTCATGACTCGGGACTTAAAGTTTGCGGCTTGGCGCTATTTTTTTTACTTGAATTGATAATGTAAAAGTAAAACTATTTATATAATTACTGATTAGGATAAAATTCAAATGAGATAATAATCCATTAGATATTATGAAAAAAATTTCACATTATCGGTCGTTAGTTGAAATTGATATTATATAATTAGGAATAAGAGTGTAAATGGAAGATCGGGAAGAAAAATATATGGACCCGAACTCAAGTCAGACCCATAAAAAAATTTGGATCTAAGTCAGATCCGGATCCAAATAAAGATTTTTTTTACCTACAATAATTATAATAATAAAAATCAGTAAAATATAAAATAAAAATTTAGTTTAAAATATTATTTTATAATCTAAGTTTTTAAATATTTAATTAATTATGAGTTAATCAGTTTAAATTTATGTTTTCATTTTCTTTTTTCTCATAATCTTCTTCAACTACTTTATTTCACAATCACTTAAGGTTGAACATAAAACTCTAAGGTTAAAACCCTAAAAAGGATCTTTGTGTATTTTTATAATTAAATTATAAAGTTAAAGATGATATAGTTTAAGAGTGAAGACGGGACAGGGGCAAAATAACTGTCACGTTTTTAATTTTTTTGCCCCGTGTCACGTTGTTCTGGTCATATTTTGAGGTGGGTCTCGAGGCAGAGAAGTAGGATATTTGATCTACTCTGTTCCGCGTCCATTTTCCAGAACGGGACCGCCCTGCTCGCGACCCATCCCTTTCTCATTCCTAATATAGGTTAAGAACATATAATAAGTATTTTTATAATTAAAAATTTAAAATATATAATATTAGTTATAATTTCCGAGTCCAGGTCCAGTCGGGTCTGATTAATCTGAACCCGGACTCGAAACTTCAGGTCCAAAACGTTTATTGAGACTAAAATTAGTCCCAAACCTAGACGACCGGGTCCATGTCGGGTCCGACCCGGACCCATTTACACCCTTAATTATGGATAACTTCAAGTGAAATTCTCAGAACAAGAAAATAATAAACTTGATAAGAACTGTACATAAACTATAGTTGATGTACAACATAGACTTAGAGTTCTTTCTTTCTTATTTTTCTACTCCTGTAGTGTTACTGGCTTATTGTATTTTGTTTTCAATAAGAGAATTTAGAGCTTTTGAAACAGATGAGCTAATTTTGTGAATTATATGATGAAACAGCAGATGAGTGCATTACTATTAATAATCATATGGTTAAACAGGACTGCTACTATATGCTTTTAATTTGTGGTCTATTATGTTAGAACGACGACTCGCTCTTGGAGGGGAATTGGCCGGAGTTGGGTCAGCAGTAGCTGCGGTGATCGCCGGCAGTACCATTGCGCAGGGGAGGAACTCAAGTAGCCGTTGGAGGGAAAGAAGAATTAAACCAGCTAGACCGGTTGCTAAGAACCGGGTTTAATTCAGATGTATTTGTAATTTGATTAATTTATAATGTTTACAATAAGATGTATTTATACATAATTACATTGACTCATTAACTTGTAATCTAACTAATCAATATAATTAATCTGTTATAATCTTTATTGAAATATTTGCAACAACAACCCCAAACTTCTTTTAATCACGAACGTGCTTATTGAAACATTTGCGTTTGTATCCTCGAGCTTTCCTTCAATTACTTAGGCACATGTTTATTGAAACTTTTGCACTCGTAACCTCGAGCTTCCCTTCAATTACTTAAGCACATGTTTATTGAAACTTTTGCACTCGTAACCTTGAGCTTTCCTTTAATTACCAACGACATGTTTATTGAAACTTTTGCATATGTATCCTTAAGTTTCTTATCTATTTGGGTTAATTGCCTGCATATCATTCTGAAATTCATAATATCACATATGTCCTGGATATTAGATTAGTTTTAATTAAACTCTGGATTTTCAGAGTTAATCTGTTTATTAGATGTTTTAATTAATCTGTTTATTACAGAGTTAATTCCTTTACTCCCCCCTCAAGCCTTGGAATAGATATTGAGTATTCCAAGCTTGAAAAGGGAATTAGTAATCTCTTTATCACCTAATGCTTTAGTTAAAAAATCTGCTAATTGGAACTTAGTTCCTATTTGCTTTATGAATATTTTTCTTTGATTTATCATTTCTCTTATGTAATGACAATCTATTTCTATATGTTTTGTTCTTTCATGAAAAACAGGGTTATTTGCCAGATAAATGGCAGATTTGTTATCACAGAAGAGCTCTGTTGGTTTTTTAATTTTGATTCTCAATTCATCCATTAATTGATGAATCCATGTAATTTCACATGTTGTCTGAGCTATTGCTCTATATTCAGCTTTACATGATGACCTTGCAACTGTGGCCTGTTTTTTAGTTTTCCATGAGATTAGTGAATCTCCCAACATTAAGCAAAACCCTGTCAATGATTTTTTACTCACTTGACATGATGCCCAATCAGCATCACAATAACCTTGCAAGGTCATATTTTCATTCCTATTATATATTAGACCTTGTCCAGATGCATTTTTAATGTATCTTATTAGCTTGAATAATACCTGTAAATGTACTTCTTTTGGTTCTTGCATGAATTGGCTTAGCCAATTCACTGGGAAGCTAATGTCTGGTCTAGTTATATTGAGATATATTAGTTTTCCTACTATTTTCCTATAGAAGGTTGGGTTTTGAATTAACTTAGATTTGTCATTTTTAAGGTCTACATGCCTTTCCATGGGTATTGTGGATGGTTTTGCTCCTGAAAGCCCACATTCCTCTAGGATACCTAGAGCATATTTTCTTTGTGAAAGGTATATACCTTTGCTAGAATATGAGACTTCAATTCCTAGGAAGTAATTCAATCTTCCTAGATCTTTCAGTTTAAACTGATTTTCTAATTGGATTTTAATAATTCCAATTTCTAGTTCATTACTTCCTGTTATTATAATATCATCCACATAAACTAAAAGATATATCATGTTCTGATTTTTCTCTCTTGTGAATAAAGAGTAATCTGATTTAGTTTGATTAAAACCAATATTCAAAAGTACACCCCTTAGTTTTTCAAACCATTTTCTTGAGGCTTGTTTTAAGCCATATAATGATTTGTTTAATTTACACACCCTTTTATCTCCTTCTTTTAGAAGGCCTTGAGGTGGTTTTAAATACACTTCTTCATCTAAATCACCATGAAGAAAAGCATTGTTTACATCCAGTTGGTATAAATTCCAACTTTTCTTGGCTGCTATAGCTA
>LFYR01000090.1:427763-514661 GCA_001185155.1 Zostera marina
GTGCACCTTTCTGAGTTGGAATAATTGATAAAACATATTTAGAATTCCCTCTCTTTGCTGCTCCTCTTGTTACTGGAATATGCACCACATCCTCCTCCTCCTCAGACTTATCAGGATGATAATCCTCATCTGAAGAGGTTTTGGAACTTTCTGAAATATTTTCATCATTCAGTAAACTGTCTGCCAATGCCTGTTGCTCATCAACTGCATCAATGGGATGTACTACTGGCTGGGGGACCTGTTTTCTTCTAGTATAGGTCTGAATTGCAGGTATAGAAGAAATAGAAAAATCTGAAATATTTTCTGACCTCACAGCAGCTTCTGTTTCAGATGTATGCACTGTTTCTTGCTCTACTTCATCATCTGAACTGTAATCTAACTGAACTGTATTCTTTGGATTCATATTTTTCTTGTAAAGAAAATTATTCTCATGAAACACTACATCTCTTGACAGTATTGTCCTTCCATCTTCCATGTTCATGCATATATATCCATCACAATTTGCAAGATATCCCATAAACACACACTGTTGAGATTTGTTACCCAATTTATTCTCCCTATAGGCCCTCATGTCAGGATAACAAATAGAACCAAATACTCTCAATTTATAATATTCTGGTGCCCTGTGATTCAGTGCTTCATATGGAGAGATCCCTCCCAAGACACTTGTAGGATTTCTGTTATAAATGTAAACAGCAGGCATACACGCATAATCCCAGAATTGCTCCTCAATCCTTGCATGATTGAGCATGGCCAGCCCTGTATCGACTATGTGTCGATACCTTCTTTCCACTTTACCCATTTGAGGATGAGTGTGTGGACAACTAAGGCGATGAATTATACTATTCTTTCTAAGATAAGTGGAGATCTTAGAAATTCTTTGGCATTATCACTCTGAACTGCCTTGATTTTATATTCAAACTGCCTCTCCACTAATTTCTGAAATTGCATAAAACAGTCCTCTACTTCAGACTTCCTTTTCATCAAAAATAACCAATTATGACTAGTAGATGCATCTACAAAATTTATGTAGTATCTATAGCCCTCTGAAGAATCCCTAGGTGCTGGACCCCAAACACAAGCTCAAGTGGATTACTGTAAGCAGTGGATCTCTTAGAATGATTTAATTTCTTAGATTTTGTTACACAACAATTCTGACATGGTACATGAATGTGTTTAAAATCTGTAACAATAATCATCTTATTTTTATTTAAATCTTCCACTGCTCTCGAGTGCAAGTGCCCTGTCCTCAGATGCCAGGTCCTTACATTAGCCTTTTTGCCCAACTCCACATGATTCACCTGCAATTCAGAACTCCTTACATTCATAGGGATCTCATACAGCCCGTCTCCTTCAGGTCCAGATATTAACACCTCTTTAGTGACCAGATCCTTCACTGTCACCCTCTGTGGATCAAATTCCATAGAAACCCTGTTATCAATACAGAATCTCTTGACAGAGATCAAGTTTTTGGATGCTGATGGAACATAAAGAAGTTGATCCAATTTAAACATTCTATTATTTACTGAAAAATTAGAATTATCATAATGAGTGATCTTCATGGGCCTTCCATCTGCTGTGTTGATTGCCCTATCACACTCCACAGCTTGCTGAATATTCTGCTGAGCTTTTGTAACATGATTAGTAGCTCCTGAATCTGAATACCAGAGGTCAGATTCTGCTACTACAGCCCCATTTACTGACCGATTCACCTCTTCACTGGACACCATGGTCACAACATCGAAATCCTCCTGCATTGCCACCAGATTTACAGTAGATTCATCAACTGTACCTGTTTCAGGGTACCAAACAGAACCAGAACCTTTATATGCAGCATTAACAGACATCTTGCCCGTAGGCCCATTAGGTGAGAGTGTCCTATTGTGTGTGGGTGGATACTTGGTGATATTCAGCCTATTATAACAATTCAGCGCACCATGCTTTCCAGAGCATATCTGACAAGGAACATTGCTGAATTTAGACTTCCCTTGCTTCTGATTTCTTTCTGTCTCAACGACATTAATGCTCAGAGGATTTGATGTATTGGATCTGGATTTTCTGATCTCCACATCCATAAACATAGCTTTCACCTCTCTATACGTAATATCATCTCTTCTTGCTGAAATAATCTGAACCAATGATTCATATTTATCTCCTAGCCCAGCCACGACTAGAAGAACAAGATTTGCATCATCTATCTTCTTTCCAGCAACCGACAGAGCTTCCACAAGTGTGTTAATTTCAGCAATGTATTCTGTAAAATTCTTGCCTCCCTTCTTGAGATTATGCAGTTTTTGATTGATTGCAAGAATCTGTGAACGCGAGGAAGATGCAAACTCCTCCTGAAGAGTTTTCCAACAATCATATGAGGTTTCACTATTTGAAACCTCTGTCACCACCGATGCCGTGAGGGAGGATAGTATCCAGCCCAAAATTAACTGATCCTGCTGGACAGCCACCGGCGTACTTAATTCAATTTCTCCGAGAAGGTAAGGAATGAGACCATTACCTCTCAAAGCTCCAAGGAACTGCATCCTGCAGGCAAAATAATTGCCACGATCCAATGCCACAGTCTTGGGAGACTCGATGATTACAACCTTCATCGGAACCTGCAAGTCCTCCCGAGCGACATTTACCACATCTTTGCCAGAATCTGCCATGATCGCACAGCGGAAACCGATCAGCAACAGCAAGCAAGATGGATCATCAACTAACCTCCCCGATCAGCAACAGCACTTAAATCCTTCCAGCGACTGATACCATATAAGTGTTATGTTCTGAGTGCAATTGGAAAATGGGGGAGAACAAGTGTTCGATCCCTCCCAAAATTGTATTAGATTTCATTATATACACTTGGGTGATTTAGATCTAACAGAATTCACTATGAATTCTGTTAGATCTAAAACGTGGGAACATTCTAGAATAATATCCTAACTAAGTACAAAGAAGTTAAAAGTAATTAACTAATTGCATAATAGTCCATTATTATATTACTAATATAATGTCCAAACTAATTTAACCCACACGACATTGCAAAGTAATTAAACATTCCCCCTTCACTGGAAGGATGTGAGCTTGTTAAATTATTTTGAGCATATATACTTAAATTTTTGAATGTATAGAATATGCAACGTTGAATACTTTCTACTAGCATTCATATTAATTTATCGAAAGAGAAATATGTAGTTCTTTGATCTATGTAACAAATGTTTAGTTGATTATGTTGAGTAAAATATTAGAATTTCAAAAGAAAAGTTTTGTAAAAATGGCATATTAAGGAAGAGTAAATTAGTTATATTCCAGGTGCAGCAATATGGTCACTCTAAATGCCGACAAAGTTCTCTATTCTCTTGTGGAGGGTGAAATGGGATCACCTAAACACGTTCAAGAAGTTGAGGAGTTGGAGAGTACAAGTACCTCCTGTTTGCTTGTTATGCAATCTGGAAGATGAAACTAGGAGTCATTTTTTCTTTAACTGTTTTTATTCCAGATCTCTCTTAATTCTGTTGGCGGAACACCTGGATTTCGTTTTCGGGAAAATAATGAATATTCCAGTTCCCACCCAATCCAGTCCAGATATTAGATTGGGGGATCTGACGGAGGCAGCACAAAAGATTACGCGTTACTCTCTCCCTTGGGGGCTAATATGGAATGCTATTGAGTGCTTGTTGTGACATATATGAACGGAAAGAAATAAAAGATATATAGACAGCACATTAGTAGGCCTCCTGAGGTAGTCCTTAAGGAGGTCATTAAAGACATCAGTCTCTCATTTGATTCAGTGTATTACAAGAAGAGTTGTTGTCACCCTTTGGAGACATCTATGATGGAAGTATGGGAGACCAACCTCCTGAGGCAGTGTATCTAGTTACTATATAACTAGACTACATAGCTAATGGGAGAGAGTCAATGAGCTTTTTGCTCATTTCTTTTTACTTCTGTTTTTATTTCTATACTCTATTTTTTGTAAGCTTGGCATTAGCCTTATTTTAATGAAATTTAATTGCTTCAAAAAAAAAATATGGCCAATCTCAATTTCATTTAAAGATGCATTGACCCACAATGACATCAGACTAGGAGATTTTATTGAGACTATACACTTGTTCGCAAAAGCAATTAAGTTGCTGAAGATTACAATGGACTTTCCTAGGGAAAATTATTTGGCACATTTGGACTAAGAGAAACAATACATACAAACACTACTTTTTAGTTATTGAATACAAAGCTTTAAGAGGAAGAGTCGATGAACATAGTTCATTTCCCATCATCTTACCTTATATTGTTGTAATATGTATTTCATTGGGCTTTGCTCTAACCAAAATTCATATCAAATGAAATTTTACCTTTTAAACTTTTACGAAAAAATAGTTATATTCATAAGAAATGAAATTTCTTTGTTACAGAAAGAGAGCTCTTACCTGCCGAGCAGAAGCTTGTGATATCCAAGACGGTAGCAAACATGGTGTATTGTTCAGAGCATCATAAGATGTCTCCTTCGCTTTTCCACAATCAACCACAAAAACAATATCATTGATAGTGATACTTGCCTCCGCCATGTTAGTGGCGAGAACAATTTTGCGCACATTAGGAGGCGCCTTCTCAAATATTAACTTCTGTAAATACCATAAAAGTAAAAGAAACTTTACAAACTAAAATCATGTAGAAAATTTTTATGTATATTGTAATTGTATACAAATAACAAAGATAATAAAAAATGTCAAATTTATACAAACAGGCAAATATGAAATCAAGCCTAAACTACGAATAACAAAATGAATTAACCATATTTCTATATTTAACTGATTTTTAAATTTTAAGATTATACGAACATGCATATTTAAACATCAAGATGAAACATTATGAACATAAGATGATGCCATAAAAACTTTAAAAATAGGGAGTCCAGATGGCAAATAAGTTAATGATAAAAATAAAGAAACCTGTTCAGAAGTAGCCATAGAGCCATGGCATGTTAGAATCAAAACTCTATTGGGATCGCCTAAAAGTGGATGTGCTCTAAGTTGATCTCGTAAACAACTTATGTCATCCCAACCTGTCATAAATACTAGCACAGCACCTGGTCTCTCTTTTCGACATATGTGGCATAAAACAGCCTCAATAAGATTGAAACCAATACAATCAGGGGACCAACAAGCCAAGGAATCTCGACATTTGGAACTGTATTTTTCAAAGTTTGAATTTTTCAGGGCATCCTGTGTCATTCAAAAGGTTTGAAATCAAAATTGTGGAGCTTTGTATTTTTTACAATGTAACTAACTATCATACATCCATACCTCAACTAGTGTAGTAATTTGGTTTTTTCTTTTCCGTGGTACTTGCTGCCTTTGTGTTTTCCACAACTTATCTTGGCCATAATCATCAATTTGGTTAAATGAAGTCAGTTTATAGCCAGTAATTTCCAGAATATCCTCTAGAAATTGAGTTTTTACTGGATAAGTAAATCCCTGAAATGAACATAAAAATTGTTTGATGCTTTAACCATCACGTATAATTGATGTAAAAAAATAGGAACTGTCCGAGCTAAGAAAAAAGCTCATTGCCGGCAATATGAAAAAAAAATATTAAATCGATGTCCGTGAGGTCGAACCATTGAAGGCTTGAGTCTCACTGTGTTTTTTGACTTTTTTCATACCCACTTCGAATTTATTTGGTGATAATTTAGGTGGCCTTTGATAATGTTCAAACATAGTCATAACCTCACTAACTGCATACTAATTGTATTACACTATTATATTGGATCCCAAGTTCCAAACCTCAAATTCCAAGGAACCCAAGTACCTAACTTTGATTTTTTTTGCAACTTCATTGATAATAACAACTTCTATTATGTTCATCAATGACATCTTACCGGAATATGAATGGTGGGAGCTTCTTTAAAAAAATTTGAAAATAGCTCAGCATTCATAGTGGCACTCATTAATATTAATCTCAAATCACGACGGCGTTGAAGCAAATCCTTCAATACAATTAATAAGAAATCTGTGAAAATGAAAAGATCCATAAATTAAATTATTTCATTAAAGTGGGAAATAACAATAATACTTTTAAAATAGCAAATATTTTGTCAAGTTATACCATATTTCTTTCTCATTTAATTTTAAACAATGTTTCAGAATTCAGACAACTCATATGCGCTATTCTTCTCATTTGGAGTTGTAGAAGAATGGTGTGAAAGTAATAAAAAAAATAAGGACAAGGACATATGTTCCATACTTAAACAGTTGAACTACCTTTGGCAGATTTGTAGTAATCCGTAATCCACAAACAGCATATTTTATCTGAATTTGGGATCATAGTTTTATAGGAGTAATTCTAGAGGAATTACTTGTACTGGAAATTAGAATCAATCAAATAGAATAGGTTTGAAGCTACTGTGAACTGTGAAGGACTGAAATTCACCAGTCAAGTTCTGAAATCTACCAGAGTGAGATAAAGAAAGAAAATTAAGAAAGAACACAAAAAGGAGAGATACCCTGTCCACTTTATTCCATATAAATATTCATCTCATGATGGTAGACACCCATGAGGTGAGTGACTACTTTATTAGTTGAACATGAACTTTACCATGGCCTCTGTCCAGACTCTAGACAGGCAAAATTAGGGTCACTTATTATGAATTATCCTACATCACATAGTATGATATACTATAAAGTAATAGTTCAATCTTCTACGTAAAAAAAATATTTCTACATCGAATCTACTCAGTTTGGTTTTTACTTTTTAGATCAAATAAATTTATAATAATGCATAAAAATACCTCATCGAACTTCTTTAGTATATTCATAGTTCATACATAAAAATTAAAAGTATAAAAAGAATATGAGAGGATTCCAACCGTACGAAGAAGAAACAATAGTGCGACCGTGTGATTTTGCATGTGAGAAAAAAAGGAGTTAGTATTTGGATATGGGGATCTATCCTGCTCGTCCTCTGGTGATCATCACTTGGGGATCACACTTTGGTCAGCGTCCTCTAATCGTCTCTGATCGATCTTGGGAAGTGACTTAATACTTAATAGAAATCGATTGACTCTGATCGTTGAGGGTAAACTCTGATTTATCCAATCGATTGTCGGTAGTTGACCTTATACTCTAATAGTGATAAATGCAGACAGACTCTGATACTCCAATGTGCTAGGCCGCAGACTGAGGGTGGGCTCGGGTTTAAACATATTGAGGATTTTGTGAAGCATCCAAAGTTAGAAGATTTTGGAGAATAATGATAGAATATGAATCCATTTGGTCAAAATGGATGAAGAAGAAATAGTTGTCAACTACTAGTTGGGATATGGTTCAGAGAGACACTCTGAAGATTCACATATTTGGAAGGAACTTGTGGATTGCAAAGTATCTATTTATCGGTGCAGTTAGTTAGATCATAATTCAATCTGGCAGTGGAGGGATCTTAAACCATCTTTAGATTCGGCTTAGGGGAAATCACAGACAAAAGTCTTCCTGGTAGATATGCAGATGGTTTATGGGCTTATGGAATGGATAAATTCTCCTTGTGTGGATGAAGAATTAGGTGGAACAAGCTACCAACTAAAGTCCATATAAATGAAAGAGACTCTAGTATTGACAAGAGGTGCATCCTTTGTAATAGAGAAGATGAAGATCAAGAGAACTTGTTTTTTGGGTGTTCATATTCGAAACACATATGGAGTGATTGTGTGGAGAGAATGGGAAACACGATCCCACCAAATATTCACAATTTCCTAGGAATATTTCGACTCATTGAATCTGTGTTTAGCACACATAATGCATATTGGGCAATGCATTGGCTAATGTTCCAGATTGCAACATGACATATCTGAAGAGAAAGATGTAACAGGATACATGATGGGAAGAAGAATCATTGGCTCATAATCAGGGGCAAAATCCAAAGTGATACCAGAGTGATGTGCAACCTTGGTAAATTTAAAGCTAAGCTCAGTTATAAGGAGGCTCTATCATTTATCCCTTGGCAAGACAACCTCAACATCCCCTAGAAAAATAGTAGTAATATGTAGGATATGTATAATACTACAATGTCTAGATAAAAAGATAGCTATATAGTGATAAACTTGTATCAACTTCTATTATATGAAAAATTTACTGTTGGCAAAAAAAAATTCAACAAAAACCACAAGTTTAAAATAAGTACCTTCATTCATTCCTCGTTCGTGAATTTCATCAACAAAAACATGGGTTACACCATTCAAATTGCGGTCTCCCAGTAACCTTCTTAGTAAAATTCCACTGGTGCAAAAAAGAAGATGTGTATTTTTCCCTTTCATTCCCTCTAATCGGACTTTGTAGCCAACCTGCAAAGGCAAAGAAGCAATTAAAAAGTGGCCACAGAAATATTTTATATGGATTGTAAAAATTATGGTAAATTTAGACAAGGTTGACAAAATAACAATAAATATTAAAACATACGGATTCGCCCAGATTCTCTCCCCTCTCGGTAGAAACCCTTTCTGAAACAGTCATAGCAGATATCCTCCGTGGCTGTGTGCAAATGATGTCACAAAATGCTCCACGGCCAGATTCAATTTCAAATTCCAGCACATATTGTGGAAGTTGAGTGGTCTTACCACACCCAGTCTCCCCAGATATAATAATAACCTATCAATTCAAAAAAAAAGGAAATCAAATCACGCAAAATGAATGAAATATTTCCAAATCAAAAACCTTGGAAAGTAATTTATAATATTTGTATGATTCAAAAGAGAGAATGTTAAAACACAGTGATTTGCAGTTTATCAGTTGAGCGAATAACTGAAAATAAGATTGTAACCTATTTTATCAGTCCAATGATCCAAATGAATTTTATATAAAAATCATATTTTTTCATGCCAATCATTGAAGAAACATAAAAAACTATTGCACTTTACAAAGTCCATTTAAGCAAGTCCTTGGCTGCTTATTCATTGCAGAAATATAAAATAATATATTAATAAATCATCAAAAAGTAAAAGGGAAAAATTCACATTTCTTTTTTTTTAAGCAATTAAATTTTTCATTATAAAAATGGAAGACGATGCCCTGATTTCATGGAGAACATAAAAAAAATACAACAAGAGATGAGCCAAAGGCCCATCAACTCTCTTCAATCAAAGCTATGTGATCTAGTTATATTACTGGATACGCTGTCTGATGAGGTTGGTCTTCTATACTTTCATAGTAGATGTTTCACCAAAAAAATCACATTTCTAAACCAAATATTAAAAAAACAATTAAATAATTTCCCCTTTTTTCAACAAATATTTTGGAACTATCATGTGGATAAAGTCTCTCCATAACCTTTTATTATATGGTGATGTGATATTCAAATTTGAAAAGCAACTACATGGTCTTCAATCAAGCTTTATTTATACTTGGAATAATTTCTTGTATCTTATTACTCTTATATGTTATAATAGGAATAATATTGTATAGATTCAATAGTGAGCAGTTAAGAAGGAGAAAACAGTGTATGCTGGAAATTGATAAAACCAATTGAAAAAATGTTAGCAAAATGAAAAGGCAGATGCCTCTAATATAAAGGGAAAACTCAGAAAGTCAACTGGAATGGAACAACCCTGCCTAGCATTATAATAAAAAAAGTGCAAAGTTTGGCCTACAACTTCATATGGGATAGACTCATGGAAGAAAGGCAAGCTCGTGAAAACAAATGACTCTCCCCAAAAGAGGAAGCATTGAAGTTAATGATACAAGAACCCATATTCGGAATCTTATCATCAGGAAGAAGGTCTAGCAAGCAGGCTCCATCGTCCGAGAGGAGATGAGCCTCGGAAATCTGATTGATGACATAGTGAAGTAGGACCAAGCACTCGCAGGAAAGGTATATTAAAGGAAAGACGTTTAATGATATACAAATCAGGCCTACTGTGGCTTCGCATTTTTGGAAAGCTTTTGTTTCAGAAAGAAGCCTAGTGGATAAATGTTTGGATTGTAGGGCCAATAGTACGATTGTGTGGAGATCTGGTACGCCGATAAGTAAGTTGGGGGGAATAGTGGAAAGTATTAGAGATAGAAAACATAAAGATATATTAGCTGAGGGAATTTGGTCGAAGATGCCGACAAAATTCTCTATTCTCTTGTGGAGGGTGAAATGGGATCACCTAAACACGTTCAAGAAGCTGAGAACTTGGAGAGTACAAGTACCTCCTGTTTGCTTGTTATGCAATCTGGAAGATGAAACTAGGAGTTATCTTTTCTTTAACTGTTCTTATTCCAGATCTCTCTTAATTCCGTTGGCGGAACATCTAGATTTCGCTTTCTGAAAAATAATGAATATTCCAGTTCCCACCCAATCCAGTCCAGATATTAGATTGGGGGATCTGACGGAGGCAACACAAAAGATTACGCGCCACTCTCTCTCTTGGGGGTTAATATGGAATGCTATTGAGTGCTTGTTGTGACATATATGGACGGAAAGAAATAAAAGATATATAGACAGCACATTAGTAGGCCTCCTGAGGTAGTCCTTAAGGAAGTCATTAAAGACATCAGTCTCTTCTTTGATTCAGTGTATTACAAGAAAAGTTGTTGTCACCCTTTGGAGACATCTATGATGGAAGTATGGGAGACCAACCTCCTGAGGCAGCATATCTAGTTACTATATAACTAAACTACATAGCTAATGGGAGAGAGTCAATGAGCTTTTTGCTCATTTCTTTTTACTTCTATTTCTATTTCTATACTCTATTTTTTGTAAACTTGGCATTAGCCTTATTCTAATGAAATTTAATTGCTTCAAAAAAAAAAAAACTCGCAGGATCAAGGAAGCATTGGAATTGGTGATTTGGACAGAAATTAGGAAGAAGTCGACGACTTCAAGCAGTTAGGCGGTTACAAGTCACCAATGTCCATATTTCCCCTAGAAAATCTTATAAATAAAGGTAGGGTTCAACTGAAAAAGAATCTGAATTTCTGAGAGAGAAGTTGTCTTTGAGCGTAATTGTTACTGGAGCTTCCGGTCCGACAATCAGAAGGAATTTACAAACGTTGATCGAGTTTTACCCTCATCAGAACTCAAAAATAAATGATTTTATTTCCACCAACTATACTGCACTGGTGAAAAGGGTTGAAAAATGTTGGAAGATGAAAAAATCTATCTATGCAGATTGGGTTAAACATAGATAGATATATTAAGAGAATGGGACTAGAGGATATTATATGTAGGCCAAACATAAATTCCCAAATGTGGAAGGAAATCCTCTCCAACAAGAAAATAATCCAGTTATGTATCTCTTGTCTTATTAACTACATAATCATCTGCTTTCAAAAAAAAAACTACATAATCACCTAACACTCCATTCCTCCCCCATTCTAAAATATTAGACCCAAGGGCATACTATACTCTGATAACATAGGGATATGGTCTAGAATGCCTCCCAAATTCTGTCCTGTTATGGTGAATTAAATGAAAAAAATTAAACACCCTCGCGGCCTCACCAAATTGCAATCTTGGGACATTAATTTGCAAAACACCTGTCTCCTCTGTGGAGGATGAATCCATCCCACGGCTATTCTTTACCTGCAAATACACTAGGGAGTAGGGATTTATCTTAACTCTTAAGTGTCATCAAGGAGCTTAACCATGCTATTTGGGAAATGGGGAACATCCCCATCCCCTCACCTAATGATGACATCAGAATGGGGGATGTCATGGAAACTATAGGTAAACTCACACAAGGGCTACCTTCTGGAGTACACACTGGCTAATGCTAGGAGCACTATCTTGGTACATATGGTGGGAGAGGAATCGTAAATTAAAACAACACACATTAAGACCCAAAGAAATTATCAGCAAAATAGTTCTCACCTCCACCCAGATCAGGTTTTCATTTTTTATGAGCATTGCAGCAAATATATGGGCTATATACCAAATAGTTGTCGGTCTTATACTCTTACTAAAAATGGATAAACCAAATCTAGAAATATTCGCAAATGTAATAGATTTCTATTATTATTGGTAAAGTCTGTATAATTCCCTGTTTTCTATTTTTGGCAAAAATATTGATGATACGAGACGACTAAAAATTTAGTTGGAAACCTGCAGAGGAAAAATGATAAGAACATGGAATTATGGAAAGGAGAAAATCAAATCAATATATACTAAGTTCAAAATACCATGTAGAGAAGATCTCAGCTCCAAAAAAAACCTGATTTCTTGCGATGGCAGAAAGTAATTGGTCCTTCATTTTGTAAGATGGAAGTGACTTTCTGAAATTTAGCATCTTCACACCTTCAGGTGATTCCTGAAAGATTATCACAATGTCCCAACTCTATTCAAATTTTATTTGAAGCATTAGATCTTTCCTAATGGTATTTTTCCCATAAATTATTTATGAAAAAACACAAGATACAAAGTTAGAAAATATATCCCACGACATTTCTAAGTAGAGTAAAAGGGTAAAACAATTTCAATTTTATTCTCTTACAATGTATCCGTAAAGATAAAAGATTAGAAAGCATCCCAGATTTTCCCATGAAAAACATTTGATGAAAAAAGAGTAGAATTTTTGGAAAAGACGTCCAAAATTCAGAAACCGTGGAAAAATACGAAGGCATGACAATGATCATCCAAATCTTCTAGAACAGTAAGGACTCAATTCATAAGTACTTTAAAATAATATCACCATACTAAAAAACTGTTGTAAGTTGAACCTGCCATGTTCTTTGTAGATTACGCATGCGCAAGCTTGTTCTTTGAAGAATTTTTTCCATGATAGACCGATCAACTAAGGAACCCTCTCTACCGTCAGAAATAACACCTTCAGGATGATCTGAGACAGATTTAACCTCTGTGTCATTGCAATTCTGGTGTAGAGTTAATTGTGATCTATCAAGATGCTCCTGAAGTAGACCTTCTACCCGTCTTTGCAAACTGAGAGGGATCACAACCTGTTGATAAAGAATTGATGAGCATTCAGAAACCCACAAATAGTTTAAATCGATTATAAGATAAATGTTAAAATACCTCTCTTTGTGGTCGTTTATCATCTAGGTCAGGTCTGTAATTTGGCAAAGGAATCTTGCTGGCAACGATAACTTTTCCATAGATCTCGCTATAAAAATTGATAAATTAGCAATTAACAGATGAAAGCATTATCCAAATGGCATAGGTGTATACCTGTAAAGGCCCATTTTCTTGGCAATATTAGAAATCTGTTCATAGTCACGTCGATCCCTTTTGTCTTTGGAAATAATTTCTTGCTCCTCGGTATTACGCAACAGCAAACTGAGCTTCCATCTCCATTCATCAATGTTAACGACTGAAGAAGATGGCTGCAAGCAATGGAGCTTAATTTAATAGCATATAATTAAAGCAGCAGCCAAACTGCGAGAGAGAATGACAGCATTCCAGAGATCAAGATAAGATGACAAAGATGAAGATTTTACCTTCTGACTCTCAAAATCACACTCGTACTCGTCATCCGAGAACTGCTCGAAGGCGTACCCACTAAATCCCGTCCTCCCATTGGCTCGAATTAAGCAAGACGAAACCTCGCATATTCTTCTTGCTGCCGAAACAGACCGCCCTAGGCGTAACCATCCGGAATACATAACGAAGAACTGAACGCAATCAAACTCAATTCTTCATCTACGATCGAATCACTGTCCAAGGTTTATTGGGAGTTGGGTTTTATGGTTTTGTAACTTTGTTCTACTACCAGAGAATCCAGTTAATTAGATTTTAGGGGTTCTGAGTTTTGACGACGTGTGATATTTAGACTGGTACAATGACTAGTCTACCCTTGAATTATAGTAGATAACTAGATATCCATTACCCATTTAACATTTTAACTTAGTCTTTAGCACTTGGGTTTAGGATTTGTTTTTTGTTTTTTTAAGCAATTAAATGTCATTAAAAAATAAAACTACTGTCTAGTTTACAAAATAAAGTATAGAAATAAAATAAAAGTAAAAAGAAATGAAAAAGAAGCTCATTAATTCTCTCTTATTAGCTATGTAATTTAGTTATAGGAGGTTAGTCTTTCGTATTTCCATCATAGATGTCTCCAAAGAATGACAACAGTTTTTTCTTGCAATACACTGAATCAAAAAAGAGATGATGTCTTTAATGATTTCCTTAAGGACTATCTCAGAAGGCCTACTAATGACCTTTTGTTTTTACTAAAGATCATCTTGCTGATTGTAATTTAGGAAATAGTAAAGAAAAAAGATTGTTGATTGTCGAGCACAGAAAAGAAATAGATAGAGGGCATTTAATAAGTTGGTCATTCAATGGAAAATTAAACTATTGGTTCCAAGTGACAAGGCTTCCAAAGAAAATTCTGAAAAAATACGCTCAATTGGGTAAAACTTTCTGTGGTACACAATCACGATGAGGAACAACGAGGGAAGACTCGGAATTAGGGACTTCAAAGTCTTAGATGATTCTATGGCAGTAAAAGAAACCTTCACATTGTGGGAAAATTAACAAGTAGTCGGCGTGAGCCAGTTGGATGAACACAAAGTATATCAAGGGAAGAGGTATGAATCACATACACATACAGATCAAAAATAACGACTCAGTCGGATGGAGAAGCATCATATCGGTAAAGAACACAATTAGGAAATGTGCAAATCTGAAAGCCGATCACCTCTTGAGGGCTATTATGAAATGTTATTGATCAGTGTTTGTCGTGGTATATATGGACGGAAAAAAATAAAAGATACTGACAACACGTAATTCGGCCTTCTGAGGTAGTCCTTAAGAAATTTATTAAATACACCAGTCTATCCTTTGAGTATTATAAAAAGAGTTGTTGTCATCCTTTAAAGACATGTATAATGAAAGTATAAAAGACCAACCTTATGAGGCAACGTATTTAGTTATTGTATAACTAAATTACATAGCTAATGGGAGAGAGTCAATGAGCTTTTTTTTCTTCTATACTTTATGTAAATTGAACATTGTATTTTTTTTAATGAAATTTTAAATACTTCAAAAAAAAAAATGAAAGCCAATGTAGAATGGGAAAGGAAAGGTTAACAGAAATCTTGGCACTGCCAAGGTCCCAAGGATAACGGAAATCTTCATTATGCTCTCTAAGATCCACAATCAGGTTTGGTTTTCAAGAATTAAATTACAATTTCAGTCTCCAAAAATAAATCTCCTAATTAATATGTTAGGTTTATTTCATTATGATTTTTAATCTTCAAGTTTTGTTAATGGGCCTAGCCCAAGGCTCAGCCCAAGTTTTCCATTTAAGTAATCCATTAATATCATGTATAAAATATAAATAATGAAGTAAAACAATTTTTATCCTAACTCTTCTCAAATGATAAGGCTTATTACAATACAAAGATTTAAAAGTGTAAATATTACACACCACAATTTTTTTTTTATGAAGTTTTTCTTCTTCTCTAATACAGTATAATTCATACAAATGGTAAAAGATTTTCTTTAAGTATCATCTTTAAGGATATTTATACAATCATTATTGGACTTGTGACGTTATTAGGCCTACCTTGATAGTCCTAATAGGTCGGGGTATCATCACTTGCTTAAATCGTTCTCGTTTTTTTTCTCAAATCCTAACTATTCAACATAAACTCCTCCTAATCACACTCCGATCTCTCGATTTCTTCAATGACAATGAAAATGATAATACAAGAACGACAGACATGGGAATAGGGATGGACAATTAGACATTGGTCGTTGGGACTTTCCGATGTAAAACATAAAATCAATAATAATCACTTAAAACGTTCATATTTAAACCTAAAAAGACAATCATATTTTAATAATCTAAGATTTTTATATCAAAAATGTAATATATTTATAAATTTAAAATTCATTATTACAAAAAATACAAATTTATTTTGAAGATTTTTTTTACGAACTAATTAAGTAAATAATGAATTATTTATGATCCATTATTATTAGAATATTTTATTTAAGTATTTATGCTTCAATATGGACTTAACTTAAACTTTTTACACTTTATAACTTAAATTAAGATATCGCAATCATGATAAATCATTTTGTGTTATCGTGATCTAAATCAATGTATCAAATAAATCTATCATTATTTAAATAGGAAAAGGATCTAGTACGATCAGACCTTATACGACGCTAAGTAGATCCTAACCTTAAGATGGGTTTTTAATATTTTTTGTCACACCCTTAGATGATTTTTTAAAGGTCAGGATCGGATGATCGCATTATGTCAGACCGCATTTGATCCTGGTTTTATTTAAGATTAATCTATACCTGAAAATGAGTGAAGAAATTATTTAGCTAGCTAGCAATCAACGTTACTACTTTCCAAGTCGACCATCTTCTTCTCTTTAATCACCCACGCATCAGAATATCCATTGAAAATGTGGGGGTTAGAGACAGTTGGATTTATCATTAATTTGTCGAAGCCATGTTACATCCTACCGACACAGTCTTATGTCGGTGAGACGGTGGCTGAGTTAAGAAAACACTGCATGTTTTTATGTCGGTAAATTCCAACCAAAATCACCACCAAATTTCTACCGAATCCCACTTTTCCACGTTTCAGTTTTCACTACCAACAAGGAGGGTTAAGTATGTAAAAATTAAAAAGGGTGTTAATGAAAATCACCGAACCCAATTATAAAAGTATAAATAAAACTGTCACCATTCAGTACTCACCAGCCACCACCCGTGCTCAACAACAGTCTCTCATCTTTCAACTACTTTTTCCACTCACTTTTTAGTTGATTAATTATTTCTGGCTAATAAATTTTATAGTGGTTTTAGCTAAAGTAGTGATCAATAATCCAATATCTTATAAAGTTATACTAGTCTTAAACGCATAATAATCTTATTACATGTCATGATACCATGTGAGATATATATAAAACCCGACCCATGCCCATTCATAATTGCAGAATTACATGGTTACAGTGATTTATTAAAGCAAAAATATACCAACAATTCAACAATATTTAAAAAAGAAGATAAATTTAAAATTTGTCAGCAAAAGTACATAAACAATAAATTATACCCAGACATTTTGACTGAGGATGACATATATATATATATTAAACCCTATAAAATAAAACATGTAATTAAAATATATTATAAGGGATTTATGCAATATTTAACGGGATGTGTACTATTTGCTTAAGTCGGAAAAATTAAATCTAGCAATCACTAATGCCCGATTTTCATTCTCTAATGTTTTTCGTCAACATATCAGTTATCACATCTATCTTAATCATTTTTTTATTAAATTAATCAGTTCCTCAAAATTGACTTCGGTCGTCATTTTTAAGTATTTTGAGCAAGCTCTTGTGAAGGTAATAGGTAAAACACTTGTTTGTAATTTATCTAATTAAGTATCACATGTATTCATAAAAATTAAATCTAAATCAACATTCAACAACAAACAATTAAAATGGCAGTGTTACTAATTTCATAGTGTATCAGGGCAAAATAACGAAAAATTACTATCTACAAAATAAAGTAAGATTTAATTAAGAACAAAAATACATAACATGATTTTTACAAATCATTTTATTTAATATAATAAATAACAAAAAGTATACAACTAGTTAATTGAATAATAGTTGAAAAGTATACTTATTTAACATGACTATCCCTGATTTTGTGACTAAGAAAATGATAAGGTTAGCTTACAAATTTATATAAGACGAAAGGAAAGGAATCTCATGTGGTCAAATGGTCTTTTCCAAAACAGAAAGAGGTCTAGGGGTTAGAGACTTATCTATTATCACCACTGTAACCAATATTAAAAAAAATTCAAAGTATTGGGATAAGAGTGATTCTATTTTGGCAAAATAGATCCAAAATAGGTATATTAAAGAAAAAACGCTTAATGATATACAAATCAAGCTTACTGTAGATTCGCATTTTTGAAAAGCTTTTATCTCAGAAAAGGAATCTAATGGATAAATGATTAGATTGTAGGGCCAATAGTACGATGTGTGGAGATCTGATACTCCGATAAACAAGTTGAGGGGAATGGTGGAAAATATTAAAGATAAAAAACATTAATACATGTTAGCTGAGGGAATTTAGTCAAAGATGCCGACAAAATTGACAAAATTCTCTATTTTGTCGTGGAGGGTGAAATGAGATCACCTGAACACGTTTAAAAAGTTGGAAAGTACAAGTACCTTCTGCTTGCTTGTCATGCAATCTGAAAGATGAAACTAAGAGTCATCTTTTCTTCAACTATTTTTATTCCAGATCTCTCTTAATTTCGTTGGCTGAGCACCTGAATTTCACCTTTCTGAAAAAATAATGAATATTTCAATTTCCACCCAATCCAGTCCAGATATTAGATTGGAGGATCAGACGGAGGCTGCGCAAAAAATTAAGGACCACTAGCTCTCTCCCTTGGAGGCTACAATGAAATGTTATTGAGTGTTTGTCGTGACATACATGGACGGAAAGAAATAAAAAGTATAGAAAACACGTAGTAGGCCTCTTAAGGCAGTCTTTAAAGAGGTCATTAAAAATATCATTCTTTCCTTTCATTACAAAAAGAACTGTTGTCACCCTTTGGAGACATCTATGATTGAAGTATGAGAGACAAATCTCCTGAGACAACGTATCTAGTTAATGTATAAGTAGACTACATAACTAATGAAAGAGAATGAATGAGTTTTTTGTTCATTTATTTTTATTTTTGCTTCTATTTATATATTCTATGTAAACTGGGCAATGGTCAATGGACAATTGGACATTGACTTTATTTTTTTTAATGAAATTTTTTTACTTTAAAAAAAAATAAATGGAAAATATTTTTATAAAATTTTAACTTTTAACCTGAGATGTGAAGATGTAAACGGATAGTTAACCACGGTTAGATCTGAATCTAGATTCTAGACTCCCAACCCTTCATATGCTGCCGAATGCCGATGTTCTCTCTCTCCCTTGTTAACCATTCATCCTCTCTCCATCTCTATAAATACGACTCGATCTCGACCAACACCTGTGCGCCTCTTTCGATCTCATCGTTATTCCCACTTCCTCGCCTTCCTCTTTGGAGAACTGCTCTTAGCCTCTCAGGTATAATTCCTCTTTTCTTCTTCTATCAGGTTTCCATTTCTCGATTTCTTTTCGGTTCTGCTTCGCCGTGTCGGATCTCGATTTTCATTGTGTGTCGGTGGATTTCGAGTGAGGTTGAGGTTGTCGTTTGAGCTTAGCTTAATATTTATTTTTTCCTCTCTACCTTTTGCGATGTAGATCTGGACAGTGTTGTTTGTTTCAACTGTTTTTCATTGTTTTTTAATAGATCTGGTCGTCATTTTTTGTTTTGTTATTACTTTGTAAGATTTGCGTTTTGATCTGTTTTGCTGTAAATATGAATTTTATCTATGGTACGTTTTAGATCTGAGGTGATGTAACGTTTTCTGATTTTGTGGTGTTAATTGGTGTGGTTTTTAATCGATTTGCTGTTCTCGGCGATAGATCTAGTCATCTGAAGCAGGATTATGTTTTTCCGATGGACTTTATTTTTTAAGTCTGTAGTTCGCAGATCCGAAGTGGTGTTGACTACTAATGTTCATGTATTGAATCGGTTGAGTTGTTGAGATCTTTCGTTACTCTTTGTTTTGATTTTTATAATATTGACACCTGGCAGGTAGATACCGAATTATTCGCTTGATTTGGTGAATTTAGATTTTATTATTAATTCATGATGTCGTTTTCACGTGCAACTATCTTAGCTTTAGGTCCAGTATTTTTCTTCTTCCAAGCGTGCGTTCTGTATTTGCAAACGTTTCTTTTTATTTGAAGAATATGCAAATAGTTGAATAAATATATTATAATAGAAACGTACGTACTTTTGCTTTTTTCTTAGTTTCTTCATTCTACATATATAGTGTTGAGATCACAATGATATAATTTCATTTTCTGGATCTGGCTTGCCTTAGTTTCTTCTTCTTTAGATCTTAAGAATACGTGTCTTTTTTATTCATCATTTATTTTTACCTTTGGAATTTAGAATTTTCTCGAATGTTCTCAGATTCGTTTTATATTTTTGATTTGGAGTTATTATGTATCAGTATCTTCTATTCCAAAATCTCACCAACTGTCCTTGTTTTTTGTTAAAAAAATAAGCAATTATTATTTTCCCGTATAATCAGGAAAATGGCGTCCCATATTGTTGGTTATCCTCGTATGGGCCCGAAGAGAGAGCTTAAATTTGCCCTTGAATCATTTTGGGATGGCAAGAGCAGTGCTGACGATTTGCAGAAGGTTGCCTCAAATCTGAGGTCATCTATCTGGAAGCAGATGTCCGAGGCTGGAATAAAGTATATCCCCAGCAACACTTTTTCATACTATGACCAGGTTCTTGATACCACGGCTATGCTCGGTGCTGTACCTGCAAGGTATGGTTGGAATGGTGGTGAGATTGGATTTGACACCTTCTTTTCAATGGCTAGAGGAAATGCTACTCTCCCTGCAATGGAGATGACCAAGTGGTTTGATACCAACTAGTAAGTAACATTTATTAAGCAATTTCCAGGCTTGATTTTTTTTTTTTTGCATTCGGCCTATTTGTTTTTATACTGTATTAATTCAATGACTGACATTTGAGTGATTGTTTCCAGTCATTTCATTGTTCCTGAATTGGGTCCAGATACTTCATTCTCGTATTCTTCTCACAAAGCTGTCTCTGAATACAAGGAGGCAAAGGAGGTATTTGATATTATCTGATTATACATTCATTATTTACATAGTTTTTTAATACATTGTCGATTTCTTACCTTTTTCTTCTTCCTATTATGTAGCTTGGCATTGATACAGTTCCAGTGCTTGTTGGTCCTGTTTCCTACTTGCTTCTTTCAAAGCCTGCTAAGGGAGTGGAGAAGTCCTTCTCTCCACTTTCTCTTTTGGAAAATGTTCTCCCTGTTTACAAGTAATCCAAATTTCTTATCCTCATTTTTTGATATAGATTATCTATTTCTCCTTTTTCCCTTCATCTGTTGTCATATTAAGTAAATATTACCCTTGCTATATTCAGGGAAGTTATCAGCGAGTTGAAAGCTGCTGGTGCCACATGGATTCAGTTTGATGAACCCACACTTATTAAGGATCTTGATTCTGAACAGCTTGATGCCTTTACCAAGGCGTATGCTGGCCTTGAATCGTCTTGTGCTGGTTTGAATGTGCTTATCGAGACATACTTCGCTGATGTTACCCCTGAGGTTTTCAAGTAAGTTAATCGTCTCTTGAAGTTCTTTTGCAGGATTTTGTTTTCCATATATGTAATCTATTTTTTCCCATCAACAGAACTCTCACCTCCTTAAAAGGTGTCACAGCTTATGGTTTTGATCTTAATCGTGGAGCTAAGACGTTGGATTTGATCAAGAGTGATTTCCCAGCTGACAAATACCTTTTTGCTGGAATTGTTGATGGTAGGAATATCTGGGCTAACAATCTAGCATCATCTATGACCACTCTTTCCTCCCTTGAGAGTATCGTTGGTAAAGGTATGTTTTTTATACTTAAATATGTAACTTCTGACTAATTTACACCATTAAATAATATTAGAATATACTGATGATGTATTATATCTTTTTCTTTATGCAGACAAGTTGGTTGTTTCAACCTCATGCTCCCTTCTGCATACTGCTGTTGATTTGATCAACGAGACAAAGCTAGACAGTGAAATTAAGTCATGGCTCGCTTTTGCTTCTCAGAAGATTGTTGAGGTGAATGCTTTAGCTAAGGCATTGGCCGGACAGAAGGATGAGGTTAGTCTGTCAATCAAACAACTATTTGTAACTTTTCTTCATATCTGTCTTTTCCCTATTTCTCAAGTCAATACTTTCTTAAATTCATGCAGGCTTTTTTCTCAGCAAATGCTGCTGCTCAGGCTTCTAGGAAGTCATCTCCAAGAGTTAACAATCCTGAAGTTCAACAAGCTGTAAGGATTTCAGTATATTTTCTTCTTTTTCCATCTTCTTTTTTATGTTCAATTCCAATTGACTTCTTATTCCTACCTTGATATTTTTTAGGCTTCTGCTCTGAGGGGATCTGACCACCGACGTTCCACTGATGTTAGTTCCAGATTGGATGCACAACAGAAGAAGCTTAATCTTCCAATTCTTCCTACCACAACCATCGGATCATTCCCCCAGACTGTTGAACTCAGGAGAACTCGCAGAGAATACAAGGCAAAAAAGTGTGTGATAATATATATATATCCCACTTCTGCATTTTGGTTCTCTTTTTTTTAGGCTGTTCAAACTTATTTATATCCTATTTCGTACAGGATCTCTGAGGAAGCCTATATCAGTGCTATGAAGGAAGAGATCAGCAAGGTTGTCAAATTGCAGGAGGAACTTGATATTGACGTCTTGGTTCATGGAGAACCTGAGGTTAGTGTGCTTTATATTTATTTCCAATGTTCGAGGCAATCGTAATTTTTTTTAAAAACACCAATCAACCAACTGTCCTGCATTCTGCAGAGGAACGATATGGTTGAGTACTTTGGAGAGCAATTATCCGGGTTTGCTTTCTCAGCCAATGGTTGGGTGCAATCTTACGGATCACGTTGTGTGAAGCCTCCAATCATCTATGGTGATGTGAGCCGCCCCAAGGCTATGACTGTCTTCTGGTCTTCAATGGCACAGAGCATGACTGCCCGTCCCATGAAGGGAATGTTGACTGGACCAGTCACCATTCTCAACTGGTCTTTTGTCAGAGATGACCAGCCTAGGTTCGAGACATGCTACCAGATTGCTCTCTCTATCAAGAAGGAAGTTGAAGATCTTGAAGCGGCTGGCATTAATGTAAGTTTTTTTAACTCAATTTCGCATCTATTTTAGATTTTAAATACTTTTGTTTACTGTTTTCTTTCTTTCTTTCAGGTCATCCAAATTGATGAAGCTGCCCTGAGGGAGGGTTGTCCTCTCCGCAAGTCGGAGGTGGCTTTCTACCTGGAATGGGCAGTACACTCTTTCCGCATCACCAACTGTGGTGTCAAAGACACCACTCAGATCCACACCCACATGTGCTACTCCAACTTCAATGACATTATCCATTCCATCATTAACATGGATGCCGATGTGATCACAATTGAGAACTCTCGTTCTGATGAGAAGCTTCTCTCAGTTTTCCGTGAAGGTGTGAAGTACGGTGCTGGAATTGGCCCAGGTGTTTATGACATCCATTCACCCAGGATCCCAACTACCGAAGAAATTGCTGACCGCATCAACAAGATGCTTGCCGTTCTTGAGACTAACATCCTGTGGGTGAATCCGGATTGTGGTTTGAAGACCCGTAAGTACAGTGAGGTCAAGCCTGCACTTACCAATGTTGTTGCTGCTGCCAAGAAACTCCGAACTGAGTTGGCCAGCGCCAAGTGAGCAATAGATATTTTCAGCCAATCCATCCATAACTATTTCGTTCCTTCCGAATTGTCCTCCATGTTTTTTAGCAATAAATAATTACGATGAGTGTTTGTTAGCCTCTCTCTTTTAATAGGTCTGTGTTTGTTCTTTTTTATCTTTTTATAAATCGTCAGCGGTTATTGTTGCCACGGTGATGAATATATCAATCTACCATGTTATGACTATGAAATCAAATCATTTTATTTTATTTTGAGACGGTCAGACGGAAGATTGTTTATCGAATATATATAATCCAAAAGTGAAAGTCAAACATAGCGGCTTGTGGGATGTCGCTGCGTTGCACGTGTTTAAAATATTTATACAAAAATGGCCCCAATAAATTTTTGACCGAATAATTGAATTGTACGGAATTATTTTATACGGAAAATTGAACATTTCAAAGCAATTGATCAAATGAATCGATACAACTCTAAAAGAAGTATAACCAGAATCAATTCACCTGAGATGAAGTCAGGTCCGACGATTTAAACGACCACGGATACCAAAAGACATTACAGATTATTTATCACATTTAATAGTCGAAGCACTCATAAATCATAATACGATCCCTGACAGACATTACAGATTTACAGCTAAGCCAGTTATCTTCGGTAGACAGAACTTGAGCCGCGTCTTCTCCCAAATCCATTCAAGCTAGGGTTTCTTTTACTTCTTTCTCTGCTAAATGTTGAATGTCCTTCGAGATGGATGATAATCAATGAAGAATGTATCAGAGGTCTTTAGATCATCAAACCGGAGACTCACTTCATCCTTGTTGGGGTTTGACTTCCAAATTATGTTTCAACTAATATGGTGGCTGATGCTTTATCAAGATCATTTGAAAAAGGAGAAGATGTTATTTTCTCACAATCCTCTAAAGTATGTCCAGGTTTTTTTTTGGCACTATCAATTCCTATATATATACCTTGATTAATAAAATTAGACAGAAAAATATGGACTCTACAACAATTAATTCAGTAAATTAAAAACAAATCCAAGTCATTGGTGGGTTTCTCAGTTCAGAGGGATTAATCAAATTAATGGGTAAGATCTATTTACCTAAGGATTTTGAAATCAAGAAGAAGATCATAAAGGAATATCACTCATCATTGATAGGTGGACATTCTGGAATCAAAGGTACAATGAAGAGAATAAATCTGCAATTCTGGTGGGAAGGTATAACAAAAAATATTAAAGAATTTGTTCAAAGTTGTGTAGTTTACCAGCAGATGAAACCAATAAACCAGAAGAAGGTAGGGTTGCTTATGCCTTTGCCTATATTTAACATGGTTTGGAAGGACATAACAATGAATTTCATTATTGAGTTGCCACAAGTTTAAGGGAAGTCAATGATTATAGTGGTAGTGGATAAACTGTCTAAATATGCTCACTTTGGGGCACTACCTGCAAATTTTAATGCAACCATGGTATCTGAATTATTTAATTCAATGGTTATAAAACTACATGGTGTCCAGAATCAATTGTATCTGATAAGGATTAGATATTCACATCCAAGTTTGGGAATGAGCTACATGCCAAGAGTGGAACTAAGCTACACTATTCCACTGCATTTCACCCTGAAAGTGTTTGCCAATCTGAAGTTGTTAACAAAACTTTAAAGATGTTTTTGAGGTGCTTTTGTCACGATGATCCTAAAAAGTGGCTGAGCTTATTACCATGGGTTGAATTATGGTATAACACTAACTACCATTCTTCAATGAAAACACCATTCAATGTGTTGTACGTATGGTAGAGACCCCCCCTGGAATTATACAATGCAATCCAGGTGATTCAGTTATTGATGCAGTAGATCTAACTATGCAAGTAAGAGAAGAGGCTTTGAAATATATTAAATCAAATTTACAGAAGTGTCAAGAGGTCATGAAATTAAAGACAGGCACAAAAAGAAAAGATATCGAATTTAAAGTGGGAGATTGGATTTGGGTGAAATTAAAACCATACAAATAATCTATTGTGACTTGCAGACTGAACAACAAATTATGCAAAAGATATTTCAGACCTTACCGAATCACCAAGAAAATTAGTGTTGTGGTACTACCTCCAGGAAGTCGGATCCACAATACATTCCATATTTCGAAACTGAAGGCTTATAAAGGAGTATTACCACCACCTGAAGAAAATAGCCCAATTCTAGCAATTGATAACCAGCCGATTTTGTACCCAATAGCATTAATTGATTTCAAGAAGATTTACCTCAATGGGAAGCAGACATATCAAGTACTGGTGCACTGGAGCGGATCTACACTTGAAGACGCATCTTGGGAGAATTTAGAAGACTCGAAGAATATGTTTCTTGTTATCGTCAATGAGGACATGACGATTATGGAAGGAGAGGAGCATGATACGATCCGACCTGACACTACAACTATCGTGCGAGAAGTACTTTGGACAATTGAAAAAGAGGGAATGGATGCAGTAAACCTAATCGGGTGTCTAGGGCTCCGAAGTGATTTGGGGATTTCACATCTGATTTCTGAGGCGGAAGGCTTTGAGCTGGGCCGACAACTTAAAAGTTTATTTAATTAAGAAATTTCTTTAATTATTGTTGGATCGGAGTAAACCGTTTTATAGTTTGTTTAATTGTATTTTTTTTTTTTTTTTTTTGAAACAAATAAATTTAGTTTACAAAAAATAGAATATAGAAAATTAGAAATATTTGTCGAGTGGCTTCCATACGAACTACGAAGGAAAAATCTTAAAAAACCCTATTTTCTTGCATTTAAAGTTTTGATGATCATGTTAATGGTCATTTATTCTGTCTATTACATCTGTACTTGGGCTCAGCCCATAAACCTTTTTAAGATCTTTCATCGGGAGAAAAAAACAGATCCAAGGCAGAAGTTTGATTAAATAAAGATCGACAAGAATCAATATATTTTTTTTATTAGATATTGTAATTAATCAATAATTAGATTAAAATTCTAATAGACCCAATCAGTCAGTGAGTGTCCACTCGCGTGATCAGGTAGCTAGCTAGCTCGATGTTCAGGGATCGTTGCTAGGGATTTTGTCGGTGTCAATCGATCGAAAGCACGATGAACAAATCGAGGCTTAACAAACTCTGCCAGCAGCACAAATTTCTACCTCCTGAATTCGAAGTAGAGAGGATCGGACCGGATCACGATCCCCGCTTCAAAGCCACGGTCTCCATCGGGGAGTTGACCTTCAGTGGGATGGATTTCTGCAAGTCGACAAAGGTTGCGCACTCCCAAGCCGCTGGAGTCGCGCTGAACCATTTTATTTCACTGTTTTCGACTGAGCCAAAGATCGAGCTTCCAGATGCTCCGGTGGATGGTAACGTGGGTGTTTTGGGTATGTAACCAATTTTTTTATTGAGTTTTTTTTGGGGATTTTTTTTGTGTTTGTTTATTTGGAAATGGATTATTTGAAGATATTTTATAAGAAGAATAAGGAGTTTTTATCTACTTTTTTTTAGGTTCTTTGAATGAAACGTTTGTACAAAGTAACGAACAACCTCAACTACAAGAACCTACTAATTCCATTCCAAACGTTTCAGAAATTGAAACAAGGAATGCTTTAGGTATTGCAAGTTAATGATTGTATTTTATTTTTGTCATACTATTTTTGGAGAATTTTATTTATTGAGTTTTCTTATTCTTTCCTTTTGCTATTAAATTCAATTCTGGGTTTAGACTTTGCATTTGCTTGCAAGAGTCGTCTGCAGAATTATGCCCAGAAAAAAAAATGTGGTTTGCCATTCTACTCTACAGTTCAAGAATCTTCATCTACCCCCCCTCGTTTTAAGGCTACAGTCACAGTTCAAGGAAAATCATACGAAGGACAAATCTTTGCCAACTCCATAAAGGCAGCAGAGAATGAGGCTGCAAAATATGCTCTATCATTCTTTCCTGAACTGCCAAACGAAGATGTAACATTTTCATTTCAAGTTATACGTATCCGTTTCACAATATGATATTTATCTGTTGCCCTGTTATCTAAATAGTTTTCTGTTTGTTTTCCTTCAATGTTTTATAGGATATTTATAAGAATATCTTACAGACACTGCTCCAAAAAGAAATGAAGCCACTGCCAATCTACAAAACTGCCATGGATGGTCCCTCACATATTCCGTCATTTGTATCCACTGTTGATATAGAAGGTGAACAGTTTGTTGGAAAATCTGCAAAATCAAAAAAACAAGCAGAACAGAATGCTGCGAAAGTTGCTTACAATATATTATTTAATGAATGTACGTAAATGCTTCCAACATAAATCCTCACTTCTAAGAAATTTTGAAATAATAACTTATGTCAATGCTTTGATATTTTTTCCCTTATACATCCTCAGATAAATTGATGAAACCTAAATCTCAATCACAACATGTATCACAACAACTTGTATCCCAACCTTCCTCAAATGAGCCTCTCTCTGTAATATGCGGTAAGCCAGTAATAATGGGATTTTTTTTTATTTTTTTTATTTTTACGTTGCAATAAACTATTCTTTTTATAAATGAAGTTTATTTTTGGTTAGAAATGAAGGGATACAGTCCTGGATCCTGATTACAAAATATCACGAGAGATGACGAGTGTCACTATCTTAATCTTACACAACTATTCCCAAAGCATTCAATAGATGTGGGATTCAGCCTCAGGATGTGGGATTACCAAAAGTTGAGCGCCGCCTTTTTGAACTATGGCTGAGTTTGCTAGTTTCCAGAACGAATTGTTTAAGGTTTCTACCATTGCAACGAGGACAATCCTTGATTATGGGTAGTCGAAAATAAGGTTTTTGATAGGTGCGCACTGCGCACGCATATGCTACCATGCGAGATCCTCTCATCGCCTAATGAGGGGCTCACATATTTATGGGTCTTAGCCGGATTTGACCCGGATCCGTCTAAACCCGACCCAAATACCCAATTATAAAGGATGTGAGCATTACATATGATTCTATATCCTATAAGAAGCACAATCTTTCACAGATTGAAATACAAGCTATACGCTCATGGGACTCCAACCTCTTGAGGCTTTAATCCTTGGCCAGTTAGTCAGGGTCGTAGCTGCATAAGAGATAGACAATGTTTTTACATTTACTGTACTTGCATTTCCCTATATTATTCTGTAATCTTGGGCCATGCCCAACCTCTTTTCAGTAAGAAAGTTTTAATTTCTCAAAAAAAAAAAAAAACTAAAAGGAAAAAAAAAAAATGAAAACCTAACAACTCTACCCATGATTTTTCCTACCACTGTCCAGCCTTCCAACCTTCCCATCCTTCGACCCTTGCCGGAGTTTCCATACACCGTCGGATCTACATACATACATCCTCAATTTTGGAAAATTTACTATACTATATTTACTTTACCTTATTATTAATTAATTTTTATACAAATAATACGAGGATACTTATATAAAACTTTTAAATTTTATATAATTTCAGATTTTAGTTATTTTATATTTAGATATTTTTATTTATCTATTTAAATTTCAGATTTAATTATTTTTATTTATCTATCTAAATTTCGGATTTGGAGATTTTAATTATTGCATTTTTATTTGTTATTCATTTATTGTATTTTTATGTTAAATTATTAGAATTTAATTTGACAAGTTTTTTATTAGAAAAAAAGGGAAACAAAAAATCTTTATATGTCAAAAATAAATTTCTTTGGCTAATTATTGCGCATACCTCCGTGGAAATCCTGCCTCCGCCACTGCTTCCAGATCTTTGCACTTCGTTGGAGCTTCCTTCCTGCATTCGCTGGTTGCTTCATCTGCACTTGCCGGACCAGGTGGTGGCCCGATCTGTATAAAAAATACACTATAATTTTATGCTTGCATATTTGCTCGCATATGTGACCAAGCGCTCGTCCCATCCTGGTTGAAAAAGAGATGGGCTCTAGTCCCATCCTGGTTGTTGCAGAGTAGGCTGGTTGTTGGTGTTTGTATTCCTCATTCTCTAAGTCTTTGAAAAGTATTTAGGTGTTTCCATTTAATTCTCGACAATATTATGGGGAACTTAGTTGGCATGTGAGACCATATAATCTTGCGGGTCCTTATGCCTTTTTTTAAAGTGCTTCTAATATGACCCCTTGGTTCTTTAATGGAGAGCTTGTCTTCTATGTGATGTTATAGTTTGCCCAATTACCCTACACTCCAAGCATGAGTTTGTCTTCGTTTGCAGCCATAAATGACTTACAAAATATAAGTCAATGTTTGGTTTAATGGGGATAGTAGTCAGGATCTATTCCTAATATATCTCTTCTGTACCCCATTTAGTGAGAAATGAATAGATTCATTGCGGTCCCAAAATTCAAAGGCTCTCATAACATAAGAAGCTTTACTGATAATACGTAGGACTGTCACTACTAGACCTCCCTCAGTCTTTGGAAGGATTATTTTGGACTAGAGAATTCCTTTTCTCTAATCCCCAATGAAATGGTAGGATATCTTTTTTTTGGCAATAGTATGTTTTCTATTGTCTTGGTTAATTTTTTTTTAGAAAATTGTCTGGGTTAATTTCCAACATTGATTGAAGGATTTTTTCTTCCCTGTGATGGGGGGGGTCTATATATGTGATTGGTAATTTCTTGGCTGGAAATCCTAAAATTGATTGGAGCTCAACATTATCCTCATTTCCTTTTGAAAAGACGATATTCTGATAGAACTCTTGGATGTGTTTAATTCCAGACTTGTGTACAGTGAAAATTGTTTGAAGCGTAGTTTTTAAGGCGATAATACGGGCCAACACCTTTAGACGCAGGTCGGGTTAAGCGGATCCGATTGGATCCGTTTAACCCAAATACCCAATTATAATCTAAAATAATAATAATAATATATATAGGGTTTTAAAAATGGTAATATGATTTTAAAAATCCCTTCCCCTTCTCTACGGTGAACTCTACCTCCAGCCAATATCATCCGGCGATCTCTTCCTCTGGCGAACGTCGTTCTGAGTCTCCGACGACCTTCTCCAGCCCTTCTCTGGCCATCCAGAGGCTCCGGCGACCATCTCCAGCCCTGTTTCGCTTAGGCGCCTTAGGCGTTTATGCGACCAACTCCATCGCATGAACGCCTGAACGCATGTAAAATCTTGGTTTGAAGTAACTCATGCTTCTAGATTCCAATTGGGCCTTAGTCACAGTCCTATTTCCCTCCCTATTTAAGATTCTTAGGGTCGAGTTCTTAGACCGATTTATCTTTTTAGCTATGTTAAAAAAAAAATCTGAAGTTGGTGTCCGTTTCCTAATCTTAACCAACTGATCTTGCTTCTTTGCTTAAAGTCGGCTTCCTCTTTTTGAATCAGGTCTTCTAGTTTTTCTTCTTCCTATTTTCAAAGATTGACAGTTGCAAGGTGATAAATGTTGGGGTTTCCTCTAGGGATTTGACAAAAATGTCCAAATCAACCCTAGTCAGGGAGGCATGTTTAACTGAATTGCCCTTTTCCAATGCCCATTCCATGGAGAGGGACTTATTCATTTTCCGTTTTTGTTGGAGCTTTAATAACTCTGCCTCCTTGTATGTAGAGAGACATTTTTTGACTAAGTATATATATGTTGGGTCCTCCAGCCAAGAGTTGAATCCTAAAAGGTTCGGTGGCTTTCTCAGCTCATGAGATTGTTTTTTTCTGATGAAGTTGAAATTTCATTAGGAATGACGTGAGCCTTGCCCAGTATTACAACATAAAGTAAAAAATTAAAAAAACCCTTACCAGAAAAGCACTGCAGAGAGGCATGCTAGTTCTTCTAGGGGAAACACCAGTACAAACAGAAACATAAAGATAAAATTAAAAGTCAGAGGTGTCCTACTGACTACTCAGCCAATGCTTCATAACATTTGCTTCAGCCAAACCCTGATCAAAAGGTTTAGCCTTGGCCTCAAAGCAGATTTTACAATCCCTCATGACCTCTGACATCACCACATTCTCGGATCTAGAGTAACCGGTTCTCCACCTTCTATTCCTTTCTGTTAAAGTAAATATTAGAGTAAATACAATTATTTACTCTAATTAGTTAAAGTAGAATTACATTACAGTACATTTCTGTTTTTACTTTAAAGTAAATATTAGATTAAATATTAAAGTAAATAATTGTATTTACTCTAATATTTACTTTAACACTTTCATGCCATGTATGCCAAGTAACACCACCAATTAGTGATCAGAGACTCAGAGTAACCTCTAAAAGTTTGAGCCTAACCTTAGAGATTGGATGCAGACAATTACATCACCTAATCTGATATCTCTAGATCCCTAGTTTGTGAGAATGTTATAGTCATAGCCTTGTGATCAATCGTCTCATTTATAAATTCCAGTCTAGCTTCAGGCCAGAAGTTCAACCAGATCCGATTGATAAAGGCGCTGTCCAATCTAATTTGGATAAAATTGATTCCTATTTTTTTTTGAAGCAATTAAATTTTTTATTTAAAAATAAGGTCAATGCCCAATTTACAGAAAAAGAGTATAGAAATAAAACATAAGTACAAGAAATGAACAAAAGCCCATTGACACTCTCTCATTAGCTATGTAGTCTAGTTATACAGTAACTAAATACGTTGCCTCAGGAGGTTGGTCTCCCATACTTCCATCATAGATGTCTTTAAAGGGCAACAACAGCTCTTCTTGTAATACAAAATTGATTCCTATTTGGTTATTCGTCCATGTGTAATTTCCTCGATGGAAAGCATTTCCAGAATTTAGGCCATGTTAGTTGCATGTATGGATTCAGAAGGGCCACCATGGACCATGGTTGTATACCCTTGTTCCCAACCTCTCCTAAGGTGATCTTACTTAAGAGAGATTATTATCTGGTCCTCACTGCTGAATTATATCTCTGAGAGGGCTCTTCTCCTCCCTTGAGTGCTTTCCATAGACAGGGGTAAATAGGATCTCCAATCCTCCCTCGAGTACTTCTCCCTTACTCTGTTTAATGTGCCTACTGAGTGTGCCCATTACAAGGTCAAATAAGATTGGGGATAGATGTCGTCTTGTCCGATGTCCTTTTGGTCAATAAAGTAGTGGTAGAGATTCCGTCAACCATTACTGAGAAGGAAGCACTTGAAATGCAGTTGCAGAGTGCAAACTATTTTAGAAAGCAGGGGAGATTGGAGAGAAGCCCATAGCTTTCATAGTTTCTTTGAATCCTAAGATAGTATCCAATGTTACTAATACCTCATGTCAATGTTTTGGCAATATCAGCTAGGGGTGAGCTTCTCCCCTAAACCTTGCATGATCTCATCAGCTAGTAGGGTATTATCAAAGATGCTTTTCTCTACAAGGAAGGCTGTTTGGTTGACTTCAATCAGCTGACCAGAAACCTTGTGAATCCTATCAGCTAATAATCTTGTCATCATAGTTCAGGATGCACCTCTGCGCGATGCGCCACAACATGGAGCATTTGAGATTTTGCACCAGTGACATTTTTGCAAATATTTTAAAAATAAGGGAAATTTATGTATTTTTTATATATCGATCCATAAAATATAGGCATGACAATAAAATAATCAATTAAATTTTTTAGTTAAAAATATATTAGATAGAAAAATTATTATAATACATATATTTATTATAACACCCTATAATTCATTGAAATACTCTATAATTTATTTAACACATGTACACTTTATTCAGTCCCATATTAATAGGATATAAAAATTTAATAAGTACAAAGAATACTATAATTTATTTAGAGGAATTTATTTAACACATGTACACTTTATTTAGTCCCACATAGATAGAATTCAAAAAGTACAAAGAATACTCTATAATTTATTTAACACATATACACTTTTTTAGTCCCATATCGTTAGAATTCAAAAAGCACAAAAAAGGTTGGTCTTTAAATAAAGATTCATTTTGTCTAAAGCAAACATGAAGTTTTAAAAGTGGGAGAAGTTTATATTAAAAATAATATAGTTCTTTTCATGGACCAATATATAAATTTTTGACACAAATATGTTTATAAAAATTTATAAGGTCTTAAAATAATTTTTTTATTTATAATTATTTTTGTGGGCCAGTTTTTACGATTCAGACCCAACAAGCCTGTTTTAAAAGAATTAAATCAGGGTCGGATCACGCACATAGTTAGTGCGTGCATCCGTCCAATGTCCATGCTTTTTATTAATTTTTACATCAGGTTCACACATGCAATTGTTCTGAATTTTGAGATCTCTGTGGTTGTGGTGGTAGCCAACTAGCTGTGAGGATAGGCTTGCCCTTAAAGAATTGCTTCACACGTCTTTTGACAAAGTATTTTTGCTCAGGTCATATTTGCATTAGACTATTCATTTGTTCATTGTATTCACAAACATGGGAATCCTCTTACATTAGTATTTTGGTAGAATCCAATCATTCGACAATCAATATGATGTAAAGTTTTAGAACCTGATGATGTCTGGTTCAAGGTTTTTTAGGCGGCCATGCGGTCATGCGATGGCCATGACGCCTAGGCGGTCGCCTGAAAATAGGGTAAATTTGCAGAATTTACCCTGAACTTATATATATTTGCTAAAAAATATGGGTAAATTCAGAAACATTTAAAAAAATATATACATAAATTTTAAAACCTGAAATTACTAATACAAAGTAATAGACTATTAATCTAAAATTTAAAATGTAAATACATAGATTATAAGACTTCTATGAATTTAGGGTTAGAAAGGTGCAAGAAACAAGAAAGAAAAGAGGTTAGGGTTTTTTAAAACCCTCAACCTCTTATTTAAATGGGTCTTAAATGGGTGGTTGGGCCTTATATTTAAATTAAAAAAATAAATTAAAAATAAAATAAAAATAAAACAGACCTATTGGGTTAGGCGGATCCGATCCGGATCCGCCTAACCCGCTCCAGCGCATGGTTGCCTATGCGACGCCTAGGCGTCACATGAAAAAGCTTGGTCCGGTTTGTGAAAGGTAGGAACACCACTCACCACCGCGATAACTGAATAATTTGAGTCCAATTGAGTTAGATAGTTGGGGCTTGGGGTACAATTTAAGGTATGGTCTAGAGTTCATGAGGTGAGGGATCCATACTCATGCATGTTTTATTCCCATCTTTCGAAGATTGGAACTGTTTAGTCTAGAGTGAGATCCATCCTTTTTTCTCAGGACTGACTTCTTCTTAGGTCCGAAAGGCTTTTAGAGTTTTTGGATCAGATAGTTGGTTTCGGCCAATTACACAGCAGAACCCTCTTCCATTCCTCATTCTAGGGCTTTAAGGTTTGAACTAATTTTAAGTTGCCCTGTTCCATACTCATGCTGTCCATTTTTCAAGTGGGCCTTAATCTTGATGGCCAACACATCAGAAGTCCATCTTAAATTTTAGTGTCAAATTTGTTATTAATTTTCCATTTCCATTTTCATTTTTAATAACTTTTTGAGTTTTTACTTTTTATGACAGGTGAAAATAAGGAAGTAAGTGTTTTCTCTATAGATCCAATCCATTCTATCCCAGAACTTCCGACATCTCGCAAAAATTTGAATACTAGTCATCCTCATGATGTATCTGCGGACACAGAAGATCAAACCGCATCGAAGAAGACCAAAATTCAACTTACACAGAAGCTTTCTTCATCAAAAGAAAAACACTCATCTGACTCTTCATTACTCATTCCTGATCTTCTTCAGGCAATTGCAAATGAAAATATTGCCCAAAGACAGAAGAAAGTCTTCATTGTACCCGCTAAATCTGGTATGGTGATACCAGAAGGGGCTACAATATTGTCTTCTAGTGATGATTCATGGGTTGCCTTCAACATTAATGCTTCTAATTAGTAACAAATTTCTTTTTAGAGGGCGTTTTGCTAATGTTGCTGAAATCGACTCACCTGTTTTATTATCTTTGTAATCTTGTTTTGGGGGCTGTCCATGATCAATAGAATTTTACCTTTTATAGAAGAAAGTTTCTATGTAATCTAGATGTTTTTCTAATCCAAATTTTAATAAAACTACCTTCCTTTTTTAACTGTGGCTTATCTTATAATTTCCTTTCTTTGTGATGCAATAGTGATGCATCACATGGTCTGTGTGCCGCTTATAATCAGCATGCTGAAGACTCCAACAGTGTTGGACTGTTGAAGATATAATTATGTGTAAGGGACAAGGTGGACCTTTTATTTCTAAAGGATTGTCCCATGAATGGTTCAACCAAGGTTGGGCCATCTCTCCTTCCTTTTAGGAGGCCTTCAACTCACATCATTTGATTGTGCACTACTAATATTGTGAGTATAAATATAACGAACCACCAAGGGAGGAGCAATTTTGTGTTAATTGTTCCATATTAGTTATTGAATACCATTGTTTTAGTTCTCTTCTTTGACTGTTCGTGGGTTAGGTATTGAATACCAATTGTACCATATCTTCTACTCTTTACCTGATTCTTGGTGGATTCCAAGAAATATCAGTACGTTTGCATTGATCGAAGAAGATATTCTATCTTTTTCAGTGTATTTAGTATTTACTATTCTCAGATCCAGATGCTACATCAGGTCAGAGCTTGAGTTAATCGAGTGTGAGCCATGACTGAGAACAACGTGAATGTTAGTCGGGAGGAATGAGAGACACTTAACAAGACCATTGCGGATCTTGCTAACATGATGTGGGAAGGATATCAAGACTTGAGGAGATCCGTCACACTAGCTAACAATCACCCACAACACTTGACACATGACAACAGAGAGATCGGAGGAACACTGAGTAATCCACTAATGATCGACAACGCACATCTGGTGTTCTGGATGCACCGATTGAAACTTACCAGCGCCGAGCACCTGAGATACCATTCCAAACTCATCAACGAAGACCTTGGAATCCTGTCGAGGATTAACAATTCTTTCGACGATCATCGGATATTCCTTTCCAGGTGTAACGTTGCCGGCCGGCCGACCCTTCGGTAGTCACTTACCAAAGTCGGTTAGGCGGAGAGCATTGGATCAATATGAAGATCTATTGGAAGAAAATGTCCCTATTAAAGGAGGAGCTCCAAATTACACTTATCAGAGAAGGCCAAGAGACCAAAGGGACAAAGGAGAATTCACTGATGAAAACGATTACCAAAGACAGTATCGGAGACAAAACAGAGGATATGGAAAATTTAAGCTGAATATGTATATTCCTTCCTTCAATGGGACACTTCATATTGAAGAATTTATTGAGTGGATGATTGAGGTCGAAAGATACTTCACAAGTTCTATAAGGTGCCATTGTCTATTGGTAGAAGATACAAAGATGAGATAGTGTGTGATGTTGTCAATATGGATGCCACCCATGTGTTGCTAGGAAGACCTTGGCAATATGATGTGCATGCCAACCACAAAGGAAGAACCAATCATTATGTAATTCAAGTAGAGAGTATGGGGATTTCTCTTTTACCTCATCCTGCAGAGAGATCTAAACAAACTGAAAAACCCAATTTAATGGTGCATTCACAGAAGGAGTTTAAACACGTCCTAAGTGTAAATTCGGAAGGGTTAGTTATTGTAGTCAAGGAGGTAACAGAAATCAAGAAGATCTGCATTCCTACAGCTATATCAGAATTATTGAAGGCCTTCCCAAGTATAACAGAGAATGTAGTGATAAAGTTGCCACTTCACATAACTATTGACCACAGAATAGATCTTATGCCTGGAGCTTCATTGCCAAATTTAGCATACTACAAACTCAGTTCAAAGATAGAAATATTACAATCTCAAGTGGAACAATTGCTGAAAGATAGTTTGATTAGAAACTCTACAAGTCCTTTTGCTGTTCCTGCCTTGTTCCTAAAAAATGGTGACTGTAGGATGTGTGTTGATAGTATCTAGAACTATCAACAAGATCATTATTAAATATAGGTTCTCTATTCCTAGTCTGGAGGAATTAGCTAGTAGAAGCTGAATTCTTCATAAAATTAGACTTGAAAAGTGGGTACCATCCGATGGGCAATACAGAAGTGGTGAACATGTTATTGTGAAACCTACCAAGGACTTTAGTAGGACAAAATAAAAAGAAATGGGATATATGCATTCGATTTGCATTTAATAATATGGTCAACAGATCTATTAGAGTCAGTCCATTCATGGCAGCCTATGGACACTAGCCAAAATAGTCTGTGGATATATCAAATGTACCATTCAACCAACCTGCTGTAGAGGACATTATTAAAAAAAACCAGGCACCTTCATGGTCCTATTCTAAATTAAAAGCAAGAAACTATGGACCCTATAGAATACTACAGAAGATAGACAATGCCTATGTGAGAAAACTAGTCATGATTCATATCATTAAAGATAGATCACCTTCATTGTCCTATTCTAAACTAAAAGCAAGAAATTATGGACCCTATAGAATACTTTAGAAGATAGACAATGCCTATGTTATTGATCTGTCATAAAATTTCAACATATCAAGTTGTTTTAATGTGTGATATCAGAAAATATTTCCCTAAAGTTGATTCAGATGTTCAATTAGGGACAGTTGAAACTAAAGAAAGAGTGCATGACGCAACACATGGCCTGTGTGCTACTTATAATAAGCATGCTGAAACGTGAGCCTCTTATTTCTAAGGGATTGACCCATGAATGGATAGACCAAGGTCGGACCATCTCTCCTTCCTTCTAGCAGACTTTCAGCTCATGACATTGGATTCTCTATTACTAATGATGTGAGGATAGGACCACCAAAAGAGGATAACTCTGTTAATTGTGCCTTACTTATCAGGTATCAAATACCATATTCTACATTATTCATCTTTGACTGTTTTTGCTATTTGTTTTACTCTTCATTCTTCCAAGAAACTTTGGAAGTATTTGGGATTTCCATCTTTGGCTTTAGAAGTTAATTCCGTACGTGGCTAGAATCATAAACTTAGTAATGATTGTAATAACTACAAGATCGCTGTATTGACTTTTTATTCAATTAACAAAATAACCAAAAAAGTAACTCTAATGATAAAATTAAAGAGGAACAGAATTGTTATTTGTTATTCTTAATGCCATCAATAAATTAATTAATAAATACGACAAATGAAAAGCATTAACAGAGAGATAGTGTGATGCTATGGTATTCAAGGGTGCAAACAATTGCTTGCAAAATGGAATTACATGAGCACACCAGATGTATTATGGAGAGCTTTCATTGTGATCTTGAACTTTCCTGCAAGTGATTTCTTTATTTCAGACGATGATGAATTGTTGCTGATAACAAACTTTTTGATGAAGAATTCGAAGTTCTGGCTAAGTACTTCCTGTTCAGGTATTGTAGCTACACGGGAGAAAACGTTCCACACATTGGCATCTGTCTTCTCGAAAATCATCTCGAACAACATTCGGAAATGTACAATCCATCTAGGGGTGAGCTTTTTGGGATCAGTAAAATCGACAGTCTTTAGTATTGAGATGGACATGGTGAAGGAACACAGCATTTCAGATACAAATTTAGCAAGATTCATTGATCTTCTTAATTCCATGGTATCTAATTCTTTGAAGTGGTCCCATAAGCAATACTGAAACCATCAAAAAAAGAATAAATTAGAAAATATGTGTGAAATAAAACATGAACAAAAAATTTTAAAATTCATTTCAGTATTTTAGATGGCATCTAGTTCTTTATAGTGATTTTATAAACAATACCGAAAATTGAAATCAATAACAGAGCAAGAAAATCGAAAATATAAGTGTGAAATTATAAATGGGATTTTTTTTAACATTACGTCTATTTTTTTGCAGAAAATTAACTATATTATTATTTTATGACTTTGTTGGTAAATCAAATGTTTTCATAAAAACTTAGTTTTATTTGTATATTTTTCTAATCCAAATCGATTTAAAACAAAACCAAGTTGATATCTACCTGAAGAATTAATATTTTGTCAAATAATCCACAAGAGCAAACCACATATGACACACCATGACATAAACTAAACAACTAATGGTAATAATATCCAATCAATATTTTTAAAGGTTACAACACAAACCTGCAAAGTAAACTTGTGATTCTTATCATGGCTGCATAGCTTGGAGGCCAAAACAACATAGTACTTATTAAAAATACTCTCTTGTAAACAACATTCGACAAGAACTCTCATAATTTCTCTATCCTGTAGGAGAAGATTGAATGTTTAAGACAGATTAAGAAACCATCTTAAAATGTATCGAACGAACCATTTTGAAACGTAAAGAAAAAATAGATTAACCTGTTTCCCAGTCAAATCTAAACGTAGAAGCTTCTCAAAGGCATCAACATAATCTTCTGCACTAATAATGATACAAAAGATTGCTCTTCTCACATCAGTATTCATCCTCTGAGAAGCAGCAAGTTTCATCAATTTTTGTGTCTCTGTAATCTCTCTGTCAATTGTTGAGGCAACTTCTTCAACATGTTCTACTGTAGAATCAATTTCCCCTGAAAACCACCACTGTCCCTTCTTTTCTCGATCAAGAAGTTTCGCCCATTTCAGTCCACGAAGCAAAATATCGTCTGATTTTAACTATGAGATATAGAAAAAAGATGCCTAATATTAGTCAAACACTAAAGAAACAATTAAAAATGCAAACTAAAATAATAACCATTAAAAATTTCTACCAACAATTGAGTATACATCAAACCTTTTGTAGCCATTTCTTTATGCGCATGTGAGGAGCTGGTTCATCTTTAGAACGTTTTTTATTATTCTTGATGTCACATATGGTTTCAAGCATGAATTCCATCTGTAATTATTTTGTAATAAATTAGTAATATAAATAATACGTTTTTGTTAATATAAAATTATGGAAAAGGAAGATAGAAAAAATACCCTTTTACTATTCAACTTAGGCTGCGTGTCTCCTGATCTACTGGAAATGGATTTTACTTCAGTCACTCTGTTTTGAATATCAAGTATAAAATCTTTCATTGAGATTGGATCATCACTTCTTAACTTCATTCCACAACCTGAAATTTACAATATCAACAAATTATAAAGGATGCTGAACTTTTATAAAGAATTATAAAGGTACAAGCGCTTAACTTTAAAAAAAACTGTAGTGAACAAAATGAGAAAGGACATGAGATGAGAAAACACAAACATTGAAGAACAGACAAGATTGTGGAGACATCCAACTCTGTCAATCTTTTGCTCAAAACAGATAAAAAATCGTAGATGAGATCACTGCAAAATCCAAACACATTAATATTTCAAGAAAAAATATGGAATAATATTATATTAAATCAACATGGGTTGAAAAAATATTAGGAGTCACACACCTAGAACAAACCCCAAAGATACAAAGATAACAGAGTAGTAATGTAATATTTCTCAAAGACAGATTATCCTCCTTCGTATATTCATCCTGAAAGCAAATGCAAAATATAATGCAAAATATAATGATTAGTACATACTAAGTTGGGAAATTATTTCAATGAAAAAAAGCATGACTATCACACATTCACACCACATATTTGAAATTTTGAAGTACTTGACCAGTTGACCTAATTCCTCTTAGTTCAATAATCATGCTCAATAATCAATATTGTTTAAAGTTGTACGTTGTTATTATCACCATTCACCAGAATTGTTTTAAAAAGGCTGAAAAGATTTTGAAACAATTTTTTTACCTCAAAGAGTGCAGCAAGAGATGCAATAAGTTTTGCGCTAAAGTCTATACCAATTGAACAAGCCATGCCAGCAACGAATGCGGCAAAAACGGCTGCATATCTGTAAATGAAAATGTAGCATATCAACTATTTAGTTTTAGTACGACGATTTGTGAATCAATTCAAGGTTCTGCATGTAGGGCCAACCGGGCAAGAAAAAACAAGTAGTACTTATTAGTGGCAACATTGTTATTATGGTTGAGTGCGAGGAAAAAAAAGAAGGAAGAAGAGAACAAACCATACCTATGCTTCTCTTAACACTAGTTTTCTCTTCTTCCTCAATTCCTTATTCACAACCTCTGGAGAGTTCCAAAAACCTCTGACAAGTTTCGGATTTCCAGCTACCTCTCTAACAGTCTCTAGGAGTCTTTAATAACTTGGGTAGCAATGGAATTGATTTGATATATAATTAACTCAAGAATTAGTTGTTTTATGATTTTGAAAAAATGGAAATACATTTCAAATAAAAAAATATCCCCTACTACATGAAAACATATTGCTAATTGTTTCTAGAATGTTTACTATGACTCAGATGCGATTTAAATTTTTGAATATCATTTGCAAGTGCTTAAGTAAAAGATTGTCCTTATGAAAAGTATTGACTCCAAATTCCATGAGAATTTTTAAAAGAAATACCATTGAGTGAAATACAATGTAAACACATTCTAATTTGTCTTACTTTCTACAAACTTAAAGCTTTAATATTTTTGAATGAATTTTCTTCTAAATAAACTTAGAATGGAGTTAAAACCTAACAATCACAATGCATTGGTATATTTCATGAAAGAAGAATTACAAAAATGAAAAAAAAAGATCTTAACTGTTCATTGCCACGAGGTCCATTGGAAACTGATGATAAAACCTCGTGTTGAATTATCTGACACCCATCACCTCGGCTAACAGACTATAAAAATTATATCATTAAAGATTGATTGCATGCATATTGAATACTATATTCTTATTTTCAAATTATATATAAGAAATTAAGAATACTTAAGGAAACTTAGCAAGAATGAACAACAATGTTACCCGTAAAAGGCTAGCAATCTCTTGTACGATCGATTCCAAATTTGACTCTGAAAGCCTGTTCAACAACCCTAAGCACCCCCACAAAATAAGTTAAAAAAATCATACTTTAAGCTAAAAATCCTGGAAAACCCTACCTCTAACTCGACGGCGAACATGAGAAAGATCCTCTGAATCATTATTTTGCCCACAGTCACGCAAATGCGGAGCCACATATGCCTTGACAGCCTCCTCTGGCTTTTTTTCAACTGTAATAACAGCTTCTCCAGTTGGACCTACTTTTTTCTCCTCATCTGATCCACCAGCCACAACCTCTTCATCTTTCTTTTCTCCGGTATCAATAACACACGAAAGCTTCTTCCTTTTCCGCTTCTTCTTCATTATACTTTTACTAGAATTATCACCTTTTTCTATCCTCTCCATCACATTTTCATCACCAATGATGCTAGAATCAAAAATCGAGGGTATCCCATCGAATAGATCATTCATACCGTCATCGAAACCAGATAATTTCCCTCCTTTAACCTTGAGTCTTTTCGCAAGCTTCCTTTCTGTTTCGATATCTTCCGCACCACAGCCGGATTCCATTTCTAAGTACTCTTCGAACTTAGTCTTCTTCTTAGGACGCATTTTCTTCTGGTGTTTTCCAATATTTCTTCGGAAACTCGACATTTATGCCAAACCAAACTCGCTCCACCGCCGCCGGTATCTCCGTTTCGCCGGTGTTGTCAAAAAGGAAACGCTCCTCACTTTGATTATATATGTCTGCTTAAGATCCGTTTATACAAACCGAATAACTATTTTATACCTATATAAGTATATATAAAAAACCTTTCTAATTTACCGTAAACCCACCCACCTTCCACTTTCCATCCGACTGAGCCGCATTCACATTTTTGCGCGGTAGTGGAAAAGCAGAAAAAAGCCAGTCGCCATTTGCCGGAGAGTTAGTTTCTTGATTCTCGATTCGATGAGGTTTGAGTTTGATCTCTCCCAGCCGATAGAGTTGGAGAAACCACAGATGCTTCCCAAGACGTCGGAATCATCCGTACCTGGTTGTGCCGCAACCAATTTCGATACGATCTACGAGCCTTCTGTCGTCTCCGTAAGTTTTTATACTCAATATTGATCCCTTGATTCTTTAGAATGAGTGAGTGAGTCTGTGGATAAGTGTTTTTTTTGCAGGAGACTGCATTGGTGAGGATGGTTATGCAGGCGTTACAAGGTAGCAAAGTTGCTCTTGATGACATTGATAGAATTTCGACATCTTTCTGCTTCATACCGGCGGATACGACTGTGCATAGGGTTCCCAATGCTTGGCAGAGATCATCAAGTGTGGCTTCTTTGGGGAAATTGCTGGGTTCCTTTGGTCGCGCTGGTCGTGTATTTCTATTTCTTCGTGAATTCGTTGACTATTTTCATATCGGAGATGATCGACCGCCTCATTCTCTGGTCAATCAGGCATTCGCTGTTGCAGTAAGAACACTATTAGAAGGGTATATATGTGCTTTAAATACTTTATCTACGTCAGTGAAACTTAGGCGCTCAATAAATGGTTTGGATCAGTCAAAGCTGATTAATTCACGTGGATTAGGGAATCTCACCAGTGTAGTTGATTCTGATATTACTGTACTAGAGGTTTACCTTCATACCAAGGAATTAAGGATTCGTTTTGAGGTTCTTGGAAATATATGCTGCTTTGGGCTTCAAAAAAGTCTCATCTCTGTATTTAAGGCTTTGGCTGTTGGTGATGACTTAGGGTTTGATCGTTTTCTTAGAGGAGCCGATCTTCTTACATATCTATATCTTCAGCTCCGTGTAAGTCTCCTTTTGTTTATTTTCCCCCTTTTTTTGATAAGATTAAAATTTCATTAGATATGAAGTGGGTTTTGCCCAGTGTTACAACAAAAAGTAAACTCCTTAACAGACTAGCACTGCACAGGGGCAGTCTAGGTCCTCTAGGGGTGTGCAGAAAATAAAAACAAGTGCATTATGTTAGGCAGAAACCAGAAATAGGAACCAGGGATGCCAAAAACTAACTGCTCAACCATTGCTTCATAGCATTTGCCTCTGCCAAACCTATTCTTCACTTCTTTTATATGTTACATTTTCATAAGTAAATGGTACTTGTACTTCTACTAAGAAATTAAAAGTGGATGAAGTAATGAGGTATTTGCTAGTATGATAATGATCATAATGTTGACATCAGTGTATCATAATGTTGATATCAGTGTATCATAATACTGCTTCTCAAGTCATTTCTTCAGGAATTATTTAAGTTTAATATGTTTAAATTTAATTGGTATAAAATCCATGCGCATATTATGTATAATTTATCAAGGTTTGAGTTACGCTCTTTCAATCAGGTAGATCTGGGTCGAGATCTGCCCTGTTACCCAATTAAATCATTAATGTCCTTTTAATATAAAGGACAATAAAATCACGATTTCTCTTCCAGAAATTATGATTTCACCCTAATAGTGCTGACAGCATGAGTAGCATTCTATAACCCTTGTTATATCATAGTACGAGTAGCCGGATACATGCTAACTCAAATTTTGCAATTCATATATACTAAAAGAAAATTAGAAATTCATTTGGACAGTGTTGGAAGCTAATCTAGTCTATAGAAGCGCTCTTAGCAAGATGGAGTGGGAAATGTCTTTCCTATGGAGGGAGAATACAATTAGTTAACTGGATAATAGCTGGAAAGTATACTTACTGGGCGCAAGGTATGGCTATCCTTGACTCTGTGGCTAAGAAGATGAGAAGGTTAGCTTATAGATTTATATGGGACGGAAGGAAAGGGATCCCGTGGGCCCAGATGGTCCTTCCCAAGGCGGAAGGAGGTCTATGGGTTAGAGACCTTCCTATTATCACCACTGCAACCAATATTAAAAGAGCTTCAAAGTACTGGGATAGGAACGATTCTATTCTGGTAAAATGGATCCAAGATAGGTATATTAAAGGAAAGGCGTTTAATGATATACAAATCAGGCCTACTATGGATTCACATTTTTGGAAAGCTTTTATTTCAGAAAGAAGCCTAGTAGATAAATGTTTGGATAATTGGATTGTAGGGCCAATAGTACGATTGTGTGGAAATCTGGTACTCCGATAAATAAGTTGGGGGGAATAGTGGAAAGTATTAGAGATAGAAAGTGTAAAGACATGTTAGCTGAGGGAATTTGGTCGAAGATGCCGACAAAATTCTCTATTCTCTCGTGGAGGGTGAAATGAGATCACCTAAACACGTTCAGGAAGTTAAGAAGTTGGAGAGTACAAGTACCTTCTGCTTGCTTGCTATGTAATCTGAAAGATGAAACTAAGAGTCATCTTTTCTTTAACTGTTTTTATTCCAGATCTCTCTTAATTCCGTTAGCGGAACACCTGAATTTCACTTTCTGGAAAATAATGAATATTTCAGTTCCCACCCAATCCAATATTAGATTGGGGGATTTGACGGAGGCAGCATAAAAGATTACGCGCCACTCCCCCCCTTGGGGGTTAATATGGAATGCTATTGGGTGCTTGTCGTGGCATATATGGACGGAAAGAAATAAAAGGTATAGACAACACGTTAGTAAGCCTCCTGAGGTAGTCCTTAAGGAGGTCATTAAAGACATCAATCTCTCCTTTGATTCCGTGTATTATAAGAAGAGCTGTTGTCACCCTTTGGAGACATCTATGATGGAAGTATGGGAGACCAACCTCCTGAGGCAGCGTATCTAGTTACTGTATAACTAGACTACATTGCTAATGGGAGAGAGAGCTTTTTGCTCATTTCTTTTTACTTCTATTTTTATTCTCTATTTTTGTAAACTTGGCATTAGCCTTATTCTAATGAAATTTAATTGCTTCAAAAAAAAAAAAAAAAAGAAATTTTGCGTGGTAAATAAATAAGATGCATCATAATTATATGTGATTGTTTTTTATTCTCTTAATTTAGGATAGTAGATTTGTTATTAAAAAAATCCTCATCTCTGCCAAACTTAAATTTGAAGGTACAAATCATTTAGATTGAGTAGCACTTAGTCACTTTTTAGTTGGCACTTGGCACATGGCAGAAACTTTTGGATGATATAGAGTCTAATAGTCTATACCATGCTTTTTTAAAAACACCGTACTTTTTCAATTTTTTATATATTTATGTATAACTTAAATATTTGGTAGTTTCGAATCTTTTGATGTACACAACGTTGATTGAACACTTCTCTTTCAGAATCATCTTTCTATATCAGTCATGCAAGTTACACTGTATTTTCTAATTTTATCAGGATTCAGATCCAGTTCATCATGGGCTTCTCAAATTTCTCTTTACACATTCCTGGGCTCCATATTATAGTTTCATTAAATCGTGGATTTATAAGGCAAAAATTGATGATCCTCACATGGAGTTTTTTGTAGACATCACAAACTGTTCCTCATCTTTTGATCAACGAATTGGCCACATTGATGATATTCTATTGACCTCGGCAAAGGTAACTATGGGTTTACATTCTTGTTTTGCATGGAGCTGTAGATCATGATTTCATTTTTGAAGATAATTTATTTTTATTGGTAAAAATTGCTATATGATTAGATGATATATCTAAATTTGCATGCAGTATTTTGTAATAAAACGGCCAGTGCTCCTCTGTTGATTCTCCCCATTATCCTCCCTTCTTTTTCTGTTGAAAAGAGGGTTGATTTTTCTTCTTCTGTTTAAAATAAATAAATTTCAGACTCCATTTCTTTCAACATTCTGATATTCAGATTTCAGATCATGTCAACTGATGATAGCTATCATAGTGATTAGTCAAATTACGAAGATGTGCAAATCAAAGTTTAAGACTTCCTCGGCGAAAATAAAGTTCTACATGATCCAGAAAGAGAACTTAGAGAACAAGTGTTCATAGTGATTTGTCAAATTATGAAGATGTGCAAATCAAAGTCTAAGACTTCCTCGGAGAAGATAAAGTTCTACATGATCCAGAAAGAGAAGTTAGAGAAGTGGTTTCATTAAGGTTGAATCAAAATCAATCTTCTGTTAATCTAACCATTATCAATGATCCGACTTACCTCCAACGAATGCGGATAATTTATGTTGGAAGTATGCCGTCTACTACCAAGATGAAAGCAGAAAAGTATATGCCTTGCAATGCTTTTTTTTGAAGCAATTAAAATTTCATTAAAAAAAAAAAGGGCAATGCCCAATTTACATAGAGTATAGAAATAAAAACAGAAGTAAAAAGAAATGAGCAAAAGCTCATTGACTCTCTCTCATTAGTTATGGAGTCTAGTTATACAGTAAGTCAGTAACTAGATACGTTGCCTCAGGTGGTTGGTCTCCTATACTTCCATCATAGATGTCTCCAAAGGGTGACAACAACTCTTTTTGTAATTCAAAGGAGAGACAGATGTCTTTAATGACCTCTTTAAGGACTACCTTAGGAGGCCTTGCAATGCTTTATTTGTTCAAAATTATGTAAAGGTGGAATCCATCAAACGAAGACACATCTAAGTGATTCCTATCTGTCAAATAAAAAGTTGGATGCTAAAACGTGTCAAAGTGTATTATCCGATATCAAAATGGAGGTAAGAGATTATTTCTTATGGCAGCCATAGTACAAGATACTTTGAAAGAGGTAATAGATATTGAAATGGTCCAAACTAAGGAACGGAAGAACTTTGATGCTGCTTTTCCTAGTGGATTCCTAGTGGAAGTGGAACCATTAAAGTGAAAGGAGTCAAAGGACTACTTGATTTGTTTGAAGAAGAGACACTTCATGGAATCATTTGAAAGTGAAAATAAAAAATAAGACGAAGAAGCGGCAAACACCATTGAAGATCTTATGCAAAAAATACGTTAGGGATCTGGATCTTTTTGCATGGATTGAAAAAAATGGATGGTTTGGTAGGAATTACATATCTTCTACTATGTCGTATGAAGAATATCGATGAAATGCACAAGTTGCAAGAAGCAAAATGGAGGAAAGGATGATGCACCCTTATGTATGACGATTAGACCCATCGTCGACAAAGGTCAATCATTAGTTTTTAGTACATTTAGTGCTCTAGACATGCGTAGGTGTTGAGGCACGGATCTCTGGCGTACCGTGTTTCGACATATTTCAAATCTTTTAAGGTGTCTGCACTCTGTATATCATTAACTTTTATCCTTAGATGTCAAAACCTGTAAAACTGTATATCCGAAATTCCCAGTCATTCAAATTTTTTTTTTGAAGCTTGAGAAATTTAAGCTTTATGATTGGTTAAGTTTTTTATGATTGATTTTGTTCTCAGGAGCGTAATGATGTTTCCATTCCTTGTTTCCTTCAAGATGTATATCTTCCCCTCTTCCGAACTGGGCAGCAACTTCAAGTTCTTATCAAACTCTTAGAGATGTGCAACTGTCCTTATGGAGATGAAAGTAATGAAGCTAATGCATGCAATTTAGCTAGCTATGAAGATGTTCTTCCTTTTTGGACTGCACGCCTCGGTGATCCGTGGTTTTGTTTATCTTCTATAACTTTTTGCAGGAAAGAAATTAGAAAGATAATGGCCGAGAGGGACATTATGTATACAACATTATTGGAAAAGCTACAGTTTTTCTTCAAAGATTTGAATTCTAAAAGTCAGTTGTTAAGTTTTTTGGTATGATTTATTTCAATATTTTTTAAATGTCGAGCAAATAATATAATACACCTGTCTTTTTTCTGTATATTTTGTTTTTTTATGAAGATATAGTTTCATAACTACGTTAGTTAATGAATTTGATCTCGCTTAGTACAAAATATTTATTAATAATGTGTATTTTTTTTATTCACTATCATTTGGATGGATGATATTAACAGTGTTTTTCATGCGACGCCTAGTCGTCACATATGCCATCATGCGGTTCAGCGTATGTAGGTGATTGCCTTTATGCGCTGGCCGGGTTGGATCCGCCTAACCCATTTACCCAAATAAAAAAAAGACCTTATTCTGCAGACGATACCCATTTACCCCAAAAAACCCAAGGACGCTCGCAGATCTGCACTCGTACGTCTGCAAACCCTAGCTCCGCCTCCTTGTTCTTCTTCTTGTCCTTTTTGTTCTTCTGCAAACCCTAGCTCGCGATTTCCAGGTTAGAAATCCCGATTTCCCACCTTCTATTCCCGATTTATTATAAATATTAGTGAATATTATATATATATTTTATAAACTTAGGGTATATATTTATAAACTTAGGGTATATATTATATATATATTCCTGATTTTAGGCGTTGCCTAGGCTCTCTATGCGGCCATGCGGTCATGACCATCGCATGACCGCATGGCCGCTTGAAAAACCTTGGATATTAGTATAAAATACTAATCCGGAGTGTTACAAGAACAGCTGTTGTCACCCTTTGGAGACATCTATGATGGAAGTATGGGAGACCAACCTACTGAGGCAACGTATCTAGTTACTGTATAACTAGACTACATAGCTAATGGGAGAGAGTCAATGAGCTTCTTGCTCATTTCTTTTTTACTTCTGTTTTTATTTCTATCTATACTCTATGTAACATGGGCATTGCCCTTATTTTTTTTATTGAAATTTAATTGCTTTAAAAAAAATCAGCTTCTTGGGGCCTCTACTGGAACATAATTGGGGGACTTACTTGGCATATTTGGTCCGAAAGGAACAGGAGTCTACGTCAACATGCTCTTAGACTTCCAAATATCTCTTTCCGTATATCATTAGGGACTCCAGTCTCTCTTATAGATCAGATTACTATAAGGACCGTGGTTCACAAATGGAGATGACTACTATGCAAGTTTGGGAGACGAACCTTGTGAGGCTTAGCTCTTAGTTACTTGATAACTTATATAGGAGAATGTCGATGGAAGTGGGAAACCACTCTATCACCCATCATATTTTATTTCTTTTCTATTTGTATTTTCAGGGTACTACCCTTCATTATTATTAATAATAAATATTTAATTTTTGCAAAAAAAAGTAGTTTGTTTGGCAAGTATCTTTTCTGATTTACTAATTCAAGATATCTTGCTTCATAAAATCCCTTGCAGCTAAATTCTTCCGGTCTTGTACCCCATTTTGATAGAAGAATACATTCTGATTCTGCTACTTCCATATTGATTGAGTGCTTAGATTTCTCTGGAAAAAATTATGATAATGAAGCCTTCAACGTGTAAAACTACTTTACTCAATTTGTATGTCTGTTTGAAAATTCAATATCGTACTCATTAATTCACTAAGGTTCTGTTTTCTTTTTAGAAGAATGGGTTTAGATGGCATTGTAATTTCAAGCACTTCAGATGATTCTTTTAATGAGAAAGATGACCTACAATTTTCAGAATCTTCCTCCTTTGCTAGCTCTGAAGAAATTGTGGAAATTACATCGGATCCTGATATGGATTATGCATTTTCAAATTTATCCAAGTATCTTGCTAATCAAGATGGTTTTGAAAGAATGCATGAAATTGAAAAATTGTTGGCTGTTAGAATGATTTGTAAAGAAGCTCAGAAGACAAATTTTGGAGTTAAGGTCGAGAATGAGAACGTTAATCTGAAATCAGATTGTCTTCAAGCAATGCAGAATGGGAGTGTTATAACGTCAGATTCAGTAAGTGAAGATTATCATTCTCTTAGTTGTTGGCCTCTAGGAGGGCTGTCGATGAATCCTTTTATCACTGAAAAGAAACATAGAGAGTATGATCAGTTGAATTTCAATAGATTTGATTTCACAGTTTTTGAAAAAGATGTTGAAACATTAGATAATGGACAATCCTACGTATCGGAATTTTTTATTCCTGGAAAATTCAAAATTAACCCAGTTAAAACATTGTCCGACAATGGAGTTCCATCTTGGATCAGTACAAAATATGATCTCAACAGAAATCCTATACTCAGTGATATTGTTCGGCCTCATGCAACATGCAGCACAAACAGCAGAGATTTAACGACTAATGTCGGATCAAATCCATACTTTGACTTTTCAATGGTTCTGGATCCTAATATGGTATTTCTGGAAAGATCAAACTCATTTGGTAGTTTTTTAAATGAAAATTCAGGTAAAGGCTCTTGGGATATTGGCATTTCTGATAGCGTGGTCAATGAAAGTGATGGCGATGGTGGCACAGTTCATCTAATCGATGGATCCAACTCTGAATCTTCTATCTACTCATCAAGTATCTTTGATGAAAGAATTTTGGAAAAAGATGTTTCAGAAATTATATCTGGTGGGGCAAATTGGGAGGTATCATTAAGACTTCGTGGTAAAAGATTGATAGAAATTTCAAAAGGATTCACAGCTTGTTCATCAGAATTGTTTGACATACCACTTGATATTGTTGTTGACAGATGCATTCTTCAGGAAATTCTTCTTCAGTATCCTTTTTTTATCATTTTTCTTTTCATGTATTTTTTTTATTGGCTTATGGAATAGTAGAATACTTAAACAAAGCCTTATGGAAAATCTCTAATACACCCACCCCATCACTAATTCGCACAGACATTAGATTAGGAGACATCACTTAGGCATGCCAAAAATTCACTAAGCATTCACCAGTCACCACTATGGTCACTTCATTGGAATTTACTGGATGGGCTCTCTTGGCACATCTGGTCAGAGAGAAACATATGCTTGAAACAATATACATTGAGGCCTTCCGAGTCACTCCTCCAAGAAATAATTATGAGTTCTAGACTTTCCTTTAGAGCAGAGCTTTACAAGAAGAGGTCTGGCTTACAATTAGAGGAGGCGACAATGCAGGTTTGGGTCTTTGGGAGGCAATTCTCCCGCGCCAGCACACTTAGTTATTAGACTACTAGGTGTAAATTCTAAATAGAAAAATGTCGATGGAATCCCCATCTTAGGGCTGACCATGGGTCGGGTAAGGTCTTACCCATGCCCGAGCCGACCAAAATGGCTCGGGTCGGGTATCGGGTAGTTGTCCGAACATACCCGACTAAACCTTGCACATGCCCGATTTTTTCCAGGAATCCATTGGGTATTGGGTAGGGTAACTTGCATGACCCTTATAAACTATATTTTTAAATAAAAATTATTTTAGTTAAAAACCCTAATAAACTTTATAAATAAATTTATGTCAAAAATTTATAAATTGGTTCATGAAAAAAATCATATTATTTTTAATTTAAGCTCCTCCTACTTTCAATACTTCATGTTTTATTTTAGACAAATCGAATCTTTATTTATAGGCTAACATTCTTTGCACTTTTTTTTTAATTGCTTCAAAAAAAAAAAAAGTGAATGTTTTCTAATAAACTATAAGGTGTTTTAATAAATACACGTATTATAAATTTATTTCAATTGTGGGTTTTTTATATTTTTAAGGTTTAAATTTTAAATATTTAATTTTATGTATATTATTTATTAATATCTTTATAACTTTTATAGTATTAAAATCATAGTTTTAAAAAGCATAAAGCGCTCCCAATTTCCAATTAGCGCTTTAGCGCGCTTAAAGCTAAAAAAGCGATAATGGCATTTTCGTAAATATATGCAATTTTTTAGAAAATTGCATATATATTCCTGTATTATTTTTTTCAAATCCCATAAATATTTTTTTTTCAAATATATACCCCTGTTATAAATATTTATAGATGTAATATTTATAGGTGTAATATAACTTATTACACCGTTTAACAAACCAACCAGGTGATGAATATTTATAGGTGTAATTTATAGGTGTAATATTTATAGGTGTAACAAACCAACCAGGTGTCTAATTTGGGAAGATACCTGGCCAGACAGGTGCTGGACCATGAGAAACTTCCAGCAGCTATAAAAGAGGAAGAAATCTGTTTGAAAAGTTTGCTTCTACTGCAGCTTACAGATCTTTCTCCTCCTCCCTTCTCCAAGCTTCTACTGCCCGGTGATGGGTAGAAACCCACTAGCCCGACCCACTCACCCGCTTAAAAAAAGCGATTTGGAAAGCGCTCCTCCAGGAGCGCTTTTCCGCTTTAAGCTAATATAGGTGTTTATTTACAAATAGCCCTCGGGTATCGGCCATCGGGTAAATCGGGTGGGTGAAAAGTTCTGCACATATCCTACCGATTTGACCGGGTAAAATAGGGTTCGGGTCTAGCTAAAAACTACTGATTGGATAGAAAAATCTCACCCATACCCTACCCATTGCCATCGGGTTCGGGTATTACCCTATTCATGATCAGCCCTTTATTTCATGTATTACTCACAAGGTTTTTTAGGCAACCATGCGGTCATGCGATGGCCATGACCGCATGGCCGCCTAGGCGGTCGCCTGAAAAATAGGGTAAATTTTGCAAATTTACCCTGAACTTATATATATTTGCTAAAAAATACGGGTAAATTCAGAAACATTTAAAAAAATATATACATAAATTTTAAAACCTGAAATTACTAATACAAAGTAATAGACTATTAATCTAAAATTTAAAATGTAAATACATAGATTATAAGACTTCTATGAATTTAGGGTTAGAAAGGTGCAAGAAACAAGAAAGAAAAGAGGTTAGGGTTTTTTAAAACCCTCAACCTCTTATTTAAATGACTTAAGTCATTTAAATGGGTGGTTGGGCCTTATATTTAAATTAAAAAAAACAGACCTATTGGGTTAGGCAGGTCCGGGTCAGATCCGACCCGGACCCGCCTAACCCGCTCCAGCGCATGAAGGCAAACGCCTACATGCGCTGGAGCGCATGGTCGCCTATGCGACGCCTAGGCGTCGCATGAAAAAGCTTGATTACTCATCTATATTGTAATTTCAGGATATCTCCCTTGATCACTCTTAATGAAAAATTTTAATGCTTGCAAAAAAAAAATCATTGGCAAGTAATTTTCTCTAGCATTCTACATGTGGATGTCCTTTTTCAGTTGTCTATCAAATATTTGTAAATGTCTATAACTAAAATGATTGGGAAATCACGTTGACCTTAGAGATATCCAAATCAGGTCCTTTGTGGATTCACAATTATTCTTAAGGGGATTTAGTAGATAAACGATTGGATTGTAGAACTAATAGCACTGCAGTTTGGAGATCCGTTACTCCTATAAAAAAGTTAGGGGGAATTGTGGAAAGCATTAGAGATAGAAGTCATAAAGATCGATTGGTTAAGGGAATTTGGTCTAATATGCCAATAAAATTCTCTATTTTTCCGTAGAAGGTGAAATGGGATCACTTAAACATTTTTAGGAAATTGAAGAGTTTATTATGCAATCTGGAGGAAGAATCATCTCTTCTTCAATTACTCATATTCCAGGTCCCTCCTAAACCCAGTGGCTGGACACTCAATTTCTCTTTCTGGAGGTTAACGGATATCCCAATTCCCACCCAATCAAGCCCGGATATAAGATTGGGGGATCTTACATAGACTGCATCACTCTCCCCTTTGGGGGCTGCTCTGGAATGCCATTGAGTGTTTATCGTGGCATATCTGAACAGGGAGGAATAAAAGGTTCAAACATTACACCAATAGGCCTCCTGAAGCAGTCCTTACGAAGGTAATTAAGGGCATCAGTTTCTCCTTTGGACTAGAGTATCTTAAGAAGAGTTGTGTTGTCACCCTTTGGAGACATCAACTATCGATGTATAGACCAAGCTTGTTCATGCGACGCCTAGGCGTCGTATATGCCACCATGCGCTCCAGCACATGTAGGCGTTTGCCTTCATGCGCTGGAGCGGGTTAGGCGGGTCCGGGTCGGATCTGACCCGGACCCGCCTAACCCAATAGGTCTGTTTTATTATTTTTTTTAAATTTTTTTTTTAATTTAAATATAAGGCCCAATCACCCATTTAAATAAGAGGTTGAGGGTTTTAAAAAACCCTAACCTCTTTTCTTTCTTGTTTCTTGCATCTTTTTAACCCTAAATTCATAGAAGTCATATAATCTATGTATTTACATTTTAAATTTTAGATTAATAGGTCTATTACTTTGTATTAGTAATTTCAGGTTTTAAAATTTATGTATATATTTTTTTAAAATTACCCATATTTTTTAGCAAATGTATATAAGTTCAGGGTAAATTTGCAAAATTTACCCTATTTTCAGGCGACTGCCTAGGCGTCGCCTGAAGCGCCTAGGCGGCCATGCGGTCATGGCCATCGCATGACCGCATGGTCGCCTAAAAAACCTTGGTATAGACACCAACTAATAGAGCAATACATGTAATGTGGGTGGCATTTTCCTAGGTAGAGATATCCGATGATCTCTTTTGCAAAAATAGAATTAGAGTCCACCGAATAATTTAAAAAAATTAAAAAACTGCCTCCTTTTTAGGGTCCACCGAATATTTATACTCACAATGAGTTGGGTGGACAATTACACATTGTGAGCAAGGTTTAAAAACCGGTTAAGCAGTGGGTAACCGATAAGGGTATTCTGGTAACTTTATAATTTTGAAAATAAATATAGTATATATATCCTATCTATATAAAAAATCCTGTTTAAACTTTAAATTATAATAGTAATAGTGAGTCCAAGTCATTTGGAGAGAACATTGTGGTCTGAGCTTGCTCGAGCCAATGTTAGACCTGATTTAAACGGGCAGACTCGCTGCCAATATCCACTGCATCACCAACCTCTTGAGGCAATGTATTTAATTACTATATAACTAGTTTACATAAGTAATAGGAGAGAGTTAATGGATTTTTGCTAATTTCTATTTTTAATTTTTCTATGTGATCTTCATTGTTAATTGTTATAATGAAATTTAATTGCTTAAAAAAATCACTTTAACATTTTCCCTGCTAAGGCTTTATTTTAATTTCTATATATTTTTTAAATTGCTCCATATTTATCTGCAGCACCATATTTTAAAAAATTACTTTTTATTTCTTTCATTTTAATTTCATTAAAAAAAATTATCTGCAGCACCATTTTTCAATCTTTTATTATTTTAATTTCTCATTATCAAAGGTTTATTAGCTTGATTTGTTTCCTTGACAATGCCAGATATAAATATGTTAGCAATTTTACCATTAAATTGCTTGATGAAGGATTTGGGCTTCGTGAACACTTCATGGCACTACGTCGATACCATTTTATCGAATTAGGGGACTGGGCCGATTTATTTACCATGTCTCTCTGGAATCATGTAATTCCATTTTTTTTATAATCGGAAATCTCATTAAAGAATCTTTGTGTTTTTTACTTATTAGATGACTTGACATGTTTTTTTTTTCTTTTCTTCTTCTTCCAGAAATGGCGTTCTGCTGAAGCAAAAAATAGGATACCAGAATTACAAAGTCTTCTTCATGTAGCATTGCAGAGGTCTTCATGTGAGAGTGATCCATTTTGGAAAAGGTTATTTGTATACACAAAAGAACAGAATAGTATACCTCTTACAACATCTACTATAGGTATGCATTGCAACACCATTAGACAATAGACATTCTACAAGCTACACTCTTCTTTTCTCTAATGCTGAAATTAATATCAAATGTAGGTGCCTTCGACAACATGGTGCTTTTAGGTTACAAAATCGATTGGCCTGTCAATATTGTGGTGACCTCAAAAGCTTTAAATATTTATGCTGACATCTTCAGTTTTTTAATGCAAATCAGACTGGCATTATATTCACTGAGTCACATGTGGAAACTTATAAAGGTAGCGTATTTTAAATTTAATGATACTAAATTGAGTCGTGTACTCATTTTCTTTTTTTTAAAGTTTTTCATTTTTTGCCAGTCATTGGTTCAATGCCATTGGTTTTGACATTTACATTTTTTGTGTACTGACATTAGTTTGATGCCATTAATTCTATATAATGAGTTTATTTTATCCTTTTTTGTTAATAGTTTGGTTCATGTTGTAACCTTAAGAGTTGTAAGACCATATATGATTTCTGTAGCTCAACTTTTAAATGGTTTTTTCATTTTTTTTAATTGGCCCAAGGAAAATTTCATTTAGTTGGTTAATTAGTTTAGCTATATCTTTGAAACTATCAAAATTAATAATCTTCCCAGTTCGTTAAAGCATAGCTTCCAAATCAAATCTTTTGGAATATTTTCTTCATTATTTTTCCCCAATAGTTTTTTGAAAGCTATTTGTCCCCAATATCTATAGTTCATACTTCTGTAGTTTTAACATCTTTGTGCTATATTTACTATTTATGCTATTTCTTTGTATTTACATGGTCCCAATGTCCCATAATATTTTTATAATTTATACAATGGCAGGATCTTAGACATTCAAAATTTAGCAAGGAACATGTTTCATCTGTGCCATTCAATGAATATAGCACCTTCATGAAAATTAGGTACATAATTTTAAACTTGTTTTCTTTATAATTATAAATCGATTGCGCTGTGTGCTAGGGGTATTTTGGTAAATAAATAAAAAATATAAATTTCATATATTTTTTATACTAATTTCAGATATCCATAATTTTTAACAGTATAGTACCAATACGATATACTTAAAATAAACCTTTAAGTGAGGTCACCGGTACGGGTGATTGATGAGTATGGGTTCGGGTCAGACCCGGACCCGCCCTGTTGTGAGTATGTTCGGGATAAATATTTCGCCCCATTTGGGTCCCACAGACCCGTCCACCCCTGCCTTTAAACGGGGTGGGTCCGGATCAGTCAAAATTTAAAAAATCCCCATCCCCCGGTGGTATAGCCCCATCCCGTCCGGGTTCGGGTCTAACATTTCCCCTTAGGCAGACCCGCCCCGTCCGTGCCTGATGCAAATTTGATACAGTTGGAAATGAGGGAGATGAAACGTTGTGAAAACCCATTACCCTAAGGGTTTCTAGTATGTCTCCCATCTAATTGTATCGAAAGCTTTCATAAGATCAACACTTAGCAAGCATCTTTTGGGGATCCTTACTGATGCAGAGCATCTTAGTTCTTTGTGTAATTCTGCAAATGACCTTTTTACCCTTAATATTGGAAGTATTAACAGAAGGCCTCAATTAGACGAGCACACCCCCCCTGAACAGGCTCAAGCTTGGCTCGAGATGGCTCGAGCCATTGTGCTTCACCTTTGAAGCCAATTAACTCACATTGTGGAGGCTGTCCACTACACACAATGTGAGTATAAAAGACCAAGTGGACCCAAAGGAGGGTTAGTTTTTTTGATTATTGTGAAGGTATTTCTCTCTCTCGTTTTCTCTACCTTTCTGTCTTCCTTATTTCCGTTTCTTCCATTGTTATTCCCGATCAGATCTGAACCTTGGTGGATTCCTTGGAATTTCCAGATCTAAATCCATTTTCTAAAAGAAGTTTTAGATCTTCTTTTCATCCTTCATTAGAACAGTCTTGTTCTATATTACTTACCCTCCCAAATCCTAGCAGCATCTCCTCAGCCAGGAGGGTATTATCAAAGATGACCCTACTCCTCGTGAAAGTAGTTTGGTTGGGAAAGACCAGAAGATTAGCTACCTCATTCATCTTGTTGGCTAATATTTTTGACTAGATCTTATAGGTAAGGTTCACACAAGATATGGGCCTAAAATCAGCCAACTGAGAGACGGTTGGTTTCTTAGGTACCAAGGTGATGCATGTGTGGTTTGCTGCTTGTATTAGGGGTTTCCCTAAAAAGAATTCTCTGACACAAGCCAAAATTGTGGGTTTTAGCTCAGCCCAGAATTTCTGAAAGAATGAAGCAGTGAAACCATCAGACGTAGCTAAGTGCCTTGCCTTTAGCAAGGGAGGAGAGGACCTCTCTAATTTCTTTTTTCAGGGGTATGTGTGATAGCCATGCATTCATTTTCTCAGAGACCACCCAAGCATAGGAATGAGGGGCTACCACTAGTGGTCTTTGATTTGCCTCAAAGATTTTTGTGAAATAATCTACACTAAGACCTCCAGAAGTGTTACTCTGGGAGATTATTTCAGGAGATTATAAGAGACACCACCCTTTTTTCAGACCGGAGTTCTTTAAGAAGATCTGTTGTGCTCCTTTTGGAGGAGACTACTATGCAGGTTTGAGAGACCAATCTCCTGAAGTAACACACTTAGTTATTACATCACCAAGTGCTGCAGCTGGATAGGAGAGTGTCGATGGGTTGCAACCAAGCTTTTTCATGCGACCATGCGGTCATGCGATGGCCCTGGTCGCATGACCGCATGGGGCGTCTAGGCGTCGCATAATTTAGGGTGGGAAATTTGCTATATTCCCTTTATTTTTTTAAATATTATAATAATTACCTGTATTTTCAAATTATTAATAAATTAGTACTTAGTTTAACGAAAAATAAAATAGTAGTTAAAGAGAAGAAAAAGCGGATCTGGTTAGGCGGATCCAGATTTACCCTAGTATTTAAGGTTTAGGTTAGGGAGTGAAAAAGAGTAGAGGAGAATAGAAGACTTGAGAAGGCTGGAGAAGCTGGTCGGCCAGATCTGGTCTCTGGTCGATGCTTGCAAGAAGGCTGGAGAAGGCTGGAGGAGGCTGGAGAAGCCCGGGGAGATGCCTGGAAGGGGAACGGACTTCTGAAAAATCGGGGATCTCAATTTTTAGAGTGTATTTATATCTTATTTTATTAGTTTAATTAGGTAAATGGGTTAGGCGGATCCAACCGGATATGACATATGCCTACATGCGCTGGACCATATGACAGCATATGCGACGCCGAGGCGTTGCATGAAAAACTATGGTTGCAACCCCTTATCACCAAGTCCCTTATTTTTACTCTTTTTCTTTTTCAATTGTATTGGGGCAATAAAATTGATAAATCTTTATATTTATTTGATTCAAATAATAAATATGCATAGATAAATTTTTTAGACTGACTTTATTTTTCAATTTATCATTGTTGCATTTCAGATTACAGGTCAATCACTTTGTTTCTACATTACAGCAATATGTTCAGTCTCAGTTATCTGATGTATCCTGTTGCAGATTTTTGCACTCTCTACAGAATGAGGTTGAAACATTTTAGCTAAGGATAAAATCGTTAAAATTTGGCACGTTAAAGATTATTTAAAGAAAATAAAATAAAATTGACAACCATTCAAATTTTACTCTTTTTATTTTCTGCTAAGTGCCAATTCTCCACATCCTATTAGCTCCCCCTTATTTTCGTAACAATCCTATCAAGAAACACTTGTTTTGCAGCCATTATTTCATTGAAATTTCCTATTCAAAATTTACGTAACTGTAAATCGGTCCAATTGATTTAAATTTACAAAAATTTGGTTTAAACTCTAAATTGTGGACAGTTATTAAATTACTAACTGTAAAAAAACTTTGGATATTTATTCTAAAACTTTTGCATTGTCCTAACTCCTAAGTAGAATTGCAGTATGCTTCAAGGTGAGAATTTTTTGGGGTTTAATAACATGATAATTTTCTATATTTGTGTAGGTTAAGGATATGCTCGATTTGGAGTCGATGCATATGTTATACCTTGTTGATTCTTTGAATATGTGAGTTGGCTTCTTTTGAGTATATATTTTTTTTGAAGCAATCTCTTTTGAGTATATATCATTTGAGTATTTTACTTTTTCTTGTTTTGCAAACTTATATTGCTTTTTGCTGTATTTTTAAGGGTACAATCTCTTTCATCTTTCCTTTTTTTTTAAAGGATGAAATTTTATTAGAAATGAAGCAGGCCTTGTCCAAAAGTACAGATAAATATTTACATATGATTAACAATAGAAATAACTAGGGAAACAGTCCTTTACAGTGTGCCCTCAGTCCCTCACTATTGTAGCGGAAATGTGACTGACCTCTAGGAATGATTCATCCAGGAAAGTTAGATATTTTCCGTAGGATGCTATTGGTAGCTAATGAGATCTCAGCAAGCACAATTCTAAAGAAATCACAGTAAATTTAAATTAAATATTTGCATCAAAGTAATTTCGTTGTTCCTATATTGTACTAAATAGCTGTAATTTTGGCTTTATTCGTCATTTCTTATATTTCTGACACGTTTTTATTTATCATAAAAAATATTACACCTACGGTAATTTTTTACCTTTAAACCTAAGAATTTGGCTTGTATTTCAGATGTTTCCTATCTACTGAGACAAAAGAAATATCAAGCATTATCAAAAGTATATTACAATGTGCTTTGAACTTTCATTCATGCATTATCATAAATAATCATGATGGAAAGCTAGATTCAGCCAGTTTGCTTGCCGAAATTAATTTTCCTCAGGTTAGAATTTCATCGGTTATTTTATTTTATGTTTCCATAAAATAATTTTCTGCACATATTTCTCCCTGTTACGTGAGTTCTATTTACATCTTATGAAGCTAAGGATCTATATTCTATATGCATTTTCTCATTAGTCATTAATCATTATTTCATAGTTTCTGTCCTCTGTTCCTTAGTAATAATTCTTACCCCCTTAGATACCTACCAAATTTCAAAAACTCTACTCTAAAATTAATAAATGGGGAAGGAAGAATAGTGGTAAATAGGACCCAACTAGAAAACAAAATTAATCCTACTGGCTACTTCGAGGAATTTACAAAGTCTCCCCATTCCCAATTGTCCCTACTCCAGTACATTTTCCAAGGGTGGTTTTGATAGGATCGATGCTTAAATCGAACTGAGAAAACCGAGCAAAAAACAAGAACAAAATAGATTTACGTGGTTCGGCAATGTGCCTACGTCCACGGGGTGCCTCCTCTTCTTCTTTTTCTCTTACAAAGAGTATACATAATTACAAGATACTTATATGGGGTTGCCGTTTTGTGTTTGCAACCCTAATACCCATTACAAGGCTTAAAGCCTATTTAACAGAATTAAACCTATTTAATTCTAATGGCTCATAAAAGGCCTACATTAATTCTAATTATTCTAATTATAATTAATGCCCTTAATGAAAAACGTCTCCACACTCTAACAGGTTTCATCTGTCATGAATATATTGTTGGTACAATAACCAAGGTTTTTGATTTGTCGCATATGCGACCAGGCGCAATCCCCCCATCGCATATTTGGGGGGTCGCATATTTATGGGGCTTAGCCGGATCCGGCTTAACCCGACCCATTCCGACCCATTTACCCAAGTAAAAATTAAAAAATTGAAATGATTAAATGAATAATATTATTTTGTAACAGCTTAAGGACCTTATAAAAAATACCCAATTAAATAAAAAATAATCCTAAATCTAAAAAATAATAAGAAAAACCCTAAATCCTAAAAACATTTCCGTTGCTCCCGAAGGATCTTCCCCGCTGCCTTTCCTTGGTAGGTTTCCGGTGACTCGCCGCTGTCTGGTATGATCGGAAGTTCGGAACGACTTTTCCGGTGAGGAAGAGTAACGCGATATGCTCTTCCTCAGTCCTCGTCCTAGGGAAATACCCAGTAACGTGAATACGTGATAGGGAAATACAATATCAGGGATTTATTTAAAATATAGAAAATACAGGGGGTATATTGAAAAAAAAAAATAAATAAAAAAAATAAATAAATGTCGCATATTGGGTAGCATATGCGACCAGGCTCTCGCATATGCGATATGCGATCCCAGGCATCGTCTGGTCGCCTGGCCGCCTGAAAAAGCTTGACAATAACCCACAGATGAGGAGGTTATATCTACTTTATTTTCCTTCCAATCAGGGAAGTCACTAGGATCAGATGGTTTTACAGTAGATTTTTTCGAAGCACTGTGGCATGAGCTAAAGCAGGTTGTACTAACATGTGTTAGACAATTCTTTAATGACAACCCTCTGCTTAGATCCTCCAAGCACACATTCATTACCCTCATCCCCAAGAAGCCTACAGCCACAGAGCTATCGGACTTTAGACCAATCTCATATATAAAATCTCATTTACAAACTCTTAATCAAAAAAAAAATTCTCACAATAATCTTGGCTGATGCTGATAGAATCTTAAAGTAATCTTTTTAGCTAATTTTCCTTTACCAAACAATCTTTATAGCAGGTAGGAGTATTTAAGAAAATACATTCCTAGCTGATGAGATAATCCATGGCTTTGGAAGGATTATGACCCCCATGAGATGTTGCCTTAGTATTGACCTTAAGAAGGCTTTTGATACAATGAAATGGGATGCCATAACCTCTATATTGGAAGCAATGTGCTTCTGTACCCTACTAATCAAATTGGTCAATAATTTATCTCCACATCATTCTTATCTGTCCTGGTGGAAAGAGATTCATCCCCTCCTTTTATCAATCACAGAGGCATCAGAGAAGGAGACCCTCTATCACCCATGCTATTTGATCTGATTATGGATAATCTCAGTAGGCTTATAGAGAAAGGGGTTGGGGAAAAAAGGTTGGACACTTACATGGTAAATGGGGCCACATCTATCTCCCACCTAATTTATGCAGATGATGTGTAAATCTTTTCAGAAGCTAACCCCAAATCACTTAAGACTATTAAGAAGATATTAGCTACATTCTCCAACTTTTCTGGTCTTGAAGTGAATCGGGAGAAAAGTTCAGTCACTTATTAAAAAATATGCTCCGATGATCAAGATATCCAAAATATTCTTAACTTTCCAATAAAACCACTACCTATTAACTATCTAGGCTTTCCAATCACGGGAAGGAAGAAAACACATGTAGTATGCTGGAAACTAATAGAAGCTACAGAGAGAATGCTAGCTAAGTGAAAAGCTAGGTGCCTTTCCTATGCATGAAGGACTCAACTAGTAAACTGGATTTTGCTAGGCAAATTCCATTACTGGGCAAATGTTACAACTTTACCTAGTTCGGTAATAAAATGATCCAAAGCCTTGCATATAGCTTCATATGGGATAGCAGGAAATGTAGTTGCTGTTAGAAAATGGCCCTTCCTAAAAAGGAAAGAGGAATAGGAGTGAGAGACTTCTTTGCTACAAATTCTACTGCATTAGTTAAAAGAGTTGAGAAGTACTAGACACCAGTCAAGTCAATATTTGCAGAATGAATGAAGTTATGAAATTAAGATATGTTAAGACCATGCTAAAAGATGCGCCACGACATGGAGCATTTAAGCTTTTGCGCCAGTGACATTTTTGTAAATATTTAAAAAATAATGGAAATTTATGTATTTATTATATATCGATCACTATAAAATTATTAAATAAATAATTATAACACTCTAACAATAAAATAATCAATTAAACTTTTTAGTTTAAAATATATTAGATAAAAAAATATTATAATACATATATTTATTAATTATTATAACACTCTATAATTCATTGTAACACTATAATTTATTTACCACATGTACACTTTTTTTAGTCCCATATTGATAGGATATAAAAAGTACAAAGAACACAATAATTTATTTAGAGGAATTTAAGAGATTAGCTGTAAACATAATATCGATTCACACATGTGGAAAACAATATTGGCAAACAAGGAAATCATCAATGCATGCATAGAATACAAAAGTAAATTTACAGTAATAAAATTTTCCACATTGCACTTTGAAATTTTCAGACCTAAAGGTGTGGTCCAAATACTAAACTCAGGAATATGATCCAGAATGCCACCAAAATTCTCTATGTTATTATCGAGAATTAAGGTAAAAAGTCTCAACACTAACCAGGTTGCAGGGATGGGGCATCAATTTACAAACCACATGTCCTCTTTGTGGCCTTGAAGAGAAATCTGCCCAACACCTATTCTTCAACTGATAATCCCCAAGAGAAGAGTGCAAAAAAAAAGAGAGGAAGATTAAAGGAGCTTATGGCTAAAGAGGAGGCAGATATGAAGCAAAGGAGTAAGGTTTCTTGGTTAAAACTAGGAGACAAAAACAACAGATTCTTTAGTATCGCCACAAATCTAAAAAGATCTAAAAATTCAACCTCTAAAATTCTCAATACGGACGGAAATCAAACTACCTCTAGGGTTCTGTTAGAAGAAAACAGTGTTAGGTATTTTTCAAAAAAATTTGGGGAGATCTTAAAGGCTTAGTAATAGAGTGTGTAAGGCAATTCTTCAAAGGCAAACCTTTGTTGAAGTCTGCTAACCATACTTTCATCACGCTTGTGCCCAAAACAAACACGGCCTCGGATATGTCTGATTTCAGGCCGATATCATGTATCAGTTTGATCTACAAGCTAATGACAAAAATATTAGCAGATAGGATCAGTAAGGTCTCTAGTGAACTCATCTTTCCAAATCAAGCAGATTTTATTCAAGGGAGACTCATCTCGGATAATATCATTTTAGCGGATGAGATGGTTCATGGTTTTGGGAGAAAGAGAACTCCCAAGAGGTGCTGCTTAAGTATAGATCTTAAAAAAACTTTTGACACAGTCAGTTGGGAGGCTATAATTGTCACCCTTGAAGCGTATGAATTTTCTCCTATATTCTGCAAAATGATTTGGAATTGCATATCCTCTGCGTCATTCTCGGTACTGGTGGAAGGGACTCCAACACCTCCCTTCAAAAGCCAGAGGGGGATTAGACAGGGTGATCCTCTATCTCCTATTCTATTTGACATGGTTATGGATGTTCTAAGTAGAGTGGAGTAAAGAACAAAAGAATAGATACTTATTAGGTGAATGGTGCTACTTCTATATCTCACTTCATGTATGCGGATGATATCCTCATCTTCTCAAAGGCAAACCCGAATTCGCTTAATGCAATTAAGGAGGTGTTTGAGAAATTCTCGTTGTTCTCGGGATTAGAAGTGAATGCGAGCAAGAGCTCCTCCACCTTCTCAAAAGTATGTGCAGAAGATCAATCTTCTGCACATACTTTATAATAGTTTATAATATAAAATCTTCATTATAATTTATATTTATCTCTTATCCTAATTTGTAATTTGTAATGGATTAAATCATAAAAAGTAAAAACTTATTCTAATAAAAAAATATTAAATTTTAAAACCCAAACTTCTTTTTCTAGTAATTTATTTATTTTTGTATTATTGTGATTTGAAAGAAGCAAGAACTGCATATTTTAGTTCAGACTTTTGGTTTTAGTGTATTTTGATTTGATAAATTTTAAATATTTTCTAGGGTTTTGTGAAAAAGCACTCATCTGGATGTCTGGACAATTTAGCCGGATACGAATTCAGAATTTACTATCCGGGACTTAATTTGTCGAATACAGATTATCCTTTTAATAAACAAATATAGTGGTATCCGGACTGTGACCTATTGATGCAGTAGAAGATATTGAGAATAATCAAGTGGGCCCTAGTTGGCTTGACCTTGGTCAAGCTAACCCACATTCCTTTTAAGGAACCTTAAACTCACATCAAATGGGTTGCCTATTACCATTGATGTGGGTATAAATATAATAGGCCAAGGAGGGAAAGGCGACTATTGAATTATTATGAAATCAAGGTATTACCTTTATTTCCCTCCTTCTTTGTTCTTACCTTTCTTTGCTTATTTCCTTTTTCTAAATTCTAGATCTCAACCTAGAATTCTTAGTGGATTCCAAGTTTCTACCCATTCCCTGATTGAAGAAGTTCTTGCTACCTCCTTCAATCGTTCTTCCCCTTAATCCAGATCTCTCCTACATCACCTATTGACATTTGACACCCGTAATTCCTTCTTTCTAAGTGATCCTTGTTACATGTGCTAATCCACCTAGAGACCTAGATAAGAGATAAACAATATACTTAAGAGTAATTGTTAGTTCATAAATAATATTAGGTCAATAGTAATTTAGTCAAACAAAATAATATTTTTTAATTAAGGTTTAACTAGTCAATTTGTAAATATACCCTCAGTAATATTATGTATGTTATATTATTTAACATTTATAGCATGGTATAATTTTTATATTTAATCATAGTATTATTCAAGCTTAATCTCGTTACTAATTATATAATCAAGGGTGTGGTGTACAATTTCTCAACAAAAAAGACATAGAAAGTGCTCAGAGTCTGGAGGTAACTATAGATTACAATGCCATAGTTAACCAAATTAGGGTTAAGAGGAGACCAACCTCCTGAGGCAGCGTATCTAGTTACTGTATAAGTGTATAACTAGACTGCATATCTAGGGTTACCAATCACGGGAAAGAAAAAGTCATTTGGACAGTGCTGGAAGCTAATCCAGTCTATAGAGGCGCTCCTAGCAAGATGGAGTGGGAAATGTCTTTCCTATGGAGGGAGAATACAATTAGTTAACTGGATAATAGCTGGAAAGTATACTTATTGGGCGCAAGGTATGGCTATCCCTGATTCTGTGACTAAGAAGGTGAGAAGGTTAGCTTATAGATTTATATGGGATGGAAGGAAAGGGATCCCGTGGGCCCAAATGATCCTTCCCAAGTCGGAAGGGGGTCTAGGGGTTAGAGACCTTCCTATTATCACCACTGCAACCAATATTAAAAGAGTTTCAAAGTACTGGGATAAGAGCGATTCTATTCTGGTAAAATGGATCCAAGATAGGTATATTAAAGGAAAGGCGTTTAATGATATACAAATCAGACCTACTGTGGATTCGCATTTTTGGAAAGCTTTTGTTTCAGAAAGAAGCCTAGTGGATAAATGTTTGGATTGTAGAGCGAATAGTACGATTATGTGGAGATCTGGTAGTCCGATAAATAAATTGGGGGGAATAGTGGAAAGTATTAGAGATAGAAAGCATAAAGACATGTTAGCTGAGGGAATTTGGTCGAAGATGCCGACAAAATTCTCTATTCTCTTGTGGAGGGTGAAATGGGATCATCTAAACACGTTCACAGGAAATTAAGAAATTGGAGAGTACAAGTACCTCCTGCTTGCTTACTGTGTAATCTGGAAGATGAAACTAGGAGTCATCTTTTCTTTAACTGTTCTTATTCCAGATCTCTCTTAATTTCGTTGGCGGAACAGCTGGATTTCGCTTTCTGGAAAATAATGAATATTCCAGTTCCTACCCAATCAAGTCCAGATATTAGATTGGGGGATCTGACGGAAGCAGCACAAAAGATTACGCGCCACTCCCCCCCTTGGGGGTTAATATAGAATGCTATTGGGTGCTTGTCGTGACATATATGGACGGAAAGAAATAAAAGGTATAGGCAGCACATTAGTAGGCCTCCTAAGGTAGTCCTTAAGGAGGTCATTAAAGACATCAGTCTCTCCTTTGATTCAGTGTATTACAAGAAGAGCTGTTGTCACCCTTTGGAGATATCTATGATGGAAGTATGGGAGACCAACCTGCTGAGGCAGCGTATCTAGTTACTGTATAACTAGACTACATAGCTATTGGGAGAGAGTCAATGAGCATTTTGCTCATTTCTTTTTACTTCTATTTTTATTTCTATTCTCTATTTTGTAAACTTGGCATTAGCCTTATTCTAATGAAATTTAATTGCTTCAAAAAAAAAAAAAAAAAAAAGACTACATAACAAATGAGAGAGAGTCAATGAGCTTCTTGCTCATTTCTTTTTACTTCTGTTTCTATTTCTATACTCTATTTTTGTAAACTAGGCATTAGTCTTATTTTTTTTAATGAAATTTAATTGCTTCAAAAAAAAAAATTAGGGTTAAGAGTCAAAAGGATATCCTAGCTGAGGGAATATGGTCTCACATGCCGACATTTCTAATAATTAGGGTTCTGCCCCCATTTCTAATAATTAGGGTTCTGCCCCCATTTCTAATAATTAGGGTTCTGCCCCCATTTCTGATGTAGTACATCATACATGGGCTCCAGACCCATGTCCATTATAGAAGGCCCATTATTGAAAGAGAATATAAACAGAGGCAAGCCTGGAAGGATCGACAGTTTTTGATTGAATAGCATTGTTAAGGTTTTAACCTTTTATTCTTCCTCTCTATTTTCTACTTCTCCTCTTCCTAAATCTGGTGGATTCCAGCAATTCTCTCTGTGTTCTTGTTCTAAATCTGGTGGATTTCAGAGTACTCTCTTCCTCTTCTGTGGATTCAGAAGATCTATCTTGTAGCGATCTTCAATCAGAGATCGGCTACATCAATTTCTAATGGAATGTTTACTTTCAGGATTTAAAGAACAATGCACTTTAAATTTCTGTTTGCTCGATGTTTTACTTTTAACATGTGACGTAAAATTTTATCATTTAAAAAAAAGATGGGATATTGGGATCCCAACTTAATCAAAATATTTTAAATTTACTCTATGTTATGATTTCATCAGAATTCAGATCATCTTAGCTTCATTTTTTATTTTTTTTGGATGATCTCTTAAGTCATAATAAATCTGCAGGTCCTTGCTATTAAAGCCACTTTTGAAAGGAGTGTGAATGATTTGTATAATTGCTATCTGAAATATCCAAAGCATTGTGATTCTGGTGTCTGTAGTTTCTGGAACTCTCTCGACTTCAATGATTTTTACTCAAAAACGCTTGTTTTAACGAGATCTTGATTCGATCTAGTGTGTAAGATATGTTTATATTGATCATTGAACTCGTTTGTGTTTCTTAGCTTTCTATTGGCATCTATAATTTAGAGTAAGGTGCCAAGCTAATTTTGATTTTTGAATTAAATCCAAAGAATCAGTAGAGAAGTATCTGTTTGGGTTTTTATCACTCTTGCTCATTGAGAAATGTTATTTTTGTGGATGCTGATATCTTCCGATTTTTTTTTTGAAAACAATATTTTCCGATTAAGGTGTCAATGAATTTAGTGAATTACCGAATTAGTGAGAATTGCTAAATCAAATAAAATGTTTAGAACTCACGTAGTTTGTCTAATCTGGGGGTTTGGGGATAGGAGCTAACTAATAGTAACTTGGTCTTACTCTCAACCTAGGTGCACATTCAGATTGAGAGGAAGGATCACCACATTTCACTTGAGTAGTGGAAATGTGTAGTTTACATGTCAAGTTCATTTGGCCTGTACTGTTTATCAAAACATTTACCCCTTTGCAAAATAAATTTCTGATTTGCTATTTTTGCTAGTACATGAGCAGTTTTAATCATTTGCATCACAGGATGAAACTACATATCTGACATATACTAATTTTGTGGGAGCACAAAACCGATCAGATATATAATTGAAACGATAGCATTAATTTGCATTTTACAGCTACATATAGTTCAGAATTTGCGTGCATTTGAATGATAAAAATGATGGCATTCTAGAGCAATGAGGAAATCTCTGAACTCTATATTTTGGACATTTTCTGTGATGGCATCATGCAAGTTTATCAGAAATCTATTCTGGAACTCTCTTTTTATCTCTGGCATATCCACTTCTGCTCTGGTCACCATTACTCGACCCAATGTTGTTTTGTCTCTGGTCATTCCCCTCATACTCACATACAACAACTGAATCATCAAAGCTTTTTGGCTTAGAACATTAGTTACATTATTGTTCAAAATATTTTTGTTATAAATCTTAACGTCTATGGTATTAAAGAGCTTTACCTTGGCATAATACTTGGATGGATTATATATGCATTTAATTACAGCTCTAAGAGATTCCTCATATTCGTTTGAACTCTTTTCTTTCATGAACTGCAGAACAAATATTCTGATGAAAAATCTCATATTTCAAACAGTAGTCACTAGTCAGCTACTCAGCTTAGTTTTAATCTTTTTTGTTTACCTTTGTGTAACTGTGTCCATAGATGTGTTTATAGGTTACGAGTGTCAGCTTATTTTGGGGAATGCTCCGTTTACTTAGTATCTCCAGTATCACAACATCAACAATTCCTCCCCCAGGTGTTCCTTTCACCGTCTCATATAGTCTCTTTGCATCACAGTTCGCAATATGTTGGCTGATTTCTGTCTGGTGTGAATTCTGTGTTGTTGCAAGTGCCACAAGAATCTGCATTATATATTTGTTGGTAAGAGCTAAAGTACTTTATCTTTGTAATATTTCAATGTTTGTTTTCATGTGATAATAGTTTCTTCTAAAATTTGTCACAAGTTACTTGCTTATATTTGTTTTAATATGCATCCTTTTATAAGTTCAATCTACCTTTTGACATGGATTAGAATGGTCTGTGATGATATTCTGGTCTAAGCTCCCATTAAACCTTGCTCGGTATGCTTGCTTAACTGAAAAGAGTTGGCTTGGCTTTCGGCATATGTAAATTTCAATCAATGCCATATACTCTGCATTGATGTTTTCTATGGAATTCCTTGCTATGATGGCATTTCTCTCATTTTCTTTATTCATCCACAACCATAACAACTTCCATAGCTGCAAATTCCAGAAGCTGTCTGGTTTAGATATCATTGCCATTTAATAAATTCAAAGTTTTTTTTAAAACAATTAAATTTCATTAAAAAGAAGGGCAGATAAATTTAAAGATTACTAGGACTAGAGGTAGAAATTTATTTACCTCATTATCTTGATTAGTCACAGCTTCTTGGTGGAGTTTTTCAGTTAGGTCTTCACCATACATGGCCAGATAGGTTTCCTGTATTCTTAATCGTTCATGCAAACTACGGCCTACAAGTACTTGGTTCAATTGATTTAGCTGACCCCATTGACCATGAATCTGTCGGCAATCATCCTCGTATGTAGACATTGTTGGGGAGAGACCCTCTTCCATCAGAAGAAGTTTGATACTTTGAATACACTGACAAATGGCAATAGTTTGAGTTCGCAATTCACAGTTGGGTTGGATGGATGTATAATGTTTCTTTTGAACAGAATGCAGGAACTCTAGTCATTGGACTATAAATAAGGGATGGCATCTTTAACTTAGTAACCAAGGCTTTAGTGGCAAAAGTTGAGAAGTTGGTGGAATCCACATTGAAAATCATTTATTATTTTGTAGCTTCTTTGGTTTCCTAGTAGATGCTGAGTTTGAGTGACTGGGCTTTATTATAAAATAAATGCTTCATTCTTTATTTTTTTGTTGATTATTACTTTATTAGTGGTGAATAAATTACCACAACACTTGCCTTTTTCAATTGGCCAGCATCATAATTAAGTTTGAACACATGTGTGAGTGGTTGCTTGTTACCAATTTGAGGGTAGATAATACAACTACCATAGTTGGCTACTAAAGGCATAAGATCACTTTCTATATGAATTAATGTGACTTGTAATATCCCTTTTCTTATTTTGGTAAAATCATAACTTATTTTTTCAATGGGGAAAGACACATTGATTAACACAGGCCCTCATCAAGTTGCTTGGTTGGGTTGGTTGTTGAGTTTCAAACCACATTAACTCCAATTTTATCCACTTTGAATTTTACCAATGATACAAAACCTTTTATTTTTGATAAAATTACTTGACCATTGATAACAAAATAGTACAGCTAAAATAAAAGAAAGGGAAAAAATAAAAGGAAAAGTAATGAGTTCTGATAGACATCACACAGATTTTACACTAGAAACTGTTCCAAGTTCTATCCCTTGACTAGTATTTTAGTTCTTGAGTATAATATTGACGACCACCTTGGAGTTGTGGTTGTGATCTAAATAAATAAATCTTAAGCTGTGGTCCTATGCAGATTTGGAAACTAGAAACTTAACTATCAAGATCTGCAGTGATGTGGGCCGCTTTTCATATGCCACATATTTATTTCAAATCTCAATTCTGTTTTTTTTGTGGTTTTCATCTTTCTTTTATTTGTTGAAATAGCTCTAGATTTTTATAAAATGATAAATAGAAAGGGGTACTGATTAACGAGTATTGCTTCACAGTTGCGCAGTCCCACCTCCTCAGTTGAGAATTAATATAATAAAATCTATTTGATATTATCAATCTCGAGTCTTTTTTTGAAGAAAGAAAATTTGTTGATTCTTAGAAAGAAAATTTATTTTTAACATTACATTTGAATCTAACACCTTAATAGATATTTCGTGAGATAGTAATCTAGATCGTTCATTTTTAATTTTAATTAAGATGAAGGTTAGATAACTAATCTCGAGATGTGGTCTAAGACTTTAGATATTAATAAATTAATTTAGATGTCATATAAGATATCTCATATGAATCGTTTCCATATTATATATAACAGGATTAGAAATCTAAATCTATCAACACCTGCATTTAAAAAAAAAGCAATTAAATTTGTATTTTTGTTTTGATCACCAAAAACACTCAAAGATTAGTAAATACTAAATACCCATCACTACTTGTATTTCTTTCGATTTTTTTTTCAAAAGAATTTTCAACTTTGTCATTCAGTTAAATACTTAAATCAATTTGGGCGGGGCGATTTCTAGTTGTACCCACCTTAAATGTTGTAAGTGTTAAAATTGACCCATTATTTAATCCAAACTTAGTTAATCATGATTTTGAATTTTGAACCTAATTAAATAATTTTTCTTCCTAAACTGTCCTTCTAATTTAGGATGTGATCATTTAAACAAAAAACCCAATAAGTTATAGGCATCTATAAGAAAGAATCCCAAATTCCCAATATTATATAGTCGTCGATGAATATGGATCAACAACAACCTTTACGATTCCTTCACGATGATATGGATATTTGATCTTCAGTGACTGGTTTATTATACAAAGTTATTAAACACACATTATATCTTCTCTGTACTACTATGAAATCTCCTGATCTAAATTTCTAAAAGCATTCCAAATTTGTTCATTAAAGAAAACTTGATCCATTCTTCTAAGAACAGCATGTGACCATGAAATATTTCCCAATTGTTCTAATCAGCATTAAACAATAATATACACAACAAAACTTGAATTTCATTAGAAACTTAAAGTTAATATAATCAGATAAATTACTTTTCCTGAGTTAATTTGTATTTAGTTATTGACTTCTTTTTTTGATAACCGAATCTAACTTAAGTGATATATCAAAATTACATAATATATCACTGATTTATATTGTAATGAAAATATGTACACAACAAAACTCGAACCCTATGTTCCTTTTTAGAAACTTAATAGTCTATTTGATTAGTTAAGTTAGTTTTTCTGAGTTAATTTATATTTGGTTATTGATTTTTTTTTGATAATGAAGTATCTCTTTACAATATGTAAAAACATATATTTTCAGATAATATACAGTCATATAATATCACCGAACAAATTATATTGAAAATGCATACAACATACTCATACCATAGAACTTCAGAAACCTTAATAAGTTTTAATGTTACCTTTTAGTTAATCTTCAAGTATTTATTTAGTTATTGACTTCATTATTGTATAAAAAAATAGTTTTTTTAGGGTCAGAAAAAATCCAGTTATATTAAGAGAGTGAGAACGGGTCGCCCTGTACCCCGGTATCAAAAAACGGGACGGGTCAGGTACTCTGATCCCTTGCCCCGAGACCTGCCCACCGGGGCACGACGGAACCGGGGCGACCCACCCCTAATTACCCACAAAATAAATAAAAAATAAAAAATTTGCAATAAATTGTTTTATAAAATATTTTATAATTCTATATAAACCTAAAACGAAGTGTTGTTGATTTCATGATAAGAACAAGAGTGGACTTCCTCACCGCAGCTTTATCAAAACACATCCTCAGGAGATTGTTAAAACTGGTGTGCATCATCATCTTTTGCAACCAGGAATGATTTTTTGAATCCTTTGACAAGAATTCAATTGCCTGGCCAGTATTTACCAATGCCCTGGAGCGAATTCTAGCTACAGAATCATAGCAACTTTGGACTATCACTTCAAAGCATTTCTTAACATCCAAATGACAGTCAACATCATCTCCCTGGCCATTTTCCAATCGCCTCACGTGCATCATATGCCATCAAAATCATCAACAATATATCAAGCCCTAACAACCTGAGTGACTCTTTCGAATCACACATCTTAAAAACATAATCCACGAACCCGATCTGATCCTCCATCACTCTCAAAATAGCCAAAATAGTATCCACAGAACAGGCTCTGAGTTCAGTCTTCTCTGGCGCCGTCATAGCAAGATATCTAGGTAAATAGACTAGAGCCTTCCTCACCTTCTCATTTCTTTTCCCAAAAGGCATCAGTCTCCTCAACACGAACCGAATCACCTCGCTCTTTAAACCTGACTTCGAATGAGACAGCATAACCGACCTTTTCTGCCCCGACCATCAATTTCGGTGTGCTCCTCCTCCTTCGCACTCTTTTCACCACTTCGACCTTTTCTGCCCAGACCATCAACTTCGGTGTGCTCCTCCTCCGCACCCTTTTCACCACTCCGACCTTTTCTTTTTACTCTCCAGCCAGCCCTAGCAGAGGTGTTCTCAAAACCTAAATCTAAATCCCACCACTGCCCGAGAGTCCGAGGCCGAGGCCGAGATAGAGATAGTCAGTTTATTTTTATAAATTTTTTTTAACTTAAAATACCGGGGCGACCCTCCCGGGTTTGGCCTTGCCCCGAGACCCACCCTTAGTTATATTACTTAATAGTTAATACTTATATACAAATATTTGTAAAGTAGAGAGCGAGAGGGGCGGAGTCGGGGAGGGGAGTTCTGACTTGTGGTTGCAGAGAAGGATTTTAGGTATATTCCATCAGCAGAAGGAGAATCAAATTGTGGTGAAGGAATATTCGTCGTGTCGCTTCCTTAATGGTACGTTATGTCCGCCCTTGTTCACTACCATTTTCTCAGATCTCTCTCGATATTCGAGTAGTTGTGTTGTTTTTCTATCCCAAGGTTCGATTTTTCTTCCGGAATTATCGATGTTTGGGATTTTCGATTTTCAATTTTCGAGCAAGTTTTAAATTCTTTTGCGATCTTGTAACACCCAATGTATCCTTTCGGTGTTTGTTTGGAAAATAGGTTTTTGATCTGCAATGTGGTTGCCAGATTTTTTATCTTTTGATGTCGCGTTTTTTTTCTTCCTGCGTTTAGAAACAGAGGCCATCTTTGATTTACAATTGTTGATCAATTTTAGGGATTCTGAACTTTGAGATTTTTGATGTGGCTTATCTAAATCAGTCATTTAATTTTTGGTTCAATTTATTGGCGTCTTTCAATTTTTTGCGCTTAGGGCTTGAATTTTTACTGTTTGCTGTTAATAACTATTATGTATCATGCACTTTTTCTTGTGTAGTGTTCTCTCTATATATCTATTATGCACTTTTTTCTTGTTGGCGTCAGTTTCTGCACTTTTTTTTACTTTTTTCTGTGATGTTCTTCTTCTTCTCTTCTTAAGTTTTTACTGCTTTGATCTTTTTTCTTTCTTTCTACTGGAATCTAATTTAAAGTTTACATCTATATCGAATGAGTTCTAATTTCTAAATGAATTAATTCAGATATCTTGAGAATGGAGTAAAGCGTGCCAATACGAGGATAAATCACCATGCATCTTGGTTAATCGTGCAAGCATTCCAATTTTATCATCTCAAAGGTTGGTTGATGGAGGGTCTGCCATCATCAACTCATGGTTCTGTAAAGTATACATCCTCACTAAAAGGAAAGCATGCAACCTCACTCAAAGGAATATCTGGTGCTTGCCACAGAGACTTGTGGATTCTTGCTCGAGAGGGAACCCTGTCTGAACTAGATTCAGCACTGCTATTGCTGAAAAAAAATGGTGGAAATATTAATTCCAGAAACTCAGTTGGTCTTACTCCACTTCATATTGCCATATGGAGAAACAATCTTCCAATTGTGAAGAGATTACTTGCTTCTGGTGCCGATCCCGATGCAAGGGTGCGCTAATCACACACATTCTTCATGACATTTTTTGTTCTATAATATATTTATTTATTTTCTATAATAATACTATTACCAGCCACACACATTAAATGTATGCTTGTTAGGCACTTCAACCTTTTGGAGGATCTGGTTAGAAAATGGATGGGAAGGTGTGAATTTAGGCAAATATTACAAGTTTACAATCTATCTTTCATTCAAAGTGCAAATTTTATATCTTGTTTAGTAAAGTGCACTATACTGGAAAGTGGAAACACAATTTCTTATAGGTAGTTTAACAGAGCTTTTGGGAATTGGGATTCTCAAAAGCACCAAATACACCTTAAAATATCCACATAGTTACTCCACAGCTTTCGATTTTAGCAATTTGTTCTATTACCATTCATCAATACCTCTGTATGTTTGTTTACACCTCTTATTTTAATAAAAATTGAAATATTTGTCTTTTTTATTTTGTTTTCCTCTCAATTTCTTGTGTCAAATAGTTACCTAATTTTAATGTATTGCTCTGTTAACATTTCTAGGATGGAGAGTCAGGGTGGGGCAGTTTGCATAGAGCCCTCCATTTTAATCATCTTGCTGTCGCAAGTGTTCTTCTTCAATCGGGTGCATCGCTTACACTAGAGGACTCCAAATACCGAACACCTGTGGATCTTATCTCAGGACCTGTGTCGCAAGTCATCGGAATGGGTTCTGACACAGGTACATGTGTTCATATATTTATTATTGATTTTACATTGTTGTTCTACACTTTCACTAGTACACCATTGACCATTTTATCTGAAGAATACAAGAATTTATTATACTAAGTAATTTTGTTTGTTCAAAATTATTTCCATTTTTTTTGCATGTTTGCATCCTTCCAGTTTCCACAGAAGTTCTTAGCTGGGGTAGTGGGACAAATTATCAGCTTGGAACTGGAAATGCTCACATACAGAAGTTACCTTGCAAGGTAGAAACCCTTAATGGTATTTATACTAAAACCGTTGCATCTGCAAAGTTCCACAGTGTTTCTGTTGGAGATGATGGAAAACTGTACAGTTGGGGATTCGGAAGAGGAGGCCGCCTTGGACACCCAGATTTTGATATTCATAGGTAAAATTCCACAAGTTCCTATTTACTAAAAAAATTGTCAAAAATTGAAAGTTACATAAGGTAAATAATTTTAAATTGAAAGGATTCAGTATGTTATATTGCTATATTCAATATTTAGTACATTATAATACTATATTGCTATGAATCTATTATAGTATTTCATTTTGGATTTTTAAATTATAAAAAAACATGATATATTAGGAAGATTTTCATTCATATAGATATTAAAAGATGAAAAGAATCATTCTTCAATTGAAAGTTTTGTAAACGAGTTGCAAAAACATGTATTTTTCTATTAAATGCTAAGTTATATAATTATATTTAAATATTGATTTTTTAAAATTTGAATTAATTATATGTAATATAATAAGAGTATAAAACTGAGTTGGGTATGAATTTTAGGATCATTGTTGATTTCTATAGAAGCAAATTATTGTTTTTTCTTAATATGTTGCATTTTCTATTCTGCTTAATGAGAGTCATAAATGTGGAGGATGATCCTCTCACTATTAGTTAATTTTTCATTCCATTTGGTTTGATAGAAACTGATTGTAACAGTAGTTAGTATCTAGTATGTTTATTTTAAGTATTATTTGATGGATATCAAATGTCAACCAAGTTAGCAGTTGTACATTGTCAAACAACAAGGAATTATACCATAATTACCATTTATTGGTACTTAAAAGAAAATAAAGAACACGTTGGAATTTATAAAATGATTTGTGTTCATTTTTAATCTTCATAACTTCTATTTTTGTTAAGTCTATTAAGTTAATTTAACTTTAAATAAATTAATTAATTTTACCTGATATAATATTCTCTTTAGATTGAAATTCCTCTGATTGGTTACCATTTAAAAATAACTGTTTATATTAAAGAATTAGATACCCCATGATTGGCTGCAACTGACATGTTACTGGTAGCAGCGGTCAGGCAGCTGTAATAACTCCCCGTCAGGTGACTGTGGGGTTGGGTTCACGCAGAGTTAAGGCTGTTGCTGTGGCAAAACATCACACAATCATTGCAACTGAGAATGGGGATGTTTTCACTTGGGGATCAAATAGAGGTATTTTTACGGGATTTTAACAGTTTGACTTTGGAAAATGTTTAATGGACTAAGTGGATATATTGTTTCTTAAAACCTGGAGAAACCATTCAATGTTTTCACTTTAGGAAAAAATTTAATGAAAATCCAATGTCTCCCTTCAAAGCAAAATACGTGGGGTTGAAATTTTTATTTTATGTTTTATGATACATAAGCTTTTATATTTCACACCAAAAATTCTGATAAACATTTTTTTTCATCATTATTTAAAGATAATTTATTAATGAACTTAATACTCTGGATGTTTCAGTTGTATAATTCCAATTCATTTTTATTAATTGCATTCAGAGGGTCAGCTTGGTTACACTTCTGTTGATACTCAATCTACACCACGTCGTGTAAATTCCATCAGATCCAAAATAATTGATATTGCTGCTGCAAACAAACATTCTGCTGCTGTTGCCGACTCTGGTGAAGTTTACACATGGGGATGCAATAAAGAAGGACAACTTGGATATGGCACCTCTAACTCTGCGTCAAATTGTATTCCACATCTGGTTGAGTATTTGAAGGGTAAAAGCTTTACCGCAATATCAGCAGCAAAATATCATACAATTGTACTAAGTACAGAAGGAGAGGTGATTCGAAGTTATAACCAATTTTTTTTAATGCATATTACATATCTTTATCCTATGATTATTTAGATATTTTCCTTGTTTCATTTTAATATCTTCTCAGCCAAATTGAAATTAGTTGGATGTTAATTTTCTACCTTTACAAATAATAGTTGGCGTTGTGTAGTTTGTAGAATTACTTTTCATATTAGTTGTGTTTTAGTATCATCTCCGACTTCATTTCATAAATGTGTGCCTTTTGCATGCCAAATTGACATCATGGTTATGTTTCTCTTATCCAGGTTTTCACTTGGGGCCATCGACTTGTTACTCCAAGACGGATAATTATAGCAAGAAACCTTAAAAAGAGTGGAAATATGCCATTGAAATTTCATCAAACTGCAAAATTACATGTTACGTCAGTTGCTGCTGGTGCATTCCATAGCACAGCTCTCACCGATGATGGTACCTTGTTTTATTGGATTTCAGACGATCCTAATTTAAGATGTCAACAGGTTCAAATAAATAAAATTCATGGACAATTTGACATTATGATGTCTCATGTCTGAAATATCGTTCTTCTAATTGACATATTTTTGATGTAGGTGTATTCAATATACAGAAGGAATATTGTGAACATTTCAGCAGGAAAGTATTGGACTGCTGCTGTTACAGATACAGGTGATGTCTTCATGTGGGATGGAAAAAACCACAAGGGTGAAGCTCCTATTCTAACTCGTTTGAATGGTATTAAACATGCTACATCAGTGTCTGTTGGGGAAACACATTTGCTAGCTGTTTGTGCTCTTTATCATCCTAGTAGTCTCCTTCCAAAGATACAAGTGGATTCCAAATCTACTACTGTGATGGAATATGGTGATGAGTTGGATGGAGATTTCATCTTTAATGATACTAAATCTAATAATAGATTATCTGGTATACAAAATGAGTTTTTTGGTATCAGATCCTTACCTAGTTTGAAAAGTCTTTGTGAGAATACGGCTATCAAGTTTATGTTGGAACCTAGGAATGCTGTGCAACTCCTGGAAATTGCCGATACTTTGGCTGCTGATGATCTTGGTAAACACTGTGAGGTATTGGGATACTGTGAGCTGATTCCTTTTTGTCAATTTTCTGACAGCTTTATGTGCTTCTTTAATTTTAAAAAGGTTTTCTATCAGAAGACTTTTTTTTTTTTCCAAAATGAACTATGTTAATTTTTTGTTTTCATTTTCTGATACAATTTCTTATGCCATGCTTATTTTTCTTCTTTCCGCAGGACATTGCGATGCGTAATCTTCCTTTCATATTTACTGTTGCTGCACCAACCATTTCAAGTGCTTCATCTTATGCTCTAGCTAGACTTGAAAAGACATTGGATGCAAGATCATCTGAATCCTGGTGTTACCGTCAACTTCCCACTCCAACTGCCACTTTTCCAGTTGTTATTGACATTGAACACGAAGGATTTAACAAAGATGGATATTTTAGGCCCCGAGATAATTATGTGGAACCCATTTTTATGAATTTTGGCAATGTACGGAAAGATTGTTTTTTGCATTCTAATAATGATGCTGACCAAGCTTTAATGAAAGAAGTTAGAGCCCTTAAGAAAAAGTTGCAGCAGGTGGAAATCCTTGAAGACAAGTTGTTTAAAGGTGGTCTTCTTGATAATCAGCAACTGTTTAAACTTCAAAGTAGAATCGCACTTGAAAGTGCACTTGCTGATCTTGGTTTCCCTGTCGTGGCACATACAAAAGTTTCAGTTCAAATTGGTATAGAAGGTAAAAGCAACAAGATAGAGTCAAGTCGAATGAAGAGGAGAAAGAGAAAACAGAAGAATGGTCAGGTGGGAATAAGTTTGCCTCAGGAATATGCCCCAGAAGTGAACTCAGTCAAGGACTTTGAAAGTATCACATGTCTTCAAATTCAGGAAGAAAAGGTTAACTTGTTTTCTATCTTCTTTTGTTCGATAATTTGATCCATGTTCACAATTTAATTTGCCTATCATAATATCTTATGACTTACATGATTTACTAATTTTTTCATGATTTGTTGCAGGAAGACACAGTCACTAATGAAAATGGCAAATCGAAGATTTCAGAGGATTTATCGGTTGAAATCTCCAATGCGACTCCAAAAAAATTGACTGATAAAGATATGCCAAATCGACCCCTTTCAAAGAAGAAGAGCAAAAAAGGTGGCCTTTCAATGTTTCTGAGTGGTGCTCTTGATGATACCTCAAAGGAAACACCTCCACCTCCTCCCAAGAAAGAGGGACCAGTGTGGGGTGGTGCTAGAGTTGCCAAAGGACCCACTTCTCTACGTGGAATTCAGGATGAGCAAACGAAAATAATTACCTATCATCCAATTATAAGTAAGAAGAACCAGCCCGAAGACTTGCCCATGTCAAATGGCCATGTTCAATTGAGTTTATATTTACCAGAATCAGTTTCAAGCCCAATTTCTATCATGTCAACAAAAAGTGGGTGTGTGCCTGATGTTGACAAGAGCACACCACCATGGTCAGGAAATTCTCCACTAACTTGTTGTCCATCTCTTAGAGACATTCAACTTCAGCAGGTATCCTGTAACTTGTATTTATTTTTCGTAGTCTTCCAATTTTGTGGATAATTTTTACCAATCTTGTCCCTCTTCCTTTAAATTTCAAGCAGGAGAAGCAATGCATTTCATCCAGTCCTAAATCAAGGACAACGGGCTTCATTGTCTCATCAGGACAGACTTCAACTTCAGAGACTACTATTAGGGCGAAAGAAACCATTCCCAACCGCTGGTTTAAGCCAGAGACTGATACACCATCATCACTCCGTTCTATCCAGATTGAGGAAAAGGCGATGAAAGATCTGAAACGCTACTACAGCAATGTGAAGCTAATGAAAGCACAGTCTCAGGGGTCATGACCATTTTACTTTAGGAACAAACCAGACAATCATTTCTTTTTCTTGGTTCATTTGTTTTCAATCCATATTCTGTATACATGTACAGTACAATTTTAATTTTTTCCTTTTTTCTTCCAAGGTTACTTTTTCAATCCAGCACGCACATCTTGGGAGTTCTTGCTGTTTAACAGAGAATAAAATATTAACAGGATCAGTCTTCAATTTGTGTCATGATGTTGTATATAAAATTATTTCTCAATATTTTTTGGAGAAATCATCTCTTAGTTTTTCTAACCAGTAACTTATTTTAGTGTAAAAACTAAAAAATATCAGAATTAGATCTGTTGTATCATCATACTTATCCATATCTTTGGTGTTTTCTTGTGTAATTGACTTTGCATTATTTAAGTGACAAACTCCAGTTTTTCTTTTGCCAAATGTTGTTCAAACATGAGAAGATGATTGATTGTAATTTGTAACAGAACCTACATGAGAAAGTGTGTAACATTGGGTGAGGAGATAATGATGGTGTATTACTTTTTCCTTAGCTTTCAGGGAAAAGTAAAAGAGGAGATTCTTCCCCACTTGTCTGCAAACCTCTTCAAGAAGGAACTCTTTCTTTCTTTAATAATCACGACAAGATTTTCTCTCCCATGTTGATATGAAAGTATGTTAGGTTTGATTTTCCCAATATTTAATAAAGAGAAGATCTTATGTTCCATCACGGTAAAAAGATAATAATGAGATAAAAGAAACAGCATATGATGATAATCATTTCTTTGAAGTGATAATTAATTAGCAGAAGATAAAAAATAAAATAAAAAACTTGATGGTAAAATTTTGAAAGAGATAACAAGTAAAGTCACGAGACTGCACTTGCTTTGAATCATACTTGGAATTTTGGTCGGTGGTTTTTGTTTTTTACTTTCTTCATTCTCATGATCTGCAGTCGAAGTTTCACTTTCACTTCTTGTTGGTTTGCTATCTTCTCCCATTCCGTTCCTTCTTCCTTATGATTTGCATATCATGTAATTATATATATTCTGATGTTCTCTTTTCCATGCAGATAACCAGTAAAAGCATGAAGACCCACATTCCCATTAAAGAAAGAAAACAACTTCAACATTATTTTATGGATGGAAATTTGAAATGGTGTGTCCTTCATAAGCTTCCTTAGTAGTATATATCCACACACCATACCTCATACAGAAGAAACATAGGTAAACAGGCAGAATAATACATACAATTCCATGCAATCTTAATTCACCAATCATGAGAAAGATCGAGAATTTAGTTGAAGCTTGAAGGTGGTTTGTTCCATAGAGGAAAGTAGGTGTATGGAATGAAGTTTGATCCAAGATCCATCCATATTAATATTTTCTTCTTGTTTTGATCTCGGACCAGGCTTCATTCCTCACACCTTGCTTTCCTGAAACAGGGAAGATGCATGTTAGGCCAGGCAGGTATGTTGCAATTTGCATTAAGTTGAATTTTTGACATGTTTTTTTTGCATCTTTACACTAGAGTGACTCGACTCGATTCATCTCAAACTAAATGCAATCAGGATTAATCAATTTTTTTACCTATGATTGTAACATAAATGTGCAGTTTTTCTTCTACTATATGAAGATTTCATCTTCATGAGTCATGACTATTCATCAGGCAGCAGAAGAAAAAGACGAAGGAACAAATGTTTAAGTTAGATACGGTAGTAAATGTGCGTATGTGTAACCTAAAAATCAAAATGAATAATTGTTAATAAATGAAATATACATTATATTAAATTATCATTCTAGTAATAATTCTGAAGGAAAAAACCTTGATCTTTGAGTAATAAATAATTAATTATCATCAATAGGATCTTGCAAATATCGCAACCTCATTTGCTGGATTTCCGGTCATCAGACATGTCTTCTGGCCTCGTGGTTGCTCGAATGGGAAACATCTAATCGTAGCACCTGTTTCTTCTTTCACCTTTCGTTCCTCGTTATCACTAAAACAAATATTATTCATCGCCATGTTATACGTAAGGAGACAAATATATTAGAGTTAGTTTGGGAATTCTAAGACCAATTATAATTTTTACAATTATTCAATAAGAAAGATGTATCCAAACTTGGGAGCCATTATTACCTAGCAGACCAGGGACCTCGAGCCCATTTGCCTTCAGATATCGCCATTTTCAAATCATCATAAGAGTTTACATCAACAATATTGCTGAAAATTAAAGGATTTAGATCAACAGTGACAAATAAGCACTGGACTACTGGAGTTACAAATTACATTTGATATTTTGAATCACAATCTGTTTAGAAAGTGTACCTGTCACGGAACTTGATAGCTTTTTCCAAGAGAGAAGCTTGGATGTCTTTTAACCTTTGCCTCACGTAACTTTCCAAAAAAGCCGATTCCATTGATATCCCAAACTCTTTTCCTTTCTTACCCGGGACATCTCTTCTAGAAACAACCACTGTTTTATTTTTAACATCTCGAGGTCCAACTTCAATCCTCAAAGGAACACCCTATACAAGAAAATAATTAATTATTTACCGATCAAGAAGATAGAAAGGTATAAATGAATTTTTAATAATAAACATCATTACTTTCATCTCCCAGAAATTGAATTTCCATCCTGGAGTCTTTTGCTGTGAATCATCTAATTTAATTCTAAATCCAACCTCTTTCAGCATTTTTTCTATGGACGATGCAGCATCCACAACTCCTGTTTTTTCATCATCTGTTTTCCATATTGGCACAATAACTATCTGGAAGTACACCCAAAATAATATCCAAGTCGATATCATATTTATACCTGGATTTGAACATATATATCTGAAAGAGAAAAAATCCTAATAATAATTATTACTTGAATTGGAGCCATATTGGGGGGTAGCATCAAACCAGCATCATCTCCATGAGTCATGATGATTCCACCAACATATCTTGTGCTAACAGCCCAAGAAGTCTGCCATACATGTTTTCTCTCACCATTTTCATCGGCAAACTGTCAAGTGCTAAGTTTATTATAATTATTTTTAGCCGACAAGTAGTCAATGATAGAAGGGTAAATTCTTTGGGTGGCAATGTGGCATATCATAATAGAACTTACACACTATATCACTGAGTAAATTTTTTGCAATCAAGTTTGCAGAATCTAAATAATAATAATACGTGAAAGAGAATCAGTTAACCTGTGTTCCAAAAGCACGTGAGAAATTTTGCCCTAGGTTGTGACTCGTCCCAGCTTGTAAAGCTTTCTTATCACCCATCATAGCTTCAATAGTATAAGTTCTATCAGCACCGGCAAATGTCTCTTCTCTTGATTTTCTACCTGCAATAACAGGTATTGCAGCTTGTTCATATGAAAATTTTATGTAGACACCGATCATCTTTAATGCCTGTAATGTACAACAAAAGCATCAAATGGCTAAAATCAGGGATTAAATATCAAATCACACGCCACAAGGTTGAATTTGGAACTGAAGATAGAATACAAACCTCTTCCTCCGCTTCTTCTGCTGTTGCATGAGCAGTATGCCCTTCTTGCCAAAGAAATTCTAGGGTTCTAACAAATGGCTTTGTCCTCATCTCCCATCTAGTAACATTTGCCCACTACATTTTGAAATCTACGTTAAAAATAAGGAGATAGACTGTGGATTAGAGTTTAGGGTTAAACCTGATTAACCAAAAGAGGAAGATCACGGTGACTGTGAATCCATTGAGTAAACATATGATTCACTATTGTTTCACTAGTAGGTCGAACCTGGAATTTCATATTTCAATGTTGAAGAGACAAACCGAATCAAGAATCAATTCAAACAAAACCAAGTGATCTAAAATTTGGTGTTGTTTTTAGTATAAGGAAAACCATTCATCTTAAGACAGGAACTGTTAGAAAATGGGGTGATAAATGAAATGGAGATTGTGATCCCTATGAGTATGAGGGGTGGAGAAGGGGGGGATGCCTTCTACTATACAAATTTCCTATGAGTATGAGTATGAAACTATCCGGAGACAGGGGCAGATGGAAGAAGTTGATAAGAGAGCCTGGTTAATAAAACGGGTTGCGCAGGTATCGGAAGGCCCCGGTAGGGGGATGGGCATGATCATGGATGAGGTTGAGATTGTTGCCCCCCAACTGGGGGGGGTGGATGGAGGAGAGGAAGGGGTTCTTGTATCAAGTAAGGGAGCAGTAAGGGAGAATGATTCCCAAGTTATGGAGGGGAGCAGTGAAGAGTGGGGGGAGCAAGGGCAAAGCATTAACTCGCCAATACATAGTTGGGAGGTAAATGAGGTTTCATCTCAGTCAATGGAACAAGAGCACACCCCGAGAACAATTCAACTTAGGCCGAATTGCCCCTCGTTCTCTCCTCCCCTGCTTTGTACCAGGCTTGGAATGGTGTCGGCATTGGAGCCTAAGACAGTCTCGAGGGGGGTGTTCCCTCTTCCTAGAGTAGGGTCAGGGGATATGATCACTGCTTTAGGGAGGCATAGGAAGGTAATAAAGAAATATACCAGAAGGAAAGTTGAGGTGACTCCGTTCCAGATGATGGGGCTTCCGGAGATAAGGTCTGTAGAGAACCCAGACTGGATCAAAGTATCAGGTCAAGAGGGCTTGCGAAGTAATGTGAGTAGGAAGAAAAAATATTATGCCCATGGAGGGGATTTAAGCTCCAAAGTATGTGCGGAAGAAGCCGCACTGAAGGGCAGTTGATCTCCTACCTGAAAATTCATAATGGCTTTCTTGATTTGGAACATTAGAGGGTTTAACTCCTTCGAATCACATAATGAAATCAAGGAATTAGTCAGGTCTAAGGCCATAGATATATTTTCAATATTGGAAACTAAAATTAAACCGCATAAAGCTCAGTTGATTAGAGATACGTTTGGACCAGAATGGGAATCGCAT
>LFYR01000090.1:515249-533731 GCA_001185155.1 Zostera marina
GAAATTAAGAAATTGGAGAGTACAAGTACCTCCTGCTTGCTTATTGTGTAATCTGGAAGATGAAACTAGGAGTCATCTTTTCTTTAACTGTTCTTATTCCAGATCTCTCTTAATTTCGTTGGCGGAACAGCTGGATTTCGCTTTCTGGAAAATAATGAATATTCCAGTTCCTACCCAATCAAGTCCAGATATTAGATTGGGGGATCTGACGGAAGCAGCAAAAAAGATTACGCGCTACTCTCCCCCTTGGGGGTTAATATGGAATGCTATTGGGTGCTTGTCGTGGCATATATGGACGGAAAGAAATAAAAGGTATAGGCAGCACATTAGTAGGCCTCCTGAGGTAGTCCTTAAGGAGGTCATTAAAAACATCAGTCTCTCCTTTGATTCAGTGTATTACAAGAAGAGTTGTTGTCACCCTTTGGAGATATCTATGATGGAAGTATGGGAGACCAACCTTCTGAGGCAGCGTATCTAGTTACTGTATAACTAGACTACATAGCTAATGGGAGAGAGTCAATGAGCATTTTGCTCATTTCTTTTTTACTTCTATTTTATTCCTATTCTCTATTTTGTAAACTTGGCATTAGCCTTATTCTAATGAAGTTTAATTGCTTCAAAAAAAAAAAAAAAAAAAAAAAAACCATTCATCCATAAAATCTGACAACCATACTTGATGAAGGAGTAAAATCACTGGGTTCTGGGTTATATGAGGCTAGCTAGTCACAATCAACAATCTGATCTATCAAATTCGGGCTATTATACTGAATTAAAGGTTAAGAATAGCAAAAAGCATACCACTAGTTTCTCTTCAAGCTCCTTTCCACCTCCAATGGTGACAACAGCTAATTCTGGACTGAAACCTTCAACATGACTTGCTTCCTTTTCTATGAAGGAGTAAGGTATGAACTGAAATTTCAAATTAAACAATAAGAAAACAACCCATCAAATGATCAAATCTACTCAAAATCTATAAACCAAAATCCATAAATAGCAAGAAGAAGAACTCTGACCCCTAACTTGAATGTTGACTTACCTGAGGGAAATACATGTTGCTGTGTCCTGTTTCTTTGAATTTGACATTCAAATATTCCTAAAAACACATTCAAATTAGAATAGAAATCCCAACAAAATGGAAAGGGCGGGAGAGGGAGAGGAGGTACAGACCGACCTGAACATATTCCCAGATGGCATATCCATACGGTCTGATAACCATCGTCCCTCTTACAGGTCCATAATCCGCTAGCTCGGCACTGGCAATGACATCAAGATACCAAGCGCTGAAGTCCACAGACCTCGGAGTTACCTTTCCTTCCAGTCTTGGGGAAGAAGAAGCTGATGGGTATTCTTCCTTTGCCGTAATGGGTTGATTAGTGGAAAGTGCCCGGATGGTAGTTACGGTGGAAACACGGAGTGGGCGGCGGATATGGAAAGGAAAGAAGACAGTAGACGTAGAGGAAGAAGAGGAGTAAAGATTATAGCAGAGAGATGGTGGTAAGAGTTGGAGGACTGCCATTGGTGATAGCAGAGAGCTCTCACTCTGTTCTCACACTTCTCCCTTCCTCTATGCTCACAGACTCACAGTGCTCAGTCTCTTATCTGCTGTTGACTTGTAGATGAATTGATTTATATAAGTTTGGAAATTTTATTTATACTTAAGATGACGTGTTCAGCTTCAACTCTCCCGCATCTTAAATTCTTGATTATAGATCCATCTTCAGTTCACAATTCACACACCATCAAACAATAACTGGAAAAGTAAACTGATTTCCATTTCTTCACAAAGATGATATTCAAAAGTTAAAATTTAGATGTTGATCTGGTGCAAAATAAAAATTTCTTCATTTGACAAGGTGTTGATCTGGAAGATGAAATATTGTTTACATCTGATGTGTTTTGCAAATAACCAAATAACATTACCTTCACGACCAAGATGGTCACCAGATTCATTGAATATATTTTTGAGAACACACACCACTACATGCAGAATTCTATCTCAAACTGAAAACCATATTTGATTGGTTGGTTTTGTGTCATGTTTTGGACAATTTCTATAGTCTATACACAATTTTGCACTGCCCACATCAACAAATACAAACAAGAAAACATGTTGAAACCAAAAAAATGACAATTGGTGGATCAACAAATACCCACATACTCAATGCCATTCCAGACCTCCCAAAGTGGTGGATCCCATTCCTTCCCATGTTTCATTGCAACCCACTTCTTCAGTGTCAACTCCTTCCCTATCACAGCCCCACAATCCACTTCCATTGGCATCTGAAAGACGTACATAAATGAAAAGGGAGTTTCAGCATGATAAATACTTAGATCAGAATTGATATTCAGATGTTTCCAACTGTTTTTTTAGTACAGAAGATACCACTTGTGTGCTCAAACTACTAGATTGCATTTCATAAAAGCTTATTATATCTATCAGTACATCACTGAAATAAAATCAAAGTAGGTGAATTAGTGTACGTGGGGTGGAAATTTAAACCTTATGTATCAGCCAATAAGAGTAAACTGCAACTCTAAAGACATTTTTATACTGCATTATTATTTTTTAAGGTAACATACACAGTAGTTATTTATGATACCACCTGCCAAATAAATTAACAGAGTAACAGATTATCAACCCTAAACCTTACTACCAATATGCAATAGCTAGTAGTGACATGGCGCACATTCAAACCTTAGATTTAACTTTTGTGTGACGACGATCAAATGTGCCATGAAACTAAACTAACATTAAAAGGAAAATTTACTTGATAAATTAAATGACGTTTTGCGTACATACAATGATTATAAATAGGTTCTCGCTTCCTTTCCACTTTCTTCTTTTTTATCGCATTCCACATGGGTTTAGGGTCATCACCAAGAACATGCAAATACTTTGAAGAGGAAGGTCTATCAATGCTTTTATCTGTTAAAAGGAGAAGGAAACTGTCACAAATGTGAATCTCAGCCAATATTGCAATGCTAACATGAACTTATTTCACATGAAACAAAGCTATAAAAGTTTTGATTTACGCAATGCAGAAGAACACAGTCAACATACTGTAAAAAATATGTAAAGATACACCTTTTAAGCAATCTTAGTACCTATAAACTCAAATTCATTTGCAACTATTCTTACCTGCTAAAATTGTTTTGCTATTATTATACATATAATCATATACTTTGCCATGACTATGCATTTAAAATCAGATACTTTGCTATGATTTCTTCAGGTACATTAAGTATAGCAAGACCGTAAATCTAATCAAATCGCGCAAGTTCTTTGTTTGTTTGTATGATTGTTTGAAGCACCCTCTAAAGAGTAAAAAATGCTACAAATTGATTTGGTAATTAGTAATTATTATTTATATCTTCTATTCTTAACTCTTGTTTCAAAAATAACTTGAGTTGAAGTTCGGTAAATTGTACTTCATCGTTGAAAACTAACCTGTAAATGGATTTCCTCGCTTCTTTGACCCACTCTTGCAGTTGTCTTGTTTGTTATTTTCCAACTCTAGTTGTGATGGTTCTTTGAGAACATTTAAATCTTTTCTATCTTCTTCTTTTCTAAAGGAGTTCAGTTTTTGAAAAATGTCTCTATCAAGAGGACCACCCTCATAATTTCCTCCCCCAACCCTTTGAATTCCACCAATCGATGCAAAACATGTCTTCTTGTCCTATATCATCAAATATGTCCATACATAAATGTATATTGATAATAATTGAAAAGGTAGAAGAAGAAATCAAGAAAAAAAACCATACCTTAACCGATCCCCTGCCAAGAATGTTATTGGTCGCAAGCTTCCTGTTCAAGAAAACGGATAAAGAGACAGACGCCGTGGGGGATTTTAACATTATATCGCTGCCTCTCCCATAAGATGCCCTAGTTGCAAATTAAATAAATGAAACAAATACAAATTCGACCAACGAACAAATAAACAAGAAGACGATGACTACGAGGTGAAACCTAGATTCAGAAAAGAGAGAAGTAGGAATGGCCTGCTGTCTAAACTGTCGCAATGATAACGGCGAGGATGGAGAAGGAGAAATCAACTTCGATTTGGAAGTGGACATTACACTTTTCCTGCAGAGATTTCGATATCATCGTGCAATCACCACAAATTACCGAAATGCTTAAAAAAATCCAAGCCAAATATACATTTTGTAAACATACAGCAAATAAAAAGAAGAGGAACGAAATAGGGTTTAGGGTTTTTCACCTTCTCGTGAGGGTGACGGAACTCTGGATTATCCAGTAATTCAGTAGGCAATCTGACAGACAGGAATGACAACGGACCTAATATAAATCAGCAAACGGGTAATTACCCACAATTACTTTAAACGGGTAAACATTAAAAAACAAATAAATTAAAAAACTTAAAATCTAAAAACCCTAGACCCAAAAGAAAAATCCAATCTTCTTCCAAACTCCAGCCTCCCACCGCCGGATCTTCTTCCCTGTCTCGTCGGATTTTCGTCCCTGCTTCGCTGTCCGATTCCAGTTTCCACCTCGCCGGTGTTTCTTTTAAGTCAATTAGGTTTTCTTTTAATTGATTAAATTATTTAAATCATTTCTTAGAATAGATGATCATATTCATTCGTAATTAAGTTGCGATTGTGTATTGATTTATTGCTTAATATCCTTATGGTTATTTCTTGTTTATCCCTTAGATCTTTGCGAATTGTGATGGACAATTTTCTTGTGAAGAATCCTGAAAAGCCTAGGATCGATTCATGGTATGAAGATCGAAAAACTTTTGCAAGTTGTGGTACTGCTATTGAACAATTACCACTGTTTTTTTGTGTTTCTATTTATTTTGAACTTCATTTTACTTAGTAATGATTGTATCAAACTAATTATGATTTAAGAGACTGAAATATATGATCGATTTTGTTAATTATTGTTCTGAAAAAATTGTATTGAAAAATCCACTGGCACTTTTTAGAATCTTAGTTCCACTATTGCAAATTGATGTCCGTTTCTTTATGATCTCTGGTTTATGATTTTCTGGTTTACAATTACTCTGCAGTTGTGACAATGAGGCTGATAGTAATGTGTTTCTCTTGCCTCAAAAGAAGAAGAAAAAGAATCAGAACAAAATCAATGGTGGAAAGGTGCAAATTCAAATCCATCACATCCTTTCTATATTTATCTTCTATCTGAATTAACTTTTTGTGCACTTTTTTCATTATATTTCTCTTAAGAATGGTAAGAAAAGAGAGGAGCCACGTATGAGCAAAAGTAAGCAAAGGAAGTTAAAACAGCTTCAGGTATGAGTCTTTTCTTGTTTGCAAATAAAATTTTTTTTGGGGGGGGCGGGGTGATTATTTTATATATTAAATATGTAGGCGGCAAAAGAAAAGAAGATCTTGCTAGAAAAAGCCTATACAATTCTCGAGTAAACGTCACCTTTCTCCAATCTAGTGAAATTAGTAGATCAAATTCTGATGTGCATGATGCATATTTTTTACTATTTTTATTGGATTTCAGGCAGCATAAGATTCGAGATTTAGACTATTCTCTTCTACACTCCTCAGGGACTATTGGTCAGGTTTGTTTCTTGTAATTATGCTCTTTATATCTTTGATAGTGGAATTTGCTTGAAATTTAAAACTATGAATAACCAGACCCAAACAAAGCGTGAGAAACGTCTGCGTGCTATGCAATTCTCCAAAGCAGGATTAGAGGTGCTGGATGATACTGCATCATTGAAGAGAAGGAAATGTTCTCAAAATACTAGTCATGATAGTGAAGATTCTATGGCATTGCATTTGGAATGTGAGCACACCGGAGATGAATCTTCAGATATTGAACTTCTGCAGAGTGAACAATTGGAAACTATTGAATCTGAGAAACTTGAAAATGAGAAGTCTTTGAATTTCCACCAGATGCCTTCATTTGAATCAAATTCCAATGAAAATAATTGTGCTTCAGAACATGGACAAATTCCCCAAGAAACAAAACATGAGACAGCAAACAGATGCATAATCAGCAATAAACCAAATACTCCTTTAATGGTTCCATGCTATAGTGATCGAGTAAAAAAAATTGAGTCACAGGTATATTTTTAGCTTTAAAATATTTTTTGTTTGATTTTAGACTTTTAGTGAATGTTGCTTCATTTGGATTTGACAATTGTTAACTTTTTTAATACTGTTTTTTTTGCATTTTAATTATCATTTTTTTCTAACGAATGTATTCATCTTTTTCTGGGCACGTTATCATCATTACAGCAACAAAAATATTTTGTTTGTGATTCCAATATTGTATGTAGGTCCCTGCAGTGGTGCATGTTTCAAGACCTAAAGAGGTTGAAGATAATAGAGCATCACTTCCAATTGTCATGATGGAGCAGGAAATAATGGAAACCATAAATGAAAATCCTGCTGTTATTATATGTGGTGAGACAGGATGTGGAAAAACCACGCAGGTCCCACAGGTGTGTTTTGTTGATTGTCCAAATTTTGCATTATTACTTTTTGATACTCAAATATTATTGTATTATTATTAATTTGGTTTACTTTCATGATGATCTAACAGTTTCTTTACGAAGCTGGATATGGGTCAAAAAATCATTCTTCTAGAAAAGGAATCATCGGTATTACCCAACCACGCCGTGTTGCAGTACTTGCCACTGCTAAGCGCGTGTCTTTTGAACTGGGCTTTCGCCTTGGGAAGGAGGTCGGATTTCAAGTAAGGCATGATAAAATGCTTGGAGATAAATGTGCTATCAAATTCATGACAGATGGAATTTTACTTCGAGAGTTGCAGGTACAAAATTAAATATCGTTTCACTGACTTTACAGATTTTGTCTGTAAAAGCTTCCTTTTTGAGATATTATCTTGATACAATCAATTTATCTATTGTTTGCTTTTAAAACTACTGTTGTGAGTTCAGTAAAATCAATTACTTGTGACGTTTTTTTGATAAAATTAAAGCTTTTCATTATTAGCATGTTAGCTAGTTTCCCAAATGAATTGTTGAGTGCTTCAGCTATGGTTAGTAGGGATTTTTCTTGAGTATGGTCAGAACTTGTGACATTTCACTTCTATAAATAATCATGAAAGAATAATCAATAATGCACAAAACTGCATCAGCATAATGTTTCATATTATATATGATCTCAAAGCATAATAATTCATGGCTTTGGGAGAAAGAGAACTCCTAATAGTTGTTGTTTGAGTATAGACCTTAAAAAACCTTTGACACAGTCAGTTGGGAGGTTATAATTACCACCCTTGAGGCGTATGGATTTTTCCTGTATTTTGCAAATTGATTTAGAATTGCATATCCTCTGCTCCATTCTCGGTACTGGTGGAAGGGACTCCAACCCCTCATTTCAAAAGTCAGAGGGGGATTAGGCAGGGTAATCCTCTATCCCCTATTCTATTTCACATGGTTATGGACGTTTTAGGTTGATTGATACAGAATGAAGTGAAGAACAAATGGATAGACACCTATCAGGTTAATGGTGCTACTTCTATATCTCACCTTATGTATGTGGATGATGTTCTCATCTTTTCAAAGGTAAATCCGAAATCGCTTAATGCAATTAAGACACTGCTTGAGAAATTCTCGTTGTTTTCGGGATTGGAAGTAAATGCGAACAAGAGCTCCTCCACCTTCTCGAAAGTATGCACAAAAGACCAATCTTTTCATGATATCTTAGGATATACTGTTAAAAGTTTACCTATATCATATCTTAGACTATCAATCATGGGAAAGAAAAAGTCGTTTGGACAATGTTGGAAACTAATCCAGTCAATAGAGACGTTCTTAGCAAGATGGAGTGAAAAATGTCTTTCTTATGGGGGAAGAATACAACTAGTTAATTGGATAATAGCTGAAAAGTATACTTATTAGGCACAAGGCATGGCTATCCCTGATTTTGTTGCTAAGAAGGTTAGCTTATAAATTTATATGAGATGGAAGGAAAGGGATCCCATGGGCCCAAATGGTCCTTCCCAAGGTGGAAGGGTGTCTAGGGGTTGGATACCTTCCTATTATCACTACTGCAACTAATATTAAAAGAAAGTACTGGGATAAAAGTGATTCTATTTTGGTAAAATGGATCCAGGATAGGTATATTAAGGGGAAGGCACTTAGAGATATTCAAATCAGTCCTACTGTGGACTCGCATTTTTGGAAAGCTTTCGTCTTAGAAAGGAATCTAGTGGATAAATATTTGGATTGTAGGGCCAATAGTACGATTGTGTGATCCGGTACTCCGTACTCCTATAAGCAAGTTGGAGGGAATGGTGGAAAGTATTAGAGATAGAAGTCATAAAAACGTACTAGCCAAGGGAATTTGGTCGAAAATGCCGACAAAATTCTCTATTCTCCTTTGAAATTTTAATTGATTTTTAAAAAAAATTAAATACCTGTCCATGTATTTATGAGATTTTGATTATGCTTCTGTGCTTATCAGCTTGATTATAATATAAAATTGCAGAGTGATTTTTTGTTGAGGAGATACTCCATTATTATTCTTGATGAAGCTCATGAGCGGAGTTTAAATACAGATATACTTATTGGAATGCTTTCTCGCATCATAGGATTACGCCAAGTGAGAAATAATACTAATTTGATGTATTATAATTTATACCAAATTTTTATTTTCATATTGTTAATTTTTATGTCACCTTAATGTGCTTGTACTGCAGAAAATGTATACAGAGCAGCAAGTTAAAATAAATTCAGGAGTAACAGTCAAGCCTGAAGATATGATGTTTCAGTTAAAACTTGTACTTATGAGTGCAACCCTTCAAGTGGAAGACTTTATTTCTGGTAAAAAGTTATTTAAAGAAACTCCACCTGTCATTAAGGTTGATACAAGGCAATTCGAAATAAAAACTTATTTTTCAAAGAAAACTGATGTGATTGATTATGTGGGCCAAGCTTATAAAAAAGTCATGCAAATTCACAAAAAGCTTCCATCAGGTGGCATTCTTGTGTTTGTAACTGGGCAAAGAGAGGTAGAGTACTTGTGCAGAAAGCTTCGTAAAGCTTCACAAGAACTTACCAGATGCAATTCTAAAGAAAGGGAAAATCCCCAGCTTTCTATAACCACAAAAATGCATATTGAGGATGGCAGTGAAGCAATTGAAGAAAATATGTCATTGGAACAGGAAATTGATATTTTCAACACTTTTGAGAGGGATGAGGATGACTCGGAAAAGATCACATATTCATCTGAATCCGATACAGAGAGTGAAATGGAGTCAAATAGTGATGATGAAGATTTAATCAATTCTACAAATCCTGATATATCTGATACAAAAGTACTAGATATTCCTAAAAGGATAGGCAATCTTGCTACACTAAAGGCTTCTTTTCAAACTCTTTCCGGAAGTGACCCATCTAGAAGTCAGGAATACAATTCAAGAAATTCATTTCCTTCTGTAGAAGACTCTCCGAAGATACCTCCAATTTCTCCGGGACCATTGATTGTCTTGCCTCTTTATGCTAGGTTACCAGCTTTAGCTCAGCTTAGTGTTTTTAAAAAAGTCTCCGAAGGAGAGAGGCTTGTTGTGGTTGCTACTAATGTGGCTGAAACCTCTCTAACCATACCAGGCATAAAATATGTTGTTGACACTGGAAGAGAAAAGGTAAAGAACTACAATTATGGTAGTGGAATAGAAACTTATGACATTCAGTGGATAAGTAAAGCATCAGCAGCTCAACGTGCTGGAAGAGCTGGGAGAACTGGGCCAGGGCATTGTTATCGTCTATATTCTTCTGCAGCTTTTGGTAATGCATTTTCTGATTTTTCCAGTCCTCAAATTACACAGATTCCTGTTGACGGTGTTGTTCTTCTCATGAAGTTCATGGGTATCAGTAAGGTGAGAATCATTGAAAAAACCGCACTTTTCTTCGCTTTTAATTTTATTCACTTACTTTTTATATACTTCCTATAGGTTGAAAATTTTCCTTTTCCAACCTCACCTGAGGTGGTAGCTCTCAGAGATGCTGAGCGATGTCTGAGGTCTATTGGTGCTCTTGACAGTGACGGACGAATTCAATCTATCGGAAATGCAATGGCGCAATATCCCATGAGCCCTCGACATTCCCGCATGGTCCTTACAGCTATTCAGTGCATGAAGAGTATGAAAGGTTCCAAAAGGGCAAATTTAGTTTTAGGATATGCTGTAGCAGCAGCAGCAGCTTTAAGTTTCCCCAATCCTTTTAACATGGATTTTCGCAAGGATCAAGAAAACATTGATGTGCAGAATCAAGAAAAGTTGAGTAAGAAGAAACAAAAGACAATGGTCAAAGACATTCGTGATCGATTTTGCAATCCAAGCAGTGATGCCATAACCATATCCTTTGCTTTACACTTATTTGAGGTCTCGAAAAATCCTGTGGAATTTTGCAGGAACAACTTACTACACCACAAAACAATGGATGAGATGTCTAAATTGAGAAAGCAACTGCTTCGACTTATATTTCACGTACGTGGACTGCAAGAAGAATTTGCATGGAATCATGGGAATGTAAATGATGTGGAACATGCTTGGATGATTTCTTCTAACAAACAACCCTTAAAAATGAAGGAAGAAGAAATTCTGTGTCAAGCAATATGTGCTGGATGGGCAGATAGGGTTGCCAAACGTATCCGAAGGGTTTCAGAACTTTCAGAAAAGGATCAGAAGACTAAAGCAGTTTGCTACCAATCATGTGCACTGGACGACACTGTTTTTCTCCATCGCAGGTCTTCAGTGTCTCAAACTGCACCAGAGTTTGTAATATACACAGAGTTAGTCCAGTCAAAGAACAGACCATATATGCATGGAGTGACTGAAGTGAAATCACCCAATTGGCTTGCGAAATGGGCAGTCTCACTCTGTAGCTTTTCGAACCCACTTACCGACCCAACTCCTGAATACGAATCTTCAACTGATCGAGTTCTGTGTTGGGTTAGTCCAACTTTTGGACAACATCTTTGGCAACTTCCATTGCATCGTTTGCCAATTCAAAACAACACACTTCGAGTGTCTGTATTCGCTTATCATCTGCTTAAAGGAAATGTATTGCCATGTTTGAAATCATTCCAAAAATTGTTGGCTGCACCACCATCCAGCATTTTGAGACCTGAAGCTGGATGCCAAAAGAGGGTAGGAAATTTAGTGAATAGATTGAAGATAGGGAATAAAACTATAGATAGTCGCATTGCTTTAAGAGAAGCCTGGAAATTGAATCCCACAGCATTATATCCAGAAATACTGTGTTGGTTCCAAGATAATAAGATCCGTGGTGTGTTTGAACAACTATGGTCGAAAATGCTGTCAGAAGCTAATCTGGTGGGGGGAGACCCATGAGTCCATGACCCATCCATCATTCATTCCATCCATCTATTTACAATGAGATTTTGCGTTGATCATCTTTTGATTTGCTCTAACCTCTAGGTTTATATTTAGTAATTAATTTTTCCTTTTTAAGGACTAAATCGGCCTAATCCACTGTTAACATTTTCTTTAAAAATGTCCACTTCCATTTCATTTATGCTTTGACAAACACTTGAGTTTGATCACTTATTTATTTAGCAAATGAATAAACCATTTTAAATTTTACACATTTATATGAAATTCAAAGATTAAAATTTGATAAACACATTAATTCTTATAATGAGGTTATGCACAACCGCACGGAAATAAAATCATAATATTGTAAATTTGTAACTTATTATCCTTGGTGGCGATTAATGTTGGGAAGGAAGGAAAGGGATCATGTAGGCCCAAATGGTCCTTCCCAAGATGGAAGGGGGTTTAAGGGTTAAAGACCTACCTATTATCACTACTGCAACCAATATTAAAAGAATTTTAAAATACTGAGATAAGAGTGATTCTATTTTGATAGAATGGATCCAAATCGCTTAATTATATATAAATTAAATCTACTGTAGATTCGCATTTTTGGAAAGCTTTTATCTCAGAAAAAAAATTAGTGGATAAATGTTTGGACTGTATACTCCGATAAGCAAGTTGGGGGGAATGGTGGAAAGTATAATACATAGAAACATAAAGACATGTTAGCTGAGGGAATTTAGTCGAAGATGTCGACAAAATTCTCTATTCTCTTGTGGAGGATGAAATGGGATCACCTAATTAAACACGTTCAGGAAGTTAAGAAATTGGAAAATACAAGTAACTCTTGCTTGCTATACAATCTGGAAGATGAAACTAGGAGTCTTCTTTTCTTTAAATGTTCTTATTTCAGATCTTTTTTAATTCTGTTGACGGAGCACCTGAATCTCGTCTTCTGAAAAATAATGAATATTCTAGTTCCTAGTCCAATCCAAATATTAAATTAGAGGATCTGACGGAGGAAGCGCAAAAAATTACGCACAACTCTCCCCCTTGGAGGCTACTGTGGAATATTATTGGGTGTTTGTCGTGACATATATGGACGGAAAGAAATAAAAGATATAGACAACACGTTAGTAGGCGACCTCCTGAGGTAGTCTTTAAAGAGGTCATTAAAAACATCAGTCTCTCATTTGATTCAGTGTATTACAAGAAGAGTTGTTGTCACATTTTAGAGACATCTATGATGGAAGTATAGGAAACCAACCTTGTGAGACCGTATTTATTTCTTAATGGGAGAGAGTCAATGAGCTTTTGTTCATTTTTTTTACTTCTGCTTTTATTTTTATACAAATTGACCGTTGTCCTTATTTTTTAATGAAATTTTAATTGCTTCAAAAAAAAAACTTTTTATCCTCGAAATAATTTTAAGAAGTAAAAATATAAATTATTTACCCATAATTCATTATTTATTTGACTTAATGTTTAGAAATCAACCATTAAGTTAAATCCATGTCCAATTTAGTGTTTAAGTTAAATCCATGTCCAATTTATGTAACTATAATTATGAAATTTCAATTTTAAAAAATAAGACATTTACTAAAATCGATTTCAATAGCTTTTCTTTTTACAATTTTATGATTTGTTCATTCATTCGTAACATATTTTCATTTTTTTCTGTATTTTATTTTACTTCGAAATAAAGTGGCGAAGTGAGAAAAATTAAAAAAATTCGTTGTCTTACTTAATTTGTCCCATATGTATACTTGTGCAATTCGAAATGTCTTAATTATTGAATAGTGAACGAATTACTTAAAATGACCAAGTGGTCACTGTATCTATTATGTAATTTCGAGATTACCACTGATTTAAAAATGTACCCTCGGGATGTGTGTGACATCATCTATTGAAAATCAAGTCTGAACTCATTTGAAGCGTCCCCGAAAGATTTAATAGAGAAAATTAATAATTAAATAAATGAAATGGACAATTGGACATGTAAATTAAAACACAGCATGGATGATACATTAAAAAAAAACTGGCAAGATCATCTAGAATCTAGAGTATCAAATAATGTTTCAATTAAAAACAAAAGGTTTCACTGATCAATACTATCAAATAACAAATAAAGAACACCTGGCAAAATACACTCAGTATGCAGATTAAATAAATAGAATACAAATTTGACATTCACAAATAATGTTTACAACAATATAAAATACAGGTTTGAGAAAAACTCACTCATTACTAAATACTAATCAATAGCATTTGAAGCAGTGTGTGAATGATTAAATACACTGAACTCACCAAAGTCTCTCCTACCACTGAAAAAAAAACAAATTTTCATCAACACACTGAAGAAAGAAATCAAATGTTTAAGCAAATACATAATAAAACAAAGGCAGCATGACGAAAATAATTGAAGAAAAAAAACAGAACAGAGAAAAGACATTTTGTTTCACGTCTATTAATTCTTACACTTGCTATTAATTCTCTTAGAAGGATTGGGTAGGAGGATATGCCATTTAGTCATGAATGGACTATTTATTCTTTGCACCCAATCCTTCTACCTAGAATGAATTACTCTTCCATCTATAAATATCATGTCTAAGTGAATAATCATCAAAATAGACATCCAATCCTTGTTATTCCTCACATTCGTCAACTCTATAATTTCCATATCTAATACCGTTATACCACTTGCTTAGAGTGTCCATGGTTTAAAAAGCGGCGCTATAAGTGTACTACAGTACATTTGGAAGGGAACTTTTCCAGGCGTTTTTTCTAGAGATGGACTTGGACATTTGGCTGACCAATGGCCAAATTTGTAGCAACGATTGCAGTGTGGGGGTCTCGAATTGTAGGAGACTTTTAGGGTCCCCTTAGTTTCTCCCAGGACCGATTCTTTAATGTATGGCAGCACTTGAGGGCACTCATAACCTCCTTCAGCTTGAATGCATGCTCTTAGGCAGTTGGGGTGCCTATGGGTGTCAATATATCCAACATGTAGAGGAGCTCCTAGCACACTTACTAGAGCATTAACAGTTTGTTTAGCATACATTTCAGGGGACATCATGGATGTATTTCCATTGTGGAGCCCAATCGTAGGCCTCCAAGTGTAATTTCTCTGGTTCCTCTTTGCTTATCATAATGGGAGTGTCACCCATCATTTCCCACTTCCAATCGCAAAACTTGAGATAATCTGCAATCCTTTTGAATGTGATGGTGAAAGTGTGCTCCTTGTATCGAGATACATGGAAGTGCTCTATCAGATCCCATTTATTTTGTGCCATACAAGCGATGGTTTGCATGCTTGGAGGGTCAACAAAAATTCTAAGGAATAGCATGAGTTTCTCGCCAAATTCTGGGATGTCAATCATTTCTCGTCGGAGTAGAGCATATTCAGATCCATCTCTGGATATCGGGGGATAAATTGAAGTCTTCTTAAGTCCCTTATGTCATGTGTGGTTGGTATCCATTTGTTGATGAAGCCGTAAAAAGGGTGGGCTACATTTCCTCTGCCTGTGATTCTTGGTTGCCATTTGTCTGATCTAATATATGCTCTATTTTCACTTCTTCTATTCGGGTGGTTGGATCTACTGGATGCTCCTTGTGTCCTAAAATTCTTCCAGAACCTCTGTGTTTTCTCTGCATACTCTGTTGCCATCCTATTCGAGTCTGTCCATGCCTCTTTTTGTCTCATATTGCGACAATAGTGCCTCCAAGCTTTCTCAATGTTGTTGTTCGCTCCGTCTCCATTAAATTCTGCCATCTACCTTAACTGACCACTATTTTTCTCTACAAAATACCTTGCTTTTGGTGGCTCTCTCTCCCTAGAAATGCTACACAGGAGCTCTGATTTCCCGGCTAAGTGAAGGCACCAAATTTAGATTCCGAAGGGACTATTAACAACAACACGAGAGGGGGTGATCTATTGGGTGATGAAAAAAACCATGTAGGCTCTATGGCCTCTTATCATTCTTTTGGTGTGGTCTTTCCCATCTTTCTCCGGGAAAAACCACCCAATAGATGGCTGCAGTTGTATCAGTTCCTAGGTAACTAGAACTTGGTGTGCTGCCTTAACTAGGAGAAGAGGTCGTGGGGTGGTTCTCAAGCCAGATGAGCCTCACTGGAGAGTTCTATTGTGGCTGGATGACTACTTGACTAGGGTTTCTGCTCACGATTGGGAGTAGGGTTCCTGGTCCCGATCATTGTTACGTGCACTGCAGAATCACCCCTGAGGATCGCAGATTAGAAAAATCACGTTCTCAGAAACACGTTCTCCTCAGAGTACTATCTTAGTACTACAATCAATGGGGATTTAAAGTATTTGGTCCACCGTTTATCCAAAATGTTCCATATAAGAATGTAATCATGCTCATTGTCTTTGAAATTGGCTTTTTTTGGCATCCTTAGCCTTTAAAAATGTAATTGCTGCCTGCTAGCGATGACAAATTTGATTGTGTCTCCGTCTACCAATTTCAAGATAATAAGTATAAGCTTAGAAGCTTTTAGGCAATCCTCAACTGTTATCCAGAAACGGGTGTTAACTAAGTCTACGACCATTAAACTATCACCCTTTCTTGCCCATGGACGCCAATCGAATAGCCCCATTTCTTCCGTACAATCTCTTCAACGTCAGGTAGGGTGATAGTTAGTTAGGGTTAGGCATGTATATCGGACAGATTTGGCTCAGATACCCTGGTATCCGAATCCGTCTGAATATTGTAGATATCAATTATTATTATATATTTATCTAGACGGATTCAGATATCCGTATCCGGAATTATTAAACGAATTCGGATTTTAACGACGGATATTGTAGATATCCGAATCCATCTGAATAATTTCCGGATATCATTTTTGGCATCCGAATCCGTATCCGAAAATCCAAATTCAAAAGTGGATACGAATACGGATTTCGGTATACCATTTACAGGCCTAGTTAGGGTGAGGGCAAATCTTTTTAAAACATCGCTTTTTAAACCATGACTCTCATATATTTAAAAAGAAACATGTTGATTAGGGAGAAACAAAAGGTACAGAGTGGGATCAGGTTGTCTTGATCGTGTTTCTTCTAATTCTCCTATTGCTATGAAGGAAACCTACTTTCATACACACAATACGTATAATGTTGTTCCATGTAAAATTCTCTTAGAAAATTCAAAATTGGAAAAATTAGGGGAGTTGGGATTGCACATAATGACATTCGATATATGATGCATATATCCGATATGATTTTTACAGTAAATGAAATAATATTGAAAAAAAACAATTTGTATACATAAATTCCATACCTGTGCATCACATCCCATCCAGAAGGTAAGTAACGAGGATGAATACAATCGATAAATACTTGTCGCCATCTTTGGCAAAATTGGAGAACTCCATTTTCTCCTTGTTCCTTTAATATATAATCTACAACTTGTCTTCCATGTGGACCGTGCCCAAGAAGTGATAATTTCTTTGCATGTCGAGCAGAAATGCCATTAGAAGAATAATATGAGACAACATTATCTTCTGATGGACTTTTATCTTCACAATCATATGAATCATTAGTAGTGTTTTTTCCAGCACACACACCCTTCTTGACAAGATTAAAAGCTCCAATTTCATTTAATGCTTGATTTGATGGAAAATCTGGATTTATAAAAGTCTCGCTAATTATGTTTTCATCAACACGAGAAAAATTATCTTTTGCAGAGACAGATATATTCCCATCATTAAAGATATCTTTGGTAGATTGTGAAATAACAAGTGAATTGTTCCTATTAGAAAGACGTCCATTCCTTTTCTTCTGAAGTTTTCTCCTTTCATAAGGACTCATACCAACTAATAAAGCCTCTTTAATATCATTTGTTGATATATCTCTTCCACCAAAATATGATCTAACAATCTGCAAAAAATATTCAGTAAAACATAATACAACCCAAAATTATTCCAATGTGACATTTAAGGAATATCTCATTGATACAATTTCCCATGTCATAACACATAAGTATTTGTCTTTCCTATGGAGGGAGAATACAACTAGTTAACTGGATAATAGCTGGAAAGTATACTTATTGGGCGCAAGGTATGGCTATTCCTGACTCTGTGGCTAAGAAAGTGAGAAGGTTAGCTTATAGATTTATATGTGACGGAAGGAAAGGGATCCCGTGGGCCCAAATGGTCCTTCCCAGGACGGAAGGGGGTCTAGGGGTTAGAGACCTTCCCATTATCACCACTGCAACCAATATTAAAAGAGCTTCAAAGTACTGGGATAGGAGTGATTCTATTCTGGTAAAATGGGTCCAAGATAGGTATATTAAAGAAAAGGCGTTTAATGATATACAGATCAGGCCTACTGTGGATTCGCATTTTTGGAAAGCTTTTGTTTCAGAAAGAAGCCTAGTGGATAAATGTTTGGATTGTAGGGCCAATAGTACGATTGTGTGGAAATCTGGTACTCCGATAAATAAATTGGGGGGGATAGTGGAAAGTATTAGAGATAGAAAGCATAAAGACATGTTAGCTGAGGGAATTTGGTCGAAGATGCCGACAAAATTCTCTATTCTCTTGTGGAGGGTGAAATGGGATCACCTAAACACGTTCAGGAAGTTAAGAAGTTGGAGAGTACAAGTACCTCCTGCTTGCTTGCTATGTAATCTGGAAGATGAAACTAGGAGTCATCTTTTCTTTAACTGTTCTTATTCCAGATCTCTCTTAATTCCGTTGGCGGAACACCTGGATTTCTCTTTCTGGAAAATAATAAATATTCCAGTTCCCACCCAATCCAGTCCAGATATTAGATTGGGGGATCTGACGGAGGCAGCACAAAAGATTATGCGCCACTCTCCCCCTTGGGGGCTAATATGGAATGTTATTGGGAGCTTGTCATGGCAGGCTCAAGGTTTTTTAGGCGACCATGCGGTCATGCGATGGCCATGACCGCATGGCCGCCTAGGCGCTTCAGGCGACGCCTAGGCGGTCGCCTGAAAATAGGTGGAAATTTATAATAAATCAGGTGGGAAATATAATATATACCCTAAGTTTATAAATATTTATAATAAATCAAGTTTTTTACAATATATACCCTAAGTTTATAAAATATATATATAATATATATAATAAATTTATTATATCATATATAGATCAGGTGGGAAATCGGGATTTTAAGGGAGCAAAGCTAGGGTTT
>LFYR01000087.1:0-11023 GCA_001185155.1 Zostera marina
TGAATGATATAATCGATTTGATTTGGATCATTCATCTATTCACAATCGATTTGAATATCAGGGATTTATTTAAAATATGGAAAATACAGGGGGTATATTGAAAAAAAAATAAAAAAAAATACTAAAAAAAACATTGCGCATATTTGACCGCATATGCGACCAGGCGGTCGCATATGCGGTAGGCGGTCCCAGGCATCGCCTGGTCGCCTGGCCGCGTCAAAAAGCTTGCATGAGAGTAAGTGTTCATGCGATGGATTGGGTCGCATGAACGCCTAGGTCGCCTAGACATCGCCTAAACTATAAATATAAAGAGTATAATTCTAAATTCAAATATGAGATAATATAAAAATAAAGAACAGGTGAAAGAGTTCACTTACAGCATAAAGGGCTTCTACTTTGGAATTATTTCTAAGGATCTCAAGAACTGTTCTGTATGTTTCCCACAGAAATTTAAACCATGGAGTCACAAGCTCCCGATCAGATCTCTCCTTACCCTTTTCTCCACTAACATAGCTCAACATCAAATCCTCTGGTCTATGATCAGCCTCCAAGTCATCAACATCTAGAGCATCTTCCAAGGCCTCTGCTTGGCTTCGTGCTTGTTCTGCTTTTTCAGTGGACAAGTGCATAAAATGTTTGATAACTTCCTCTAAAGAATTAACATTGACTTGCTGGCAAACAATGCGGTATTGTATGAGGCCATCCTTGGCATATCTCCCCCTTCGCATGTCAACACACAGCTCGACATATTTAAACATTATCTTTTCTGACACCTTTTGCCAAGTCCGATTCCTCTTTGAGGTAATCACATCATGAAGAGCTTGAAGAGCAGCTTGTTTCTGGCCTACATTTAAAAATTCTGAAACACAAAATTGTGTACTATATTAGTAAAAATTTACTTTGATAATACGTTTATACTTCTGATGTGACAAAATTTACTTCTGATGGTATGTCTATACTCTAAATGTGGCAAATTATACAAGAAAGTGTTGAAAATTATAGGAAAAAATGCTAGGCTATATAAAAAATCCGTGCCAGCAAAAAAAAGAACTTAATCCAAGGAGCCACATTGAAGGTCGCATCTCATGAAAGTTAGGCACCAAAAATGTCATCTACATATATTACATCATCTCATAAACGAATTAAAAACATAAAAAGTATCGAAAAATACAATAAAATTAATTTTCTTCTTTCTCGTACAAAATACGATACAGATCTCTAAAAAACATCTATCAATTCGTTACGAAAACATCTAAGAATATTCACAATGATTTGATAAGAAAGCAAATGAATTATGACAAAAAATCCAAATCAGATAATAGCCCCTGATCCATAAGAAAGGTAAGGAAAATTTAAGGTTTGTGCTTAATACCCTCGGCACGTTTCAGTGCGTTTTCAGGTTTGGCGAAAATCGACGACATCCTAACGATTCAAAATAGATCGTGCGCAGACTTCGAAGAGAAAAAAGATGCTTATTGCCGTTTGCCGGCAAGCAAAAATCACTAATCTAAGCAAATCGTACGCCGAAGCACAGATCCTAGAAAAAAAACAGCGAAACAAAGGATGAACTTGAATCCAAGTTTAGGGTTTTATTCACTCAGGGGCCTCAGGCCCATTACTTTTTGGGCTTTTATAAATGGGCCAAGATCTTTAGAAAATATTCATATGACTAGATGAGTGATAACTGATTGATTAGTATGAGTGTTTAACTATATTACATTAAGATTAAAAATATTGAATTACTATAAAATATTCCTCTTTCTGGAAAAAAATCGATTTTCCTTCCGCCTACGCTTCAGTCTTATCCAAAGCAACGGAGAAGGAGATTGAATCGGAGATCCATCTTTCTCCACCAGTTACAAAACTATGCAAATGTCCGCAGCAGTTTCGACGACGACGGCACATCTCTGGCCTCCTCTCTTTCTTCCCATTTGCAATAATAAACTGGGCGGCGAAAGAAGCATGAACTTTTTCTGTTGTCGAAATGGACCCGTCAGGTTCCCTCACCTGCAAAAGGTTTCTGCACAGAAGCAACCCGAAAATGTGAGGGATTTTTTTGTCTTTGTTTTGTTTATTATCGATTTAGTTCGTATTTTTATGATAATGTTTAAGACTTTAGGTAAGAGGCCAATGGCCAATCCAGTCAAATTAAAACCCCAGACATTTTTGCACTACAATGCAGGAAAGCCTCATTTTTATTTAATACATTTTAGTACAAGTAAACTAATTATGCTTATTCCTACTTAAGTAACACAAGGTTTTAAGTAATGCATGTTGAAGTAGTGAACTAATTAAAGGTTTCAAATGTCAATTGCATTTGTATTACGAATTTATGATTATCCTATTCATTTCTTCCGAGTAAACTTTGTAGATGTCGAGTTAAATGCTCTGCTACAAAAAAAAAAAGAACTAAATATTGATTCTTGGCTGCCTTGTTGAGTTTAATTCTAACCAAAAAATATTATATCTTACACGAGGCACTGATTAAAAACTTGTTGAATTTATAATTCCGTTTCACTGTTTGCAAAGGTTCGTACATAATTCATATCACCGTATAGTTTAATTTCCTAAATTTTGTAAAAATGGCTAAAAGTTAATTTAAACAATTATTCTTTATAAGATACTATGGCATTCAAAGTAATCCCAACCCTACTACGAAATTGTCATATGCATATCACGTCCCCAACATGGTTTCTGTGTTCTTACACCCTCTTTTTTTTTAAAATTTATTATTTATAAATGTTTATAAACATGTATTCTTCATTTGAGTTTTCTCAGGATATAAATGAAGAGAGCGATGAGATGTTTGATGATTTATTTAAAAAATATGGGAAGGTAGTCTATGACAGAAATGATAAAAAGTCACCTAGTGCAGAGGCCGATGATGATGCAGCGAGTTTATCTTGTAAGCTAATATAACTCTTTCTCTAAACTTTGCTATTTCATTTTTAAGTTTTTTTTATGCAATTAAGTTTTTTATTTATGAAAAATGAGTTACTTAATTAAGTTATTACAAGAAAACTTTGATCTCAACAATAAGAAATATTCTGTAAGTGTAGAACATGATATCAATCTCCCTTAATTTTTGTAAACTTGAATAACTCTACGAATTCCATCATATCATCTTAACTGTTTTCTTTGAAATTCTGTAAATTTCTTTTGGGTGCATCATTTTAGAAACTTCGAATGGTCAGTTTTTTCTCACTTTTGGCGAAGTTGAATAATTCTACAAATTACATCATACACCTCAAATATTTCGAATTTGATAGCCATACTGAAATTTTTTGTGTAGAAATAGAAAAAATGTGGTTATTTTGCTTCTGCTTCTATTCTGTGCTCCCATTATCCCATATTACCATTAGTTTCTTAATTATTTGGTTATAATTGCCACAGTTGCAATAAACCTTGCAAAAGTTGCAAGTGACGTCAAAGCTTCAGATATCCGTGTTCTATTTGTGAAGCCTCTTGTTTATTGGACTCATTTTTTTATCATAGTGACAGCCTTTTCTCGTCCTCAAATTGATGCAATAAGGTATGGCTTACTTATTTACATACAACTCATCTTACAAAAAATATTCTTTCCCTACACCAGTTTTTGATGTTACCAAGAACACAGTGCAAAAGTAATTTTCTTATTATGAACAACATTTAGTTCAAGAATGAGAGATATTGCCGAAAAAAAGCATAACAAGGTGCCGACCGGTGATAGCAAACCTAATTCATGGACATTGTTAGACTTTGGTAAGTTCATTCAGATAGATTTGTTCAATTCCGTATTTTTGATATTTCAGAAGGAGAAGAAACACAGCGGTCTTAAAATGATTTTCATTTACATAATCTATACTTTGCATATTACATATCACATATTAATGAGCCAAATTATGTTGATAAAATTTCATTGAACTATTCAGGTGACGTGGTAGTTCATATATTTCTCCCTCAGCAGCGAGCCTTCTACAATCTAGAAGAATTCTATGGCAATGCGACATTAATTGACCTACCTTTCGACAACCAAATACCATTTCAGGGTTGAGACTACAAAACTCAATTCAGTCTTCACATGGATGATTTTATCCTTCCTCATCGAGGATATCAAGTCATTATCTCCAATGAGAAGCCAGGTCGTCTTATCACATTGTCTCATTCATATCACACGAGTACCTGAAACAAGAGAATGAATTTATCAAGCAATTCTTTGAAAAGCATGCCTGGAATTTGAGTTCAACAGTTGTAACCATCTTGGATGTATTCATGCATGTACCAACTGATTGATTAAATGCTGTATGAATCCTTGTGAAATTGAATAACTTTTGTGCTTCTTTTCTATCATAGTCGAATCACACATTCCGTTTTAATGGTGCCTTTCAATTAACCCAAACAAAACCCTTCATTGGTTCTTCAATTTGGTCCTAATCTAAATATCAAGATGAAAAGAAGATTAACTATTAAGGTTTATGAAGATAAAAAGGTAGATTTTTCTATATCACGAGATCTAAGATAATAGATGGAAACCTTTGACAACGATTACAAAAAAAAATTGTGATAAAAACCATGGTGATAGAGTGATGATAGTTGGATAGCACAACAGCATATTTGAAATAAAATGACAAAACAACTCGAACATGAACATAAGAACCTTGCTGTTACACTACATAGTCATATGTCTAATATGTATCACTTAAAAAATACTAAATCGTGCTTTTAGATGATGCCGCTGCATGGTCGGAATGGTGCTTTCACTCAAGGACCCAGTCGGTAGGAGCCATCTCCCATGAAGTGGTGGTGTCCATCCATGTAGAAGGCAGAAGTATTCTGTGGATGGTATCCATCCATCACCACAAACTGCATGTCGGATGGTTTCCAGTGGCGCTTCCTCTGGTTTATGAACCAATTGTTTATTTGCTTCTGATCAAGTCCCGTGGATTCAGCAAGAGCCAGTTTCTCCATCTCCTGCACATCATCATCAGACCATGCTAATTAATTTACGTTTCTCCTATATAGGGTTTAATTATGATTAACAGACTACAGTTTATGTTTACCCTAAAAAATAATAAATTAAGCTTTTAAATATCGACAATTCTAGGATTGATTGAATAAATTGGTTGTAAGATATACCGATGGATAAGGCCACTTGTAGTGCAACTCCCACCAATTCAGTAGCTTTTGCCTTGCTTCTTTAGGGAGTTTTCCTTTCTTCTTCTTTTTAGAAAGTTCTTGCTTCAGGCTACTCAAATACCCACTGTATTTTTTAAGGAGATGATGCTTCAGTTCTTTGTCCTCCGCTCTAGGATCAATTTCAGGAAGCTCGGTCTCACCTCCGCTACCTTCTTGATCGTCGTCAGAAGAACCAGGACCTTCAGATTTTTTATCTGTCCAAGCATGAAACAGACAAACAAACACAAAACAACTGAGATCGACATTATTTTATGAACCAGAACCCAACATCCACTACAAACAATGAAAGATACTCTCAAATCACGCATTCATTCATTCTTTCATTCATTCATTCATTCATTCATTCGTTACTACAACTGACTGAAGGCAAAAATATTGAACTAAACCTGCAAGAATTGATATAAAGGGAAGCAGTCATCTGTCAATCCAATCCAACCCAATGCACAACACAAAGATTGATTCCTTTTTCAATTTGCACTCTGGGTTTTAATTCACATGCATGTAACACTGTACTAAAAGGTAAAAATCCAAGAAAGCCCTCCAAAATCTACACCATTAGCATTTATACAGGTATATTCTCTAATTTTGGGAGATCGATCAACTGAAATCAACATATGGCTCTACATAATAATTAAGACATTAGTCTATCGATAGCAGGAACAGAATACGAGGTTAATTTACATATAAATAAATGCATTTGAGAAGCCATTAGGGGTAATGATATATGTTCATAGTTTCATTAGCAAAATCGAGAAAGAAAAATAGGGTCAAAATGAAGTGACAACCTGACAGACCCAAATGCATGTTTTGATCAATAGAATAGAGTGGAATGATCAAGAAATAATTACAATGTGCATGAGTTTTGACTCCGGAAAACCTGGATGCCGATAAATAAATGACGGGAACTAAGCAAAGATACGAATCTAAAAGATCAAACCTACAAATCTACAATATATTTTCTGCATTACACTGTTGGATGATGTTCATTTATTGATATTAGTAGATTGATTCCTTTCAGAAATAACAGTCAAAGAGATCGAGTACTCTCGCGTGAAATAAGGATGTGTTTGGTTTTATTATATGCGTGTAAGGAAAATTCATCTGATCACTGACGGATGGATAACCGTACACCTGAGCATAAAAACACTCTAGGTTTTGTTTTCCCCTAGGGTTCTTAGAGAAACTACTAAACCCTAAAATAACATAGATGCCCGCCCCTCCCCACACACACTCTCCTTCATTTTCCAGACGTCCAGTGATTAAGAAAAGACATTTATATATATGCATAGATCAGAAAGAATAAGGTCAATATATATTCTCGCACTATAATCTAGCAGGCACTGTGGATTAATTTTGTAGACCGTGATGGTGATGAATTTGATGGTAATTATTAGGTGGTTTGCATAACATAACATAAAATAACATTAAGTACCAGGAGAGAAGACCCGAGCAGATCCATTGGTTAGCACACTGAGCTGCGACTCCACTCTACGGAGGAAATCCATGGCTTCTTGCAGGGGTCTTGTTAGTTCCTCTCGATACTTCACCAGCATATCGTAGTAAGCTTCCTGTAATTATTGATTGATGATGATGAACATCACGAACATAAATAAAGGGAGATTAAACGATGACGATAGTATGGAAATATGAAATCAGTGAATTAACTATTAAAAAATGGTAAATATAGATATATTCTATTCAATTTTCACCATAAACTGATTGAGCTCTGGATCGTTAGAAGACAAATCACGACCAATAATCGTCTGCTGTTGACGAGACTCGAAATCACGAGTGATCGCCGTAAGCCTTGCCACAACTTCTGGTGGAGCGCCTACCTACAAAATTTTGTATTTATTTACGGAACCTTAACGATCGATCGAATTTTTTGGTATTGAATTGAATTTAATTACCAAAGTGGTTGAGTGGTAGTAGTAGATCTGGGGAGTATATTGATAAATCGATGAGGATTACCTTTTGGCAATCCATGTAAGCTTGTAGAAGATTTGAGTACTGCGGATGCGAAATGATCTTGGCCTTGATAGCATCTGCATGATGATATTGAGAAGAAGTAGAATCCTGTCCACCTGATCTTATTATACCAAATGGGTAGTGGATCTGGTGCTGCGTGTTTCTGGAACACCCATCTTCTGATTTCGCGGAACAAGGCATGGTGGTTGTTTCAGAGACGAGATGTTGAAAAGGGTCGGATAGTGGTAGATGTTGTTGGTGCATGTTGATGTTGAACTGCCTCCCCCCATACATGGAAGAAGAGCCAGCAGGAGGATGTGGTGCAACAGTTGATGGTGCAGATGAGGAAGAAGATCCTCCGTAAATATAAACACCAGCACCGGCTCTTGCGGTGGTTGTAGTGGTGGTGTTGATGGAAACACCCAGCTGGGACTGGGAAAATTCCTCCATTTCCCAACAAGCCCAGAAAAACAAACAAAAGTTTAAAGACCGAAGAATATTAAACAAACAAAAACAAAAACAAAAATAAATACAAAGATCGAGAGAAAGAGAAAAAGAGTTTGGACTACTGGAGGATGAGAAGATGGAGAAGAAATAACCGAGACAGAGATGTCTGTATGTCTGTCTTATTATTTCATGTATTATCTATTTATCTTCAGTCTTCACATACACATTACAAATTTACATGGTTTAAAATTAAAAATACAACACAGAGATGGAGATTGAAGAGCGAAAGGTAAATAAATTGGATCTCTCCTTACTCCTTAGATAGACCCAAAACCTAGAAAAAGGCATAAAAGCCATGTCTGGTGGCTATCTTTTCCAATGTCAAATCATATTGATTAGACCCGGTGACTGTGAGAGAGGTTTTGCAGTGCCGGTACCGTAGAGTGCTTTGATACGTAGTTAAAATTAATCCCTTCTTAAATTCTGATTCTATCTTATCTGCATATCTCTTATGTATAATTGAAATTGAATAATCAAGTAAACTTCATCTTCTTCAAGGAACATGCATTCTAAAATTTCAAAATCACGCAGTTGATGTTTGAGCTGCTGAGTTTAATTATTACTAGGTATTAAGATGGATTATTAAGATTTTGTATTCCAACGTCTAAATGTCAAATCAATCCTAATAATAACTACATGCTGTCTCTCAGGTTTGAATATTTTGAACAGCAGGCCGGAAAGGAAGGTCCTGACTGTCATGTGGAATAATAATTTTTAATAATATATTTACTTTGGAAAGGTAACACTTTGCTTAAACAAATCTTAATATAAATAACTGATTCAAGATCATATTCATGTATAACTGATATAGTTTTACAAGAAAAGATTACGAGAGATTGAGACATTCAAGTCAAACACATCTATCTCGATCACTGCTTCTTTGGGTTTTGCTGTTTCCCAGAATATATGTGCAAACTGGAAAAGATATCGTTGAAGATCTCGATCCATCGTTCGTCTTAAATTCTTATGGAAAAGACTAAATCGGACAGTCAACTGAGATGTGAGTGTTGAGAATTCAAACAAGAACATGTCATTTCTCATGATAGCAAAAAACAAATACGAATTTAATTTTCATTGCCAAACCCAAACGTGCATCGCTCCAAAAATAAATAATTAACAATATATATAACTCCATCTACACGTGTATAGTGTATACATAATGGCAATATTAGCATTGATTAATTAACTTGCTAGTCGGCTAGGGTTATTTTTAGGGTTAGATTTCGATTTTTAGGGTTAAAATAAAAAAAAAATTGATTTTTAGGACTGTTTAGTTTCAAAATTGGACTATTGGAGATTATCTTTGTGGATGACTCAGATGCGTGTATATCAGATCAGATTCAGATAAGGGTGACCATGGTTCCGTTCTTACTCACCCTTAAAATATTCTCAGTTGTTCATTTAAAATATTAAGAATTTCAAAATATCTATTGGATTATAGTTCATCAATCATTCTATTTTATGATTTTAAATCATAAAATTAGACGATTTAGATTCAGTTATCTGAGTTCAACTATCTAATCTGAATCTGGTCTTATATAGATACCATTAATTGACATTAACAGATGTTTGAGTTCGCCAAACAAGAAAATTTGGAATCTAGCAAGTGAGATAGTAAAGATGGTTGGGTCCATTCCATAGAGGCAGACAGAGTGAGTAGAGTAGGAATATAAATATTCAAACGATAAACAGTAGAAGAGTCTGATCTGTATTATGTATTTCTGTCAGTATTCTCACGTGGAGAGAGAAGGAGAAGATGAAGATTGAATATCAAAATTGAAATTAATCTGGTAGTACTTTAAAAAAAAATGGTGGTAATTACGTGTCTGTCTCAATTTCTATTTTGATTTGATTGAAATAGATTTAATTAATTAAGAACACTGAAAAAAAAGGACTGTTGTTTATCAGTAGTACTGACTGGAACAATGAAGCTTTTGTTTCTCTCCCTCTCTGGTGCTCTCTGACCACCACTGTCCGACACCATACCGCCACTGGTCCCGCCACCAATACATAATACTCCCGTAACTCTCGCGCATCACTGGGTTTCTGCTTAATTCTGTTCTCCATTTATCGATCTCACTATTGTTAATTAATTATCCAGACGAAGAAGTTGTTGACAAAGACATACATGTTTGTTTATTCTTGATATAATTGAAACAGTGATATCAAACTGGTGGTAGTACTATATGTGTGTGTGTGTGTTAGAGCTGTATAGTAGTTACTTCATGAATTGCTGTTGGAAGTGATTTGTAACTGTGATGTATCTCTCTTTCTTTTGAAAAGAGCAGTTGAGATTTGACATCTGAGTGCGCTCCAGTGGGGTTTTGCTCCAGTGTGGGTTCTCGTGGATTCCTGCAATCCATGTTCGGGGGCTCACAAAACTAGTTACACAACCTTCGAGCTTCTTGCATTTTCTTAGCTTACTTAAGTTTTTTTTTTTTTTATAATTGCGATTTATATTAAAAATAAAATAAAAGGAATTACAATCTACGATAATAAGAAATATAGATAATTAATTAAACAACTAAAAGTACGATAGGATGTGTGGAATAGGTATAACTTGTTAATCCTCGGCTTGTAGGTCAGTAACTAATAGCGAGGCTTCCTCCCACCTTCTGATAGCTGTGTCCTCCAAACTTAACCTATGCGCTTTTTTAAATATGCGATAATCATAGATAATAGCCAAATCTCGTATGAAATCCTTTGCCACGACTTTTACCGGTCGAGAGAGCCCCTCCTTGTGTCGTAGGTTTCTCTCCCTCCAAAGGTGCCATCTAAACGCTGCAAGTGCATTCCAATGTAACCCCCAGCATGGTGCTGACTTTCTGAATTTGGATATCCCTTCCATGATATCACCCACCCTTATATCTCCTAGCTTTATTTCCGTGATACCCATAAGTTTCCATAGTGCGTTATCTGTCAACCTTATAAATTCGTTCCAAAGAGACCAGCTGAATTCGCAATTGAAGAATAAATGAGCTGTCGTTTCCTCAACTGTATCACATAGGACACACTTTGCTGGAACCACTATCCCCCACGACCTCAATTTATCGAATGTTCTTAGCTTGCCCCATCTTAGTCTCCATAGACAGAAGACCAACTTTGAGGTACGGCATGTCCACACTCCTATAACCAGAGGATCAACGACGGCTGGCGGTGATAATTTTGCTCTTAAGAGGCTCGTTTTTATACTACCGTTGACTGTGCAATTCAGCTCTGCAGGGTAGCATAAATTAATATCATCTTTGGCTCTCAGTATGCTTGTCCATATCGGAGAGTCCTTGGAACATAATTGGATTTCCGCCAAATCTCTCCCTTTGAGATAGCGTGCCCGCATCCAAACCGCCCATGGAGAACCCCCATTCCAGATTCT
>LFYR01000104.1:7044-22990 GCA_001185155.1 Zostera marina
AAGGAGCTGCTACAAAAGATTGGGGCAAGATCTAACCTTAGATCTTGCCCCAATCTTTTGTAGCAGCTCCTTCTCTTCCAGATTTTTCTCAGCAGCAACCTCCTTGTCCGTTGGCTCTATGATAACTTCTTCATCCCGTTCTCTACTTGGAGCTGCCTCCATCTCTCTTCTAAGGATCTCTGTCTTCATGTCACTCTTGCAAGCATGGGTATCCAGTGTGATCGTAACACTGAACTACAAGGTGCGAGAAGAACACGAATGAAAACATAACCGGCAGTACACTTGTCGAGGAGGAGAATGAAAAATTACAAAATCGGCTTATTTTCTGAATTTTGCTCAAGCTCTGAATGTATATTGGTTCATACTTTGTTCTAAAGAGGTACAACTAAACTTTTAATATCATAGCTTAATATCTTAGTTTTTTCAGAGTAAATAAGATTTTTAAAATAAGATTTTTTTAGGAGTGTGGGGAGATGGAGTATTTGGTCGAAAATTATTGATTTTAATCTCAGTGTATGCAATGGGAATTTACATATGTTTGCGATATGTAAGTCTTGGGGGGTGGAGATAGCCAGCAACGTTTGGACAACGGTTGGATGAAATCAAAGTATAGGGGCAGGGGAAATGTTCCAGATCGTATAAAGAAAAAATAAAAATTAAATCTTCTGATCTACAAGGTGCGAGAAGAACACGAAGAAAAAACATAACAGGCAGTACACTTGTTGAGGAGGAGAGTGAAAAATTACAAAATCGGCATACCTGAGTGTAGGCACGCAAAGGGATTACCTAGTTATCGTCGGCGGAGGGAATAGGCAGCTGGGGTACCAAGACGGAGACGACCTAATAGAAGCCTGCGAATGTTTGTAGATTGGGGAAAATTAAAAGCGAACTGAGAGTGTATTTGAAGAGGTGAAAAATGCGCATATTTGCGCGATTACCGTGTTGAGTAGAGGACGGTGGTAGTCCACCCATGAATTTGAAACGTACTGGACCTCGCCGATAGATGGGATGTGGGTCGACATTGACATCGCGCAAGGACGACAGTGGGCAGTATGGTCCGTCTGCACGCGGAATTCGCTGTCAAGGCCTGACGCCTATCTAATTCATCGTCGTAGTAGGGGACGACCAATTGAACGGTCGTGGAAAAGCCTTCCAACGGACGACGGATCGACGGTCCGTCGCAGGGACCGCATCAACGACGCGACCGTCCCAAAATCGCGCCGTATATATATATATATATACACACTCCGGATCACAGACGGACGTCCGTATCATGCGGACGGTCTGTGAACCGGAGTGAATAATAATAAACCGGAGTGGATATAAATCACTCTGGAGTGGAATCGGAAGGAAGAACCTGAAGGACGTCGATGTGGGTGAAGATTTGACGGATGGCTTTGAGAAGATCATTGTCGTTATCCATGTCGATTTCTTCTCCCCCTCTTCGCATGGGTTCCGAATTATGGGGAACTCTGATTTCGCGGAACCCATGCGATATCCAGAGTTCCGAACGGCCGGAATTGAAGATCGGAACCCAATCAGAGTTCGGAACCCATGCGATCAGAGTTTCGGAACTGGAGATCTCTGGATTGGGTTCCGATCGGCAGTTCCGATCGCGAGTTTCGGATCTCTGGATTGGGTTCCGATCGCGAGTTTCGGAACTGCCGATCTCTGGATTGGGTACTGATCGCGATCGCGAGTTTCGGAACTGGAGATCTCTGGAGGCGAGTTCCGATCGCGAGTTTCGGAACTGGAGATCTCTGGATTGGGTTCCGATCGGAACTGCCGATCGCGAGTTCCGATATCTGGAACTGCATAACTATGATCGTACTCCGATCGGAACTGCATAACTGTGATCGGAGTCTGATCAGTGATGGGGAACTCTGGTCCGCAAAGGGGACAGTCCGAAGAAGGGGCCGTCCCAGAAATGCGCCCTATATATATATATATGTGATGATATTGATAATGAATATAAATTGATACTGTAGGATGATCGATTGATCAAGGATTGATGAAGCGATGATCCACAGCTTGTTGAAGTGAATTGAAGATGATTGGATGTTGAATCTGTGATTCAGGTTGATGTATTGCGGAAGCGTTTGAAGACTATGAAAGTTGTAGATCAGGATTAATCAAACAGTGTCTGTAATTGTATTACAGAGTGTGTGATTGTGTGTGTATCAAAATGATCTAGGTGTGTTTATATAGGAGAACACCCAACGGCTATGTTGGTTGGGTGTATTTAAATATGGTAATTAATGAATATGGGAATATGAAATATGGAATTAATATATAATGGAATATTTGATATGGGAATATGGATAATGGAATGTGAAGAGTTATGATGAAATAAGAGGGGTTAATTATAATATTTATTGTAATATTATATGTGTGATTTAATTTAATATAGGGGTGTATCTCTAATATCCTCCCTCAAATCAAAACCGGTCAGGGTTTGATTTGAATATGTAGGTGCAATGAGGTGTTTGAGTGAATTAATTGGGTTTGAATTTTGGGTGTGTATATCGATAAGACTTAATTTTTGGATTAAATTTTTGAATGTTGGGCCATCCAAGGGTTTAGTGAAAAAATCACCAATATTTTGTGCACTGGAGACATGTCTTAGTGTAATACCTCCCGCTAAAACCTTATCCCTCACCGTGTGAAGATCGATTTCTATATGCTTTGTTCGTTGGTGTGAGATAGGGTTTCGAGCGATCGCCTCTGCTGTTGTGCTATCTGTGAAGATACGTGGAGCCGGTGATCGTCGTATCTGGTAAACTCCTATCTCATGCAATAGCATTGTCAACCAAGTTATTTCACATGTAGTATAAGTCAATGCTCTGTACTCGGTTTCACCCGATGATCTTGATATGGTCTGTTGTTTTTTTTATTTCTAAAATACTAGGGAAGTACCAAGGAAGATGGCAAACCCCGATGTTCATCGTCTAGTGGTCGGGCAACTTGCCCAATCTGAGTCAGAGAAGGCAGATATGTGGTCCATTAAGGAGCCCGTGAAATGTAACCCACACCAGGTGATCCTTTTATATATTTTAATACTCTGTAGGCTGCCTTCATGTGGATGTCTGTGGGTGTGGCCATGTGCTGACTTAAATAAGTCACTGCATATGATATGTCTGGCCTTGTGCAAGTTAAATAAACTAACTTGCCAATTATGCTTCTGTATTGTTGTGGGTCCTCTAATGGGGTTCCATTTTTCTCTATTTTGTTTGACTGCATTGGGGTTTTATTAATGTGATTATTTGGTTGTATTGGATTGGTGTTACTATGTTTTTCTGTTTTATAATTAGATATTTGTTTTTGACTATTTGGTGTATTGTTTGGTTTACATTTAGTGAGATCATATTTTTTTAATACATCTAAAGTGTATTTTCTTTGCCCAACGTATAGGTCATTGGGTGTTTTGGTGAATTCAAGACTTAGAAAGTATTTGAGTTCTCCTAGGTCTTTTATTTTGAAAATTTTATTTAAATTTTCTTTTAAGGTATTTATTTTGTTTATGTTGTTTCCTGTTATTAACAGGTCATCAACATATGCTAGTACTATTGTGGTATCTTTATCATCAATGTTTATAAACAGTGAGTAATCTGTTTTACATTGTCTGTATCCAAAATTGGATAAAATCTTTGATAGGGTTTGATACCATAATCTGGATGACTGTTTCAGGCCATATAGTGACCTATTCAGTTTGCAAACTGAATTAGGTGGTGAGTCTTTTGGTATTTTTAATCTCAAAGGGATTTTCATATATATAGTTTCTTCTAAAATTCCATGTAGAAATGCATTTTGTACATTTATTTGATGCATATGCCATTTCTTGGATACTCCTATTGCTAGGATGACTCTTAGTGTTGTCATCTTGGAGACAGGGGCAAAGGATTTTGTGAAATCTATACCCTCAACTTGGTTGTATCCCTTGGCCACTAATCTTGCTTTATGTTTTTCAACAGTTCTATTACTGTTGAATTTGGTCTTGTAAACTCATTTACATCCAATTGGTTTCTTTCCTTCAGGAATCCTAGTAATTGTCCAAGTTTTGTTGTTTTCAAGAGCCTCAAGCTCTTGTTTCATGGCATTGTTCCACTTGTCATGTTTAGATGTTTCTTTGTATGAATTGGGGTCATTATTGCTCTCTATTGCTGTGAGGAGAGCAATAGTTCAATAATTAGCAAGATTTTCCCAAAAAAAATTGAACTTAATATTAATTGAACTATAATTAATATTGTAATAGTCAATTAATTTTTATCTAATTTGAACTATAATTCGATAAAAAATTTATTTTTTAGGATAATATCGAATATCATGAAAGTACCCGATAAAGTTTGGATGGGTTTAGATCGGTTTTCGAAAGAATACGGTGAAGGGTTAACAGCTTTCACTAATTTCGCCATTTCGAATTCGACTCACCCAGAAGGTTATTTACCTTGTCCATGCTCGTCCTGCTCGAATAGTGAAGTGATTCTTATAAAGGACATGAGGAAGCATGTTTTCATAAATGGTTGGTTGAAACATTACGATGTTTGGACGCGTCACGGAGAGTTACCGAGTAGATATGATGAGAAAAAAGTAAAACGAAAAGAGACAGTGCCGGAAACTGGTAACAATATGATTGCATTGGTTCGTGCGGTTTACGGAGAACATGTAGTTGAGAATACAATCGACGAAGATTTTCTCGAAAGAGAACCTCTAGAATACGAGCCTGTCCATGAAGATCCAGTCGATGTAGATCCAGTCGACAAAGATCCAGAGCACAGATATGACGAATCGTTTTTACGCCGTCTAAAAGAAGGTGAAAAACAGTTATATCCAGATTGCACAGAGTTTTCCAAACTATCTTTTATCTTGGAATTGTATTAGTTGAAATGCGACAATCATTGGAGTGATAAAAGTTTTCAGAAATTATTATCCATCATGCGTCGTGCTATTCCAAATGGGGAGTCGACCATTCCGAAAATCATGTACCATGCGAAATCGGTAGTTCGTGACCTGGGCCTCAATTATACGAAAATCGATGCATGTCGCAATGATTGTATTTTATATCGAAATGAGTATGCAGACGCAGAAACTTGCCCGAATTGCGGAACGTGCAGGTGGGTCGTCGAAGGCATTCAGAAAAACAAATGTGTTCCAGCGAAATGTCTTCATCACTTTCCGTTGATTCCACGTTTGAAGAGATTGTATCTGTGTTCCAAAATTTCTGAAGACATGATATGGCACCATTCCAAACGTAAAGACGACGGATTTCTTCGGCATCCAGCAGATTCTTTACAATGGAAGAAATTTGACGAGGTTCATCCCAAATTTGCATTCGAACCTCGTAATGTGAGACTTGGTTTAGCAACTGATGGATTCAACCCGTTCGGTCAGCAATCTCTATCTCATAATACTTGGCCAGTGATAGTTTTACCGTACAACCTTCCACCTTGGATGTGTATGAAGCAACCGAATTTCATGTTGTCTCTATTAATTTCCGGTCTGTCAGCTTCAGGGAACGATATAGATGTCTATCTTCAACCGCTTATTGATGAACTGAAGATTTTATGGGCAGATGGTGTTACAGCTTTTGATATACGTACGCAGAAATCTTTTAAGATGTTTGCATCACTTCTGTGGACGATACATGATTATCCAGGATACGGTGATATATCAGGGTGGAGCACTAAAGGAAAGCTAGCCTGTGCAGTATGTAAGAATGACACTGAAAGTATTCGTTTAGAGCATGAAAAGAAAGAGAGTTTTATGGGACATCGTCGATTTTTAGATATGAAACATTATTATAGAAGCGATAAAAAAAGTTTCAATAATCAGATCGAAACTAGAGTCGCCCCTAAACGTCTGACGGGTTCTGAAATATATAGTCAAGTTTATCCATTTCGAGATTCAGTAACTTTTGGTAAAACATCGAATGTACCAAAAGATTGTAGACTGTCGACGAAAAGAACGAAGAAAATACCATTGCCCAAAGGATGGAAAAAAATGAGTATTTTTTTCGAATTACCGTATTGGAAGACGTTGCTTCTACGACATAATATTGATGTTATACACACCGAAAAGAATGTATGTTACAATATTTTGAACACTATTTTGGAAATGGATGGTAAAATGAAAGATAATTTGAACGCGAGGTTCGATTTACAATCGATGGGAATCCGAAAAGAACTTCATCATATTCGACGGGGAGAAGAATGGGACATTCCGAGTGCGTGTTTCAACTTAACGACGAAAAAAAAGATATTATTTCTGTCAGTGTTTAAATCCCTTCGACTTTCCGATGGATATTGTTCTAACATTTCTAGAAACGTGAAAATTTATCGTATTGAAAAGTCACGATTGTCACGTTATAATGCAACAGTTACTTCTTATTACATTACGAAAATCGACAAAACCTGTAGTGACTTCGGTTCTCGTTGAACTTTGCGGATATTTCCACGATATTTGTTCGAAGGTGATCGAAATCAAACTTATGAAACAATGGGAGAAAAGAATTATATATACATTATGCAATCTTGAGAAAATCTTTCCTCCCGGTTTTTTTACTGTAATGGTTCATCTGACGGTCCATTTAGCAACCGAAGTGAAAATAGCTGGACCGGTACAATATCGATGGATGTATCCGATAAAGAGGTATATATATTTATACAATTATAAATAAATTTATAATTAATATGTCTTGATCATACAATATATATTCTCATTTTAGGTATCTTTTGACTTAAAAAAAATCATGTGACCGTACGTAGTCACCCGGAAGGATCTATTGCGGAAAGTTATCTTGCTGAAGAGTTAATAACGTTTTGTTCTCGGTTTTTACAAAATGTCGAGACAAAATCAAATCGGCCATATAGGTATATCGATGGGTTTTTAAATGCACCGACTGATATAACGTTGACTACTTTACAACAGAAACAGTTGCATCAATGTATATTGTTTGAACTTGAAAGTGTCGAACCATATCGAAATAAACACTTGAAGCAATTGAAAGTTATGTTTCCAAAACACACACAGCTCCGTCTGGAAAATTTACACTTCAAACAATTTGCCGAATGGTTTAAAAAACACATATCCGAAGCTCAACAATCTGACACAGATTTAAATTCTATTTCCCGCGGACCAAATTGTTTTGTTTCAATTTATAGTGGTTACATTATGAATGGATTAAAATTTCAGACATCAGAATTGACAAATCGTAGATCGACGCAAAATAACGGTATTTTTCTATCGGCTACAACATCAACGTATACTAAACCTCAAAATGATGCTCCGTTGGTAGCAGACATTGAATATCATGGATTATTAGAAAATATTTTCGAAATTTGCTACGGTCACACGACTAAATATTGTCTGTTTGAATGTAAGTGGTACGATCCTGGAAAAGCAGGTACTAAAGTAGATGATTTTGGTGTCGTTTCAGTGAACACGACACGGGGGAAATTTGGAAAGGAACCTTTCATTTTGGCAAATCAGGTTCAACAATGTTTCTACATTCAAGATCCGGTAGAATCTGAATGGAGTTCAGTTCTTAAAATACCAAATAGAGATATTTTCGATGTCGATAATGATGATTGTTGTAATTAAATTATAAAGTATTACATTACAATATAATTTAATATTTTGAATGTAATATTATGTTGATTATAAATATTTCTTTTTTTCAGTAAAAAATGAGTCAACTATTTGCAATCGTCGAACGATATGAACGACTCGAGCGACTTAATCAGATTCAACGTAGTTTTTACAAAAATATAGATTATTATTGTCGTGTTTTTGCTTGTTTCCGTTGCGGAGTCAACGGTCATCGATCATTTTCACAACTGTCCAAAAATATGGTCGACAAATCCTCAAACAATGGAAACCGGTCAGATTTTAGTGTTAGGATACAAAGTTAGAGTGTTGAATGATTGTGGTGACACACATTCATTCAAAATCGAATACAACTCTTCTCACGACGACTTCGAAGATTTGTTGTGTCTAATAATAAAGAATGTAAATTACAATAGGAAAAATGTTTGGTTGTTGTGTCAGACCAAGACCCCATATACGGGTGTCTGGCTATGTATTTAAAATAACTAATTTTATTTTAAAATTTAAATATTTCATATTATGTTTACTTTTTTCGTTTTGATCGGTGTTATCACACCATTTATGGCACTGGCGATGGTTACATCCCGTCGCTCAATCGATGAGTCCAGTTCAAGTGGTCAGTTTATTATTTATATTTTAAATATTATCATGATTTCTATTAAATATTAATTCTTAAATATGTAAATTAATTAGATGTGAGGTCATCCACATCGAATGTGCCTCCACAGAAGAAGAGTCGTGGTCGCACAAAAGACCACCCCCATAACCATCCAGAAAAAGGTACGAAATGGAAGGTCATGTTTGACAACACGAACCAAGCGACGGATGAAATGGCGAAGAAATTAACCACAAGAATGACTCTTTTAGCAAAAGACCATACTCTCTTCCCGTACGACATTGAGTGGCGTCATCAACCACAACAAAATTTTCAGGACGCGTTAAAAATATTAACTGTAAGTATATTTTTTTTTATAATATTTATTAATTTTCCAAAACTTATAAGTTTTGAATATGTAGGCTGAATATGATTTAAGTGGAAGCAAAGCTGCACAAACTTATATCAATGGTAGGTTGAACAAACTCTGGAGGAGCAACCATAATTCTTTGGTTAAAACTTATGGCTCTGATCCTGATATGAGAGAAGAAGATATTTTAACGACTCTTCCACCGTATGTCAGCAAACCTCAATTTCTGAATAAATTGAGACAACATCGATCGGAAAAAGGAAAGGTACGTATATGTATATATATATATATATTTATTATATTAATAAATTTAGAAACTTTTTTTTTTAATTTCAGCAAATTTTCGAGATAAATACCGCGAACCGAGCGAATCAAATGACACATCACGCTGGTTCAAAAGGATTAGCTCAAAGACGTCATGAATTGGTAATTTATTTATAATTTATATCTAATTTTTTTATATATTAATGAATTATGTGAATATAGATGCAACAAGGAAGGAGTGAAGTCGAAACTTGGTCAAAGACTTTACAAATGACATATAAGGGAAGCGATAAAGTTGTAAGTCTTTTTTTAAAATTATTTATATTTTATAATTTCTATTATCATTGTTTGATTTTGTTATTCTTTCAGCTTGAAGCCACAAAATTTATCAAAAATCAAGAGGCAAAATCGTGGGCTGAATCTGAAACAATGACTCCATTTGTAAATTCCATTAATTATTTTAAATATATTTCGCATTTCTTATTTATTTATTTTTTTATAATGCAGCAATTTATCGAAGCGACGGTCAACAAGACTTTCGGAAAAAATAAGAAGAATAGAAAAATAGGAATTGGAGAAGCTGTCAGTATGGTGAGCACAACGAACGAAAGATGGGCTTCTCCAAATTGAAAAGAAAAAGAGCCGATCTCCGAAAACACGACTACTGATTCAACACCAGATGCAGTTTGGTCGGAAAAATTCAAAGAATTTGAGGTATTTTAAATATATTTCAATAATTTTGTTGATTATCGAACTCATTTTTGTTTTCATTTTCAGAACAAGTGTAACGAGAGTCAGAAAGACGTTTCCAAATACAAGAAGAAGTTCAATGCAATGAAATCATATATGAAGAAACTGAATAAGACTTTGAAGACTTCCGGACTCGACATGACGCATATGGCTTCTACTTCAAAGTCCACCATACCGTATGCATTCGAATCAGATATTTCGGATTCTGATTCAGAAGACTCGATTTCAAACGAGTGTTGATTACAAAATTTGTATTTGCTTATTCAAACTTCGAATGTTTAACGATTCTGTAATTTAGTTTCTTTTTAATAAAAAACATCGATTTCAAATTCAATTTAAAAATCGTTTTCTGAAATATCGATTTCTATTTCAAAAAGCAACGATTCAAACGCAAAATATGGAATCCTATTTAAAAAATAAAAATAAACAAACATTGTATGGCGGATTTCCGCCATCTATACTCTTCTACTAAGTTTTAGATGGCGGAAATCCGCCATCTAAATATGGGCACAATCGCCCTCTCCCACAAATAGATGGCGGATATCCGCCATCTATAAATTTAGGGAACCGCCTGCTGTACTTTAGATGGCGGAAATTCGCCATCTAATGTTACAAAAATAGTCGACGGACATCCGTTATCAATAAAATTAACCGCCATCAATGAATTGACGCCAAACTTTTTCCACGCCATATTTTAGATGGCGGAAATCCGCCATCTAAAACTTTTCAGTTCCCGCGAAAATTTTCAGATTAGATGGCGGAAATCCGCCATCTATACAATTTTTGGTGGGAAATGGGGATGGATAATAGATGGCGGTCTTTAGATGGCGGTTATGAGGTTTTAATGGTGGTGTCCAAGATGGCGGTCTTTAGATGGCGGATTTCCGCCGACGATCACTTTAGATGACGGAAATCCGCCATCTAAAGACCGCCATACAAGGTCTTATTTCTTGTAGTGATGTATTACAAAATTTTAAAAAAAATTTAGGAATATAATTGTTCAGTAAATGTAAATGATAAAATCTAGATGCCAAATTTTTTCATCCTTTGATTCTTTTAATTTGTTGGTTGTGATTGGCCTGGGGTGATTTCAGCTTCAGGATGTATAAGCCATCTTTCTTTTCACCACCACCAATCTGGTTTCCCTGTTGGTCCTGTATGGAACAGAAAGTAGGGTGGAAGGTGAATAAGCAATTTATGTCTTTTGTTAATTTGCTTACAGATAGTAGGTTTCCTGAGAAAGATGGTATTTTTAAGACATTGTGTAGGGTGATGTCTTTTGATAGGGTTATAGAACCACTTGATGATACTCTTGTGGTTTGGGAGTTTGGGAGGTGAATGTTTATTGGGTATAATAGTGTTTTAACATTTTGTAGGGTGGTATTGGGAGAACATATGTGATCTGTTGCCCTTGTGTCAATGATCCATTGATCATTTTCTGGTTTAGTGTGTGGTTTTGTGTATGAGTTTAGTGAATAATGAAAACAAGTATGATTTACCAGATGAGCTTCCAGAGGCCATGTGAGCTTGACTCTGGTTTCCTTTGGAGATTCCTCCCAGTATGTTTATGAGCTCTTCTCTGGTGATAAACTTGTTTTCAGTCTTGTCCTCACTTGAATTTTGTCCATCATTCCCTGATTGTGTGTTGGCATTGTTGCTTTGGTGTTTTCCCTTGTATCCTTTATTGAAGCTCTTTTTGTCATTGTATTTTGTTGTGTTTTCTTTCTTCTTGTTGAAGTCTACTCCATGAAGCCCATGCCCCGGTGGAAAGCCATGCTCATAGAAGCATGTTTCTATGCTGTGGTTGTGCTTTTTGCACCTAGTGCAGTATGGCTTGGAGTCTTCACTTTGAGTTTGTGTTTTTGCTTAGGGTGTGAAGTTTTTGGTTTGTGCCACCATGACACTTCTTTCCTCAGGATAGATGCATTCTCTTTGTGTTTCTTCTTGGAGGACCATTCTGAAAGCATCATCTACTGAGTGTGGTGTTTTTTTCTTTAATATTTGCCTTCTGATTGACAAATATGTGTCATTAAGCCCAGTGGTGAAAGTGATTAGTCTTTCCAGATTTTCTTTGGCTATGCAATTTGGATTGCTACAACATTCAAAGATCTGGTTGTTGTCTAATTCATTCCAGAGTTCCTGCAGCTTAGCATAAAAATTGCTTACAGACTCATTACCTTGGGTACACAGAGCAATTTGCCTTTTGAGTTGAGAGATAACTAGTGAGTTTGCTCTGCTATATTTTTGCTTCAGATTCTCCCATAGGATGGCTGCATCCTTTATGAATATACTGCTGCTTTTGATTTCTTTAGAGCAGCTGTTCAGAATCCAAGCAGTGACCAGATCATTGCATCTGGTCCATGGTATAAGGTAATTGTCTGTATTCTCATTTGGTTTTGTGATGGATCCATTTATGAATCCTAGTTTATTTTTGGTGGATAGGGATCTTTGTATCTCAACTACCCAGGTCTGGTAGTTTGGTCCACTGAGTGGAGTTACTACCAGACTTGAATTTGGGTTGTCACTCCCTGATATGTAATAAGGGCTTCCATCTTTTATTTTGAACTCATCATTCTTTGTTGCCAATTTCAGATAAAGCTGAGAGAAGGGAAAGAAGACTGATGAGAAGGCATACCAGGAATCTCAGAAGGATGAGGGAATTGAGAAAGCAAAATATGGATGTGGAGGCCCTGAAGTATTTTGGTGATGTCGAGGATGTATACTCTTCTTCTGATTCTGAGTATGAGAGGCCCCGTCCTGTGTGGAATATCAATCTGCCTGAGGACAGTGATGGTGAGGATGGGGGAGTGTATGAGCTTTGGAACTATGACTATGACAGTGATGATTCTGTGGTTGATTATGAACTGTGGAGTGATCCAGAAGTGGGTTTGAATTCTGAGGGAGAGAAAGCTAATGGTGTCCTGGCTGTGGAGATTCCACTGCCTCCTCGTCCTCCACAGGAATTCTTTGATAATATTTGGAGAAATAGGGTTGTGTTGGATGATTGACTGCTTGGTCTGTTTTTTTTTTTGCTTTGTTTTGAAGCAGTTTGTTCTTTTGTTGTAGCAGCTGTTTCTTTCCTTTTAGAAAGAAAAAAAAAATCTCCTTTTATAGAAAAGAAGTTTAGAATAGAAAGAATATTAAGGTCAGGATGAGAACTGCTCTGATACCATGATAGAAGTTATATTTGATATATGCAAATATAAATATATGAAAGATGTTTATGATTGTGATGAATGTGATCAATATATATATATATGTGATGATATTGATAATGAATATAAATTGATACTGTAGGATGATCGATTGATCAAGGATTGATGAAGCGATGATCCACAGCTTGTTGAAGTGAATTGAAGATGATTGGATGTTGAATCTGTGATTCAGGTTGATGTATTGCGGAAGCGTTTGAAGACTATGAAAGTTGTAGATCAGGATTAATCAAACAGTGTCTGTAATTGTATTACAGAGTGTGTGATTGTGTGTGTATCAAAATGATCTAGGTGTGTTTATATAGGAGAACATCCAACGGCTGTGTTGGTTGGGTGTATTTAATTATGGTAATTAATGAATATGGGAATATGAAATATGAAATCAATATATAATGGAATATTTGATATGGGAATATGGATAATGGAATGTGAAGAGTTATGATGAAATAAGAGGGGTTAATTATAATATTTATTGTAATGTTATATGTGTGATTTAATTTAATGTAGGGGTGTATCTCTAATAAAACCCAATAGGAATAGTTGTTGTTCCACTCTCCTGAGCCTGAAATTTTCACGAGGTTTTCATAAGTCTTTAATGTGTCTTGCTAGTGTTGATTTACCTCGGAGGGCTCCCACCACTCTAATTAATAATGTTATTCGGTCCAAAGAATCTTCATTATTTAGTGCCGGACTTGGTGTATATATGCAATATTTGAGGACAAGGTCAGAAAGTAGTTCAGTTGGTGTTCGGTCGACCATTTTGTTCACGGAGTTTCCAATCCGATCTCCTGCATTATGCTAAAAGAGAAAGCTAGAGGTGGTTTGCTTATACGTTTTCCTTTGTTTTTCTAATATTGAGTACTATTGATTGGTGGCAAGTTGGCAAGTGGCAAAACAGACAAGTGTATTGGCAAGGGATGGTAGTAGCGTCGCGATGCAGCAACTGCTTGCTACTCCAGATCAATTACGTGAACTATTATCTCCCTTCAACGTTGGCATTTTTCAAGACACATTCGTATTTCCCTTCTTCATGGCTTTGCTACCCGCCTCTTCTTCTTTTGAATGAACTCGAGTAATCAGTATGTAATGTAAGTCGTACAAAACACATTCTATACAAACATAATTTATTATTCAATTGATTACTAATTTTCAATACATGTCAGAGGTTGCTGTACGAAGGGTACAAAATCTTTTAAACAAATCTAAAGGACGAGTGAATCATCACAGATAGCGTTTTTTCAATACTGTAATAACTTATAAATACTGTAATAACTTAATATGGTATTAGAACTAGGATTGGACATGGGTCGGGTTTTCCTCGAGTTTGCCTAAACTCGAACCCGATCTCGGGTTCGGGTCAAAACCCGGGAAGGTCAAAAAATATTAAACTCGGATCCGGTTTTGATGTCGGGTTTGGTCCTGTTCAGGTCCGGGTTTAATAAATTGATTAAATATTTTACATAAAAAACCCTGTTGTTTAAATAATATTTAAATTTTATAAAAATCAAATAAAATGGTTTGTGAAGATAGAGAGGGTTTGTGAAGATGGAGAGATCTGACGACGGTGAGGAGAGGGCCGGCGACCGTGAGGAGAGGGCCGACGACGACGAAGAGGGAAAATGAAAGTGGAAGAGGAGAAAGAATTGAAATTAAGGTTTAAATTTTAAGATATGAAATCTAGTTAAGGTTTATAAAAGATGAGAAATTTATAATTATATATATTAATTTTTTTTATAAAGTATTTTATATGAAATCATATTAATTATTTATATTTTAATGAATTTTTTATAAATTTCTTCGGATTTCAGGTGAGTCAGGTTTGGTTAACCCGAACCCGACCCAATAAAATCGGGTAAAAATTACTCGGGTCGGGTTAGAACCATACCAGATTTACTCTTTTTAATTTGAAACTTTTCTCGAGATTCTTGTTGGAATTGCAACTGTTGTGAATTTTAATTTTTTCTACATTCTGATCATGACAAGAGAATCATCGTGATATATAATGATTCATTTGAAGAGCCAAAAACACCATGAAATCCTTGGACAAGCAAAAAAAATATAAAAAAATAAAAAAAAAAGATTTGAAATTGAAAACACCCAAGATGGACCGTGCCTATTGGTTTGATTATTCCAAAGATAATCCCTAAAATTAAAGTTACAATATTTAAATAGTTTAAAGCAATGAGTATTTAAATACTTCTTGACATTTTAGCTTCATTTAGAATATTTAAACCATTTTTAACCTTAGGGTTTATTTCCTTATTGATTTCAAGTGCTAACTCCTCCACCTCTTTACTCTCAACGGACAGCAAGTCTTCCTCAGTCTCTTCCTAATTACCGGAGTCTTCTTCTTCAAGTAAGTCCACTTCTCCTTCCAATACTTGCATCTTGTTCTGATTATATCCTTTTGACAAAAGCTGAGCGTGTAGGGTGAGCGTGAGTCGGAGCGACGCTGGGATCAGAGGCGACAGTGAGGAGTCGGTTGAGAGGAGGCGGAGCGTTTGGAAACCCTAGGGTTTTGCTTTTTCGATTTAATTTTCAAAAGTGATCATAAAATATTACAACAAAGAATTTATACTAACTCTCTAATGGGCCTTGAGTATGGGCCAATCTTAAACTACTAAATTAATCCATTCTAATTTGGATTAGATACTTAATCCTTCAATACTTCAATATACTTCAATACCCCCCCTCAAGCTGGAGAGTGTATATCATAGAGTCTCAGCTTGGGCAGCAAATTTCTGAGTGATTCCAAGCTTGCTGGCTTTGTGAGAATATCTGCAATTTGATCAATTGACGCAACATGATGTAGTTTAAATAGCCCTGCTTGCAAGTGATCACGAACTAGATGGCAATCAATTTCAATATGTTTAGTACGTTCATGAAAGACTGGATTGGATGCAATGTGGATAGCAGCCATGTTATCACAATGTAGTGTTGTTCCTTCTGTAGGTTTAACCTGCAAATCATTTAAAAAATAATGCAGCCACATGATCTCACAGACTGTTGAAGCCATAGCTCTGTATTCACTCTCAGCAGATGACCTGCTAATTGTGGATTGTTTTTTTGACTTCCAAGCAATAGCTGAGCCTCCCAGAAGAATTGAATAACCTGTTATGGATTTTCTAGTGTTGGGACAGTCAGCCCAATCTG
>LFYR01000104.1:37425-75068 GCA_001185155.1 Zostera marina
TACGTTATTATTTTTTAAAAGCCTCTTGGGTTATTTATTATTTTCTTTTTATAAAAGCCTATCTTTTATAAGTTTAAAGAAACCCTAGCCATTTATAGAGCTATATTATTACGAAAATACCCCTAAATGGTTAACCGGTTTTTAAACCTTGGTGTTACAATGAATTATAGGGTGTTATAATAATTAATAAATATATGTATTATAATAATTTTTCTATCCAATATATTTTTAACTAAAAAAATTAATTAATATAATTTAGATATATAAAAAAATATTAATTTCCTATAGTTTTATAAATATTTACGAAAATGCCACTGACGCATCTGAGCGCATATGCACGCATATGCTCAGATGCTCCAGGTGGCGGCGCATCGCGCAGAGGCGCATCCGGAACCTTGGTAAAAATACATATAATCCTATATAAATACATATAAAACCTATAGAAAATTAAAAATACCTTATAAAAGTATAAAATCACATGTAATAGAACATTAAAGATTTAATTCATACAGCTAAAATTAAATCAAACTTAAATCTGTACGTGGGGTAAGAGTTTTTAATTTAAGTTAGTATAAAGGGGTAGAATAGGCAAAAAAAGTATATTAGGTAAATATTTTATTTAAGAATAGGTGGATCTTTACCCGAACCCGTCCGATTACCCGCTCAAAGAAAAGCGCTCCTCCAAGAGAGCTTTGGAGCTTTAGCGTGCTTTAAGCGCTCTTAAAGCGGCACTTTCAAAACTATGACTGTAATAGATTTGGGGTTGTCTGCCATTACATATTTCCAAAAATGGGAGTCAATGGTGCTCCTGATATGGATGTTTGTAAGGGCCCTTTCTTTTATCCTAATATGTTTTCATTTATGCATGTTCTACATTTCCCTACATTGTAATTGGGCACTGCCCACCATTATTTTTTTCAGAAATGGGATATTTAATGCCTAAAAAAAACTAAATTTAATTTTTATTTCCAATTTTCTTCACCCTAAATGCAATCTCTAAAGGCTAAATTCCTAATTTGTCCATTAAATATTTAACTTTAAGTTTTAATTATTTTTCTACATATTTTTCTAAATATTTTTTACTTTAAAAAAAAAAGGAGTTCCTTTTTGGCCCAGACCTGGAAATTTTTATGGGACTGGGCTGGGACCGGGTACAGGCTTTTCCTACACGGACCTGGAGCCGTCCCAGGCTCTGGCCAGGTTCATGGGTCCGGTGGGTCTAAACCAGCTACTCCAGACCCGGTCAATTTACATCCTTAATGTTTAAGGTCATTGAAAATTTGTGTTGTTAGTAAATAGTAATAATTGATAACTCATTAGTATTTATTTCTGCAGATATCTTTCCATTGATTCACCCCTGATAAGGGCTTATGGGTTTATAGGTAATAATATCAATCACAGCAAGGAATCGTCTTTAGCGAATCATAAGGATTCACCATTTTACATTTTTATTCCTCAGGTGAAAATGTGAAACTAATATTTCCACTTGTCATCAACAACTATGTGCTATTTCTTGCCTTCTTTCATTTTAAATAGCACATGCCATTACAATAGCTCAAGTGATTTGATGAATGTAATGTATATTTTTAGATTGAACTGGATGAGTTTGAGGGTAGTTCTTTGTTAGCATCAACGGTGATATGGGATGAGCATCGGCATCTCACATTTCGACATGCCATAAATTCAGTTGAATTTTATCTTGATAAAGTAAGTCAGTGTTATTTTATTTTTTAATTCACCAAATGAAATATTACTTGAGTTATTTTTTCAGATTAATACAGTCAATTACTCATTTAGTAACAATCACATATATTCTAAGATGAGGGAATGAGGGATACAAGATGAGACTAAGGGAGTGAGGGATACAATGCCAAACAACTTGCCTCCTATGTAGCTGTAAGACACAAGATGAGACTAGAGTCCACTTTTTTTTCAACTGTCAAAAATATTCTAGGAATGTACTGTTAGCCTTAGCTGAAATACTGAACAATGCCTTTTGTAAGTTAGCTAATATGCCTACACCTAACCTAGCAAGGTAAGACATTAGAATAGGGGACCTAATTGAAGCTTGCCAGAGGTTTACATGCAAATTATCCTCTTGGGGATTTCTTTGGAACTCCTTAGGATGTGTTTCTTTGCACCTACGGACTGAAAGAAATAGGAGGCTCAAGCAACATATTCTAAGGCCTCCAAAAATTCTAATTGGGAAAATCGCCAAGAACATTGACCTATTCTTCAAATCAGAGGATTTTAAAAAGGGTTGCTGTTCCATATTTTTAGAATACAAACTCAAATAGCCTATTGTTGGGAAATCAATTGGTTAATACATGAGATAAATCTAGGGATCTGGGCCAAAAAGCCTCCCAAATTCTCCATGCTGTTGTGGAGAATTAAGGTCAAGAGTCTGAACACTTTAACTAGACTACAAAGTTGGGGACTCAACATAAATACGTCCTGCCCACTATGTGGAAATGAGGAAGAAACATTACAACACCTCCTATACTTTAACTGTCATTACACTAGATCCCTATTGCTAGAGACCACTAGCTGTCTTAACAATGCTGTTTTGACACTTATGGGCAAAATCCCCCATCTCCTGCAATAGATATCAGGATAGGGGATATTATGGAAATAATACAAAAATTCACCCACAAGTCCAGTTGTTGGGGGGTACACTGGATTATGCTAGCATCCCTTTCCTGGCATATATGGTGTGAAAGGAATAGGAGATTAAAACAACACACCCTAAGGCCCCCAGAAATTGTCAGCAGAGAAATTATAAAGGATGTGAGCATTGCATATGATTCTACATCCTATAAGAAGCACAATCTTTCACAGATTGAAATACAAGCTATTCGCTCATGGGAGTCCAACCTCTTGAGACTTCAGTCCTTGACCAATTAGTCAGGGTCATAGTTGTATAAGAGATAGACAATGTTTTTACATTCACTGTACTTGCATTTCCCTATATTCTATAATCTTGGGCTATGCCCAACCTCTTTTTCAGTAATGAAAGTTTTAATTTCTCAAAAAAAAAAAATGGTGAATACACTGGTAATAACCAAGGCTAGTTGTTGGGGCATCCATTGGCTCATGTTAGGCTCCCTATCCTGGCATATATGGGGCGAACGAAATAGAAGATCAAAACAACACACCCTTAGACCTTCAAAAACTATCAACAAAGAAATATTGAGGGATGTGAGCATTGCCTATAAATCCTTATAAGAAGGTCAATCGTTCTCAGATTGAGTCACATGCTATATTCTTATGGGAGTCCAACCTCTTAAGGCACCAGTCCATGGCTAGCTAGCCATGATCATAGCTATAAAAGAGAGTGACAATGTACTTTTTCGTTTTTTTTTTTGAAGCAATACTTTTTCGTATTTACATTTCCTTATATTTGTAACTTTGGGCACTGCCCTATCTTCTATTTTAGAAATGTAAATTTTAATTTATCAAAAAAAAGTGAATAAAAACCTTAGTTAAAAAAATTATTAAAGAAAAAATTTCCAAAGTTATTCATATGTTTTGAAATAAAATTAAAAAATAAATAAATATATATATATATTTTTGAAGCAATTAAATTTCATTAGAATAAGGCTAATGCCAAGTTTACAAAAATAGAGAATAGAAATAAAAATAGAAGTAAAAAGAAATGAGCAAAAAGCTCATTGACTCTCTCCCATTAGCTATGTAGTCTAATTATACAGTAACTAGATACGCTGCCTCAGGAGGTTGGTCTCCCATACTTCCATCATAGATGTCTCCAAAGGGTGACAACAGCTCTTCTTGTATGTAATACACTGAATCAAAGGAGAGACTGATGTCTTTAATGACCTCCTTAAGGACTACCTTAGAAGGCCTACTAGTGTGCTGTCTATACCTTTTATTTCTCTCCGTCCATATAAGCACGACAAGCATCCAATAGCATTCTATATTAACCCCCAAGGGGGAGAGTGACACGTAATCTTTTGTGCTGCCTCCGTCAGATCCCCCAATCTAATATCTGGACTGGATTGAGTGGGGACCGGAATATTCATTATTTTTCAGAAAGCGGAATCCAGGTGTTCCGCCAACGAAATTAATAGAGATCTGGAATAAGAACAGTTAAAGAAAAGATGACTCCTAGTTTCATCTTTCAGATTGCACAACAAGCAAACAGAAGACACTTGTACTCTCCAACTCCTCAACTTCTTGAACGTGTTTAGGTGATTCCATTTCACCCTCCATAACAGAATAGAGAATTTTGTCGGCATCTTCGACCAAATTCCCTCAGCTAACACGCTTTTATGCTTTCTATCTCTAATACTTTCCACTATTCCTCCCAATTTATTTATCGGAGTACCAGATCTCCATAAAATCGTACTATTGGCCCTACAATCCAAACATTTATCTACTAGACAAATTATAAAATATTAAAGAATAGATAAATTATAAAAAATAGATATAGGTTTATAATATAGGGTAGATTTCAAATGAGGTTGAGCCTCATCTCTCCATTTAAGGTCCCCTAGAAATCTACTATTTATTTGTATTTTAACGGTGATCCAGAAAATCCGGAAATGGTTAAAGTCACCCCCGGTCATTTTAAGGACTTTGGCTCACCCTCAATTTTTAGGACATTCAATATTTCTAAATGTTGGACATTTGAATTTAAGTTATTTTTTTTCTCTCTGCCACGTCATTTTCTATAAAAAAAGAATAAAAAACGATGATATCTCACACCTTAGTCATCAAATCAAAATAATTTAAAAATAAAAGTTATTGGAAATTAAATTACGAATCCAATGATATCTCAATCGATATATTTTAAATTAAAATATCCTCATTTAACATAAATGTCCTTATTTATTTGATTTGAGATGTTCTCATTTAATATAATTTAAATGTCTTTATTTATTGATTTGAGATCTTAAATTTTAACAAAAGGAAAATTTAACAATCAAATTAATAACGAAAGAATTAGAGTTGAAAAGATTATTATAACCTTATTAATAACTGTCAATTAACTCTGATTAGAAAATTAATTCGAATTTAAGAATAAAAAAAACCTAGAAATCTTACGGAATAAATTTACGATTGATTCACTAACCAGAAATTGTATATTCGTGTAGACGATGTCGAGAGCTTTCCAACGATATGCGTGATGATATAGTTCTGAGCATAAATGAAAATATCTAAATGTCCATATTTTTATATTCATATATGTCTTGATATTAATTCTTCCAAATGCCCAAATTTCTTCTGGTGGTGACCCACCGTCAGGTGATGATGGTTGAATGCGACCTCATTTAGGCTCAACCTCATTTGATATTTTCTTTTATAATATCAATATAATATATAATAAAATTTTTAAACGAACTGAACCGTTTGTCGAACCTCAACCAAGGTTTGGGTTCAGTTCGTCTAACTAACAAACCGAACTGAATTTCCAAATCGAACTCGAACCGAATGCGAACTGTTCGTCGAACCCGAACTTTTTTTGCAACCTTATCTAGGGGTGAGAACCGGGGGAGGGTTGTGAACGGGGCAATCTTGCCCCGAGACCCATTCTGAAAATAAGATTTTCATGATTTTCCCTACCCCGAAAAATTGGCGGAGTGGAAAATAGGATTTTCTGGTAAATCCTTGCCCCGGCCCCGTTCTCACCCCTACCTTAGTCTAATATTAATAAAAAAATATAATATAAAATTAAACATGAGCCAGAGCTCAATGATATTAGTTCCAAGCCGAATACAAGCCTGGCAAAAGCCCTAACGCGCCGAGCTTGGCTCTAGAACCCAAAGACCGTATCGTCTCGTTTACATCAACTAAATCGTTAAAACAATGTATTAGTGTAAATTTTTTTTTACTCTAGGTAAGGCCCATTTCATTTTACTAATGAAATTTAATCTTTAAAAAATAAGTTTTATCTTCTAGATATAAAATACAAACATTTCATTGGATTGAAAATGGTTTAAACATTTAAATTGAGATATTTTAACTTCAATCATAAGTACTTCATATATATGTAAAAGCTTGGCATGTGCCATTTTCGTTTTCAAGATTTGTTTACGTTGTTTCTATCTTTGCAGCTGATATTCCACCATATATCTGTCAACCAATTAAGTGATGAAAAATATGTTTACGAGCATGGTAATCTGATAGATGACAAACACACCCAAATGGTATTATCATCTTTCATTCTCTCATACAATTTTATATTTTTATCAGATGTCAAAACCTTCTTAAGGAATGACAAATTTTTTAGTAGGTCAATCTTAATGAATCATTGAATTTACCAATATTTTTTTTAATCATTCGTATCGGAAGGTATGGTTGAATCCAGAAATTCGATGCAAACAAGACATTGAAACCAATAGCTTCCTACTGGTATTTCCTCTGACCTCGTAATTGGCTTTCTGAAAATATTTAAGTTCAATTTTTTGTTCTCGTTGATAATGAATGTGAAGTGTAGAGTTTGATTTATAACATTCTGTGGATGCTTTACTTTTGATTGTATTTTTTTGGTTGTTGTAGGAACAATCTCAAGATTGGTTCCAGTATTGTTTCCGGCTTTCAGATGTACACTCATTTGGAAATATAATGGTAAAGTGGCATATCATAGTAGTTATTTACTTTTTTTTGGTAAAAGATAAAATTTCATTAGATATGAATAGGAGTGCACCAAGTGTTTCTAAAGTATTTTCTTTTGAGTGCAATATATCTAAATATTCTCAACATGTGACTCTGAAAGTGGATTCACATATGTACTGTCTGGAATGTGAAGCCAAATTGTCCGTACAATCAGACCTAAAATTTCCCATATTGCTCACAATACAACAATACAACTACATTGTTCATTTTAAAGTATATGTTTGTGTTTAAAAGTTTATTCTTTAAGGAATATACTTTAAATAAATGATTGTGCAGTCGTGCATAACACATGGTTTGATTTTTTAATTGAGAACATTGATTACCTAAGTTATATATTCATTTTGATTATACGATCGTAAATAAAGAGAGAATGGTATTCTGACTATTGATTTTATGGTACATTTTTACATTCTTGATTCTTTGCCAAAAGCAATCAAAATCTGTCCGAAAAAAATACACTGAAAGCTCTGGAGTCCACAATTCTGAGGCAACATCCCATAGGCCAATAACAAAATAGGGAAAACTGTATATAATATAGGATACAAGTTTACTCATTTCCTAGTTCCTACCTTGTGCTGGTCCAGACCCATATCTATTTCATTTTAATAAAAAAATTATCTTCATCAAAAAATGAAAATCTATCAAATTACTTTTATTTTATGTCTTTATTTAATGGAATTTAACCTCATAAAAAAAGTATTTCCATTTTTAATTCCATAAAAATGGATTTCTTTAAATTCATTTACATTGATGATTCTTTTGGCAGGTGGATTATTCCCCTGAAGTAAACTTCTCACTAAACAAGTTCCCTAACATTAATACCTTGTGGGCATCACTTGTTGTTGAGGAATGTGTTCGGCTTGGTTTAACAGTAAGACTTATATTTCATTTCTTTTTGTTATTTAGATTCTATTTTATGCCTAACTTGTTTTTACTGTAGTATTTTTGTGTAGCACCTGGATCTAGATCATCACCCCTTGCAATATGTGCAGCAAGTCATCCTCAGACAACATGTATAACATGTTTCGATGAGCGTTCTCTTGCATTTCATGCTGTTGGCTATGCAAAAGGATCTACAAAACCAGCAGTTGTTATAACAACGTCAGGCACTGCTGTCTCTAACCTTCTTCCATCTGTAAGCCTTTCTTGCTACATTTGTGCAGAAGCAATTTTAATTCAGTAAATCTGGGTTAGGCCCTTTTATTTTTCAATGAAATTTTACATTATATTTTTTTTAGTAAATTACCTCTTTAAGAATACCGTGTATAATTATAATTTAATATTTGTTACTTTTTACTATAGTTATATAGCTCAAATAGTTTCCTGCTTAAAAAATCCTTGAACAGTTCAATTTAAAACTATAAATTTCTCTCTTATCAAGGATTCTAAGGGGTATCGACATCTTTTACCTCTTCCTTCTCAGGGAAGCCATCTCTTCGTTTCGCTTTCCTGATTTGGTGGAATGTCAGAGGACTCAATTTTCCAGCCATTAAGCTAGAGGTCAGAATTGATTAGGAAAAAATGACCGATATTTTTTCCCTCTTTAATATAAAATAAAACCTTAATGCCCAAGGAGTTAAGAAAGACTTTAGCAATGAATGAGACTCACACAACAATGCACAGGCAAATACCTTGTATTTTGGAAAAAAAATGGTCTGCCCAAATCCTCATCACAAGCACTCAATTGATTCAAATACACCTCACAATCACTATTTTTTGTGTGGTAAGAATTGGGTGTAATTTTTCTCTGATAATAAAACAAAACTAGGCGATTATGGGAATCCTCTAACTTCCCTCCTCCGCTAAGGCTCCTCTCACCGGAGTCCACGTCCTCCTTTTCTGGGGACCAAGATATAAGAAATTAAGTGGATGCCTCTGATACTTGTGATTCTAGTTATACGTCCGACTACTGCACTAGTAAAGAGATGGGATGATAAGAGATTTTCTTGGATAAAGACGGGAAAGGCCGTACCTTGGTTTTCCTCTTCTGCTACCCTAGTTGGACACTAGCAAGTCGTTGGATAGTGCTAGGAGATCATACTTGAATCTCTCTCCGTTCTTGGAATTTGCACCAAAAAGTCAGTTAATGGATAGAGCCAAGAGATATGTTTAGGTCTGGTGTCATTTCAAAAGAATTGAAGAGATTGTCCGTGGATAAAGCACCAAGAAGCACACACTTCAACAAGAGTACCTAAGAATGAGAGAAATAGACAGTTTTCATATTCAATGGATGATGAAGAAGAAGGATTTGAGGACAAGGCCAAACCCCTTGATCTAGGTTTGCCTGAGGCAAATGCTACGAGGCAATGGTTGAGCAGTTAGTTTTTGGCATCTTTGGTTTCTGCCTACCGTTATGTACTTGTTTTTATTTTCTGCACACCCCTAGAAAACCTAGCATGCCCCTGTGCAGTGCTTGTCTGTTAAGGGGTTTATGGCATCATCAACAAATGGAAACCAATCACCCATGACTTAAGGGCCAAGCATGCCCTTATCTCCTATTTTTTTTCTTGAATTCCCAACCTATGGGGAGAAATTAATATTCACACTGCGAGTATTTGGCGACACCCCTAGCAAGAGGGCAATCACTTGCCTAACGCGAAACAAATGGGACCTATGTGGACAGGTCTAGATTAACCGTTTCCAAGTTGAAGCTTCACACTTTCTCAAACTGATGTAGCACATCGGTCGGATTTTGCTTCAAAAAAAAAAAATCGGTCAGATTCGACTAGGATAATATCCGGATAATCTGAATCCGACCGAATAAAATCCGGATAGGAAAATCCGAATCCAGATAATCCGAATCCGGATAACTTTTTATAAAAATCATAAAAATATAAAATCACCATTAATAAAGTTAATTAATAGTCAATTAATCCCCCTAAAATCCGGAAGTCAATTTATATTTATTCGGATATCCGAATCCGGAATTTTTAAACTAATTCGGATTTTAACGACGGATTTTTCAGATATCCGAATCTGTCCGGATAAAATCCGGATATCAATTTAGGTATCCGAATCCGTATTCGGAATCCGAAAATCCGAATCCGGATAGTTATATTCGAATTCGAATGCGGATACGAATACGGATTCCGGTATACCATTTACATGCCTAAATCTTCATAGAGGCGAACCTAATTGTGCTTATGCTTTTGCAAGGAGTACGATTAACCTTAACTTAGTCCATAGGTTCATCTCAAAGGTATGTTGGAGAAATAAGGGATACTCATTTTGTAATAGTGTAAACTGTTTTAGATTGTTTAATTACAAATGTGTCATTAATGAGATCATGTGACAATTACATAAGTCACATGACCAGTCATCAATGGCTAAGATCAGGTGGTTATCTTGGGAATTGTGCCCTAATAATTACCCTATAAAGCACTAAGTATGGGATGCCTCTTTTCGAGGTTTTTTATCATAATACATCACTAGAATACCTTGTGGAACCACGTTAAAAATCTTCTCTCCTTTATCTTTCTTTCTCATTTTCTTGGAATAGTTTATCGGTTGCTCTTTTTCTAATAACTGGTATCAGAGAAAGGTTTCTGTTCATCACCAGAACACTATTTATCATCGGAGTTTTTTTCCAGCAAAGGAAGTTCAGAGCAATCAGAGAAGCAGAAGATGAGAAATGATGAGAAGATGTTGATAGAAAAAGTTCACTGGAGATGATTTTGTTTTCTGAAAATTTCAGGTCACTGACTATCTCTGTGGCAGGAAGATGTCCATGCCAATGAAAGAGGAGAAGCCATATTCGATGTCAGAGGATGATTGGGAGGATCTTGATAGGCAAGTTCTTGGTTTGGTCAGATTAACTCTGACCAAGAATATTGCATCTTCTGTTGCAGATCAGACCACCAATGCTGGTTTGATAAAAGCTCTATCGGATATGTATGAGAAACCCTCAGTGGTAAAGAAGGTGCATCTAATGAGGAAGTTATCGGGTCTATCTACGGCTGAAGGAACCTCACCAAGTTGGCATCTGTACAACTAGTTATTATATCACTAGCTGTTAATGCTATATAGGAAAGTGCCTATAAGCTTAAGATCATCCTCATCTACTCTTCTTTTATCTTCAATGTATATGGGATCTTTACCAGATCTACCTTAATGATCATAGAAGTCTGAGTAGTGCAATTTTAATCAATATATTCTACCTAAGGTAGGAATCATTTCTAGGTGATATTTTAACAGGGTTCTGAAAATTTGCAGGTTGTGGAGGCCAGTCAAAATTTTGTTCCACTTGTATTACTTACTGCTGATCGCCCTTCGGAGTTGCAGGATACTGGGGCAAACCAATCTATTTATCAGGTTTTTCTAAGTATCCGATACTCTTTTTTCTCAAATGGTAATTTTTTCATAGAAAATCAATCATCTAAGCTATCAGCTAACAATATACAAATTATAAGATTAAACAAAAATAAAAACATGCAATATAAATATTTTTTTAGTGCATATAGACTATAGCTACTATGTGCACCCCTGCATTAGAAGATCCCAACCAGAAATCGTCCAACACAACATTTTATTAACATGAATAGATAAAAAAGTAATTTTGGAGATAGAAGTAGCCTGCACAGTGTCATCAGGCATTGGAAGTAATTTTTTTGTATCTTATTATTTCCTTAAATTTACTACCATAAATCCTCTACTTTTTCTCTTTGTGCACAGCAAAAAAGGTTGAATATCACTTTCATTACTCTTAATATTTGGCTATTTACTATTTTTTTTTGCAGTTTCCTTGATATTGTTTACCCTTTGATATTTCAGAATGTTGAATTTCCGAATGCTAGACACATAATGTTTTTGATTAAGAATATTATAACTATCAGCAAATAACAGAAGATTTTGAATCCAAGAGTAGCCTATTTTTTTGAATCTTATTAGCTTTGTGGCCCATTTCTTGGCATTTGTAGCATCTTATTGTGCTCCAGATTTGGTCCGTGGTCCCTGATTTTTTTTCATTCAGATCTGTATTTTTCCCTTCAGGTGTTGGCAGAATTCCTTTGTCCTTGGAATAAACAAGATTACTAGTTGAAGCTCCAGGTGAAAATGACGAGTACTTGTTTGTTTGTCTCTCTAGTTGTTCAGAGATGCTTACAATCTTCATAAGTGACATTGGGAACTGTAAAACGACTTTTTCTTGAAGTGTTGATTTTAATCCCTCAATGTATCTCGCCATTTGTTGTCCTTCAGATTCATTAAGGTTGTTTCTTGCTCCCAACCTATGGAATTCCGCAGTATAATCAGCTACTGATCTCTGTCCCTGTTTGAATTTCTGATATTTTGTGAATAAAATTGTTTGAAATTCTACCGGGAGAAATTTTTGTTTCAGCATTTTCTTCGACTTGCCCCAAGTTCTTATAGGTCTTTTTTGGAATCTAGCCCTATTCATGGTGGTCTGATCCCACCACGCAGCAGCTCCACTTTTAAATTTTAGTGCCACTAATTTCACTTTTTTTGAATCTGAAATTTCCATGCAGTCGAAGAATCTTTCTACTTCTGAAATCCAATCTAAAAATTCTTCTATATGTATCTGCCCATTGAATTCAGACAGCTCCATTCTTAATCTATAATTCCCAAATTCATTTCTTTGATTTCCTCTATTGTACCCTTCATACCTTTGTAATGCTCCTTCTCTTGGATAGTCTCAACGGCCTCTATTTCTTCTTCTCTCGTACTGTATTAAATCTTCTTCCTCATCTGAAAATTCCTCTTCAGTCTGTCTATTAAAAAGTCCTCCCTGTCTGAAATTTTCTCACTGCCTGAAATTTTCCTCCTGCCGGATCTGTTCTTCCAAGCGATCCCTAGCTGTGGGTGGGTTTCTTCTTCTGAAATTTATTGTTGGATCTGCTTGTCCATTCGCTGCCGGATCTGCTCCTCCATGCGGCTGAATAGGTTGCAAATTCTGTTGCACTGTTTGGAAGCCGTCTCTAACAAAGGTTGTCAAATCGGTTAGGGCTTTTGCCAACCTCTCAAACTCTTCACGTGTGATGTTCTCGGCCATCTTAAATAAGTCCAGAATAAATACTGTTTTTATTTCCGTCCAGAATAAATACGTCCAGAATAAAAGACTGGAATTAAAAGGCTGGAATAAAGGACTGGAATAAATCCGTCCAGAATTGCACCCAGAACGCAATTCAACAGTGATCGCAAATCCCTGGAATAAACTGTCTGGAATAAAGGACTTGAGAATCGCAAATCCCTAGAATAAACTGTCTGGAATAAAGGGCAGAGTGATCGCAAATCCCTGGAATAAACTGTCTGGAATAAAGGACTTGAGAATCGCAAATCCCTAGAATAAACTGTCTGGAATAAAGGACTTGAGAATCGCAAATCCCTCTTCACGTGTGCAGATCGCAAATCGCAAATAGGAAGAAGTTCAACGTGTACAGATCGCGCTTCACGTGTGCAGATCGCAAATCGCGAATAGGAAGAAATTTCACGTGTGCAGATCGCAAATCCCTGCAGATGCAGATAGCAAATCGCAAACTACTTGATGACGTGTGCAGGCCGAACTTGTAATTGGAATCCGCCCAGGTCGAAAATGCAGGCTCGCGGAAATGTAGGTAGAAAAATAATCGCAGAATCGCGAAATGTAGAATCGCGAAATGTAGAATCGCAAATGTAGAAAATCGCAAAATGCAGATCACAGAAATCGCAACTTGATGTTCTTGGCCAACTGCAGATCGCAAATCCCTCCTAGTCTGATACCACTTGATGTAGGCCTTGAACAATTCTTAGAAATATGAATTAACGGATTGCAAAATCCATCCAGACTTGGTCAAAAGAAATCAGTGAACAGTAGCGACCGATTAGGGTTTAAGCTCCCTTGAGAATCGATTGAAGTTTGAATGATTATCCCAATCCAAGGATAATCGATAATTGTAAATTGGAAAGAATTGTAGAATTTATGGAAATAAAGGAAGAAATAAAGAAAGAAATAAAAGAAAGAAAGAATTAACGTTGAGAAATACCTTGATTAAAATAAAACTCAAGTAACTCCACCCTTTAGGGTCCACTCATATTTATACTCTCATGGTTTAAGAGTGGAAAGTCTACCATGAGAGTCCAAGCTATTTTATTGGACTTGGTAGAATCGAGCCTATTATTACTACAAGCACTTATAAGGGCTGCATCAGATAGGAAAGACTAAATAAAAATCAGGTGAAGAAGCCAAAGTTTCACCCGTCCACCATCCCACATCCACTCCTCTTGAAACAGAGTATATCGAAAGTTCGGGAAAGTGTGTTTTCTTTGTTTCAAGACCTCTGGAAATCCTGTTAGCACTAGAGTGTGGTAGTATTGGAAGCATTAAGTTCAGAGGTTACTGAAGAAAGAGGCAAAAATGGCCGGGTTTCCTATTTCAGGGAAGGCAGGAATAATGTGATAGTCAGTGTAAACATGTTCACAAAGACTGTAATTAATGTGCCATTCTGGTTATAATTCCAACAGATATCCAATCATGGCAGAATATTTTAATTCCAGTAAATACCCAAACTCCCTCCGGGCATGTATCCAAGTACACATGACTTCCAATACCAAAGGAATATTCTGGTTATAATTGATGAAGGTGGATATGAAACACAAATCTCCTTGTAAGTGTCATACAATTCAAAGCCACAAAAATGCATTGCCTGTGGAAAAATCGGAAAAATCCCAATCCAGTTCAATTCACTAGAGAAGCAACACTAACCCAATCTTTGATGAGGTCCCTCAGTGCAACATGAAAAAGAAGGCCAGCTTATTTCCACTCACTGAAAAGTAAGGTCTGCTGACATCCCTCAATATATCCTTGCCGACAGTTTTTGGGCGTCTGACCGTCTGAGTGTATGTTGTTTCAGTCTTCTATTCCTTTTACACTAGATGTGCTAGGATAGACCGATAGGGAACCTAAGGCTAGCCAGTGTGTGCCCCAACAGTTTTCTTTGTGTGTAAATTGTACTATGGTTTCCATCACATCTCTTATCCTGATATCTATTGTGGGGGAAGGAGGAGCTTGACCCCTCTTGGCCCATATTGCATTGTTTAGGCTGTTTGTTACCTCTAGTAGTAGATATCCAGATTAAGGGCAGTCGAAGAGTAAGTGTTGTATGATTTCCTACTTTCGTCCTCTGAGCCACAGAGAGAGCATGTAGTTTGGAGATTGATGCCCTATCCCTGCAATCTGGTTAGTGTGTTCAGACTTGGATTTGTTTTTCCAAAAGAGCATGGAGAATTTAGGGGGCATCTTAGACCAAATTCCTATATTCAGAGCTTGTATGATTCCTTTGGCTCTAAGTACCTCAGAGTGTGGGAGTGTGGTTAGATGATTGGTTCTATAGTTTCTAAAGCACTCAATGCAATAATTTATTTTCTCCTTACTAGCCACTAGGGTGTCAAACGAGCCGAGCCGAGCTTTTGGTTATAGAGTCGGGCTCGGCTCGTTAAGGAATTATCTAGGCTCGGGCTCGAAGCTCGCGAGCTCATGCTCGGCCCGGGCTCGAACTTGAAATTTAACTTGCAATTCTGCAAATTGAAAAAAAAATCTATATCTATATCTATATCTATGTCTAGATTTAGTTTTTTTTTAGATTTAAGTTTCTATTTAAGTTTTCTTATAATTTATTCAATAGTCCTTATCAATTAATATCTATAATTCTTAATATTTATATTTTATTTAATTATTAAAAAGTCCTTAACAAGATTATCGAGCTTGAGCTTTAGGCTCGAGCTCGGCTCGGCTCGTTGGGCTCGCGAACCCGAGCTCGAGTCGAGCTTTAGTTGATACCCTACTAGCCAGGATTGTCTTCCACATGTGTGAATCTAGTCTAGTAGCTATCTCTCTCAGAGATATTATCTATATGCATTCTTTTAACATGTCTAACCTTCATCCACTCAGCAAATATAGATTTTCTTTGATTCCAGCATTTTCAGCCTTTTCTACTATGGCTGTGGAATTGGTTGCAAAGAAGTCTCTCACCCCAATCCCTCTTTTATGGGAAGGGCCATTTTCTTCTAACTACTATTCCTCTTACCATCCCAAATGAAGTTATAGGCAAGGCTCCGAATCTTTTTTATGAGTGAAATGGGTAGGGTAGTGCTATTAGCCCAGTTAATATACATGGACATTGCTCCCTCATTTCATTAATGAAAAAATTTACTTCTATAAAAAAAACTATTATTTCATATTTATCTATAAAGAAATATACTATTTATACATGTTTATGCTTTGCCTGAGTTGCCTCTGTGTTCTTTAATAATTAACGGTGATCAAATATATTTAGATAGGTGTATGCAGTCTCTTCTACACGACTGATTTTTTTGTAAAACTGTAAAATTGAACTATTATTTGTTGAGGATCAGATCTGGATCTCTCACACTTTACCTTACACAATTAAGAAGAGATTAGAAGAAGACAGTCATTTACATGGTGTGGTCAATGTGGCCTATAGCCTATTGCAAGAATATTTGATGGCGTATTTTGTGCTTTCAATGTGATTTAGTTACATACAGTCATACACATTACAAAATTTTATATATTCCCACATTAGAGTTTTACAAATTGCAACATATATACTTTAACTATCATTACACTAGATCCCTCTTGCTAGAGTGTAGAGTCCACTAGCTGGCTTGATAATGCTGTTTGGTCATTTAGTGGACTAAATCCTCCATCTCCCGTAATAGACATCAATCATAATAGGCGACATTATGGAAACAATACAAAAATTCACCCATAAGTCTAGTTGTTGGGGGGTACATTGGACTATGCTAGCATCCCTTTCTTGGCACATATGGTGTGAAAGGAATAGGAGATTAAAACAGCACACCCTAAGGCCCCCAAAAATTGTCAGCAGAGAAATTATAAAGGATGTTAGCATTGCATATGAATCTAAATCCTATAAAAAGCACAATCTTTTACATATTGAAATGCAAGCTATACACTCATGGGAGTCCAACCTCTTGAGGCTTCAATCCTTAGCTAGATAGTCATGGCCACAGCTGTATAAGAAATAGACAATGTTTTACATCTAATGTTTTTTACATTTACTGTATTTGCATTTCCCTATGTGTAATCTCGGGCTCTGCCCAACCTCATTTTTCATTAATGAAAACTTTAATTTCTCAAAAAAAAAAAATTATACAAAACCCTAACACTACTTAAACTATTAATTTGTTATAAGATAGGCCTATTAGCATAAGTCCACCAGGTTCCACCTTATAATCCAACTTCATTGTCTGGATTAAATGAACATGAACTCTTATTTTCATATTAAATAAATGAATAACTATTTCCTTTATAGGTTGATCATTTTGGCAAGTTTGTGAGATTTTTCTTTAATCTTCCTCCTCCTACCGACGACATTCTTGCAAGAATGGTTCTCACAACTGTTGACTCAGCGATTTACAAAGCCACTCAATCACCATGTGGTCCTGTTCACATTAATTGTCCTTTTCGAGAGCCCTTGGATAATTCTCTAAATGAATGGAATCCTAAATGTTTGCAAGGATTGAATAAATGGATATCAGATTCTAAACCATTTACCACATATTTTAATGCATCAAACTTCTCTGCAATTTATGAACATACTGGCCAAATTAGTGAAGTTGTGCAAATTATTCAAAGTGCAAAACAAGGACTTATACTACTTGGAACTATCAACAATGAAGATGAAATTTGGGCTGCTTTTCTCTTAGCTAAACATCTTTTTTGGCCAGTAGCAGCAGATATTTTGTCCGGTTTGCGGCTGAGGAAGTTGTTATCCTCACTTCCACACAATGGAAATCAATTTCCCTTTATTGACCATCTAGACCATGCTCTACTCTCAGATTTAGTAACAAATTGGGCAAAACCAGATGTTATTCTACAGGTACATTGTACATATTTCATTCTTTTTGAGTAACTTCAGAATTTATATCAAATGGTGTACTTGTAAAATAAACTTAATTTGTGGTTTTGTGTAGTATTGTTCTCACAAGATTTTAAATGTTCAGGTCCGTGGGGTGCTTAGAACCTGCACACTTGAGCACGCACTTAGATGCCCTAGGATTTTTTTTGTAATTTTTTAAATATTTATAAATTTCCTTGTATATTTAGGCATTGTAAAAGACAGCAGCCTCTCCTTTAGATATGAAATCTACAAATGCAAGCATGGGAGACCAACCTCTTGAGGCGACATACTTAGTTATTAGAGAACTAAGTATTATAAATAAATAGGAAAGAGTTGATGGGCCATAATCCCATCATCTATTCATTCTCATATCTATTTTACTCTATCTTTTTGTAACTCTAGGGCACTTCTCTGATTTTAAATAATGAAACTTTTACTTCTATTTTTTTGATAATATATGATTTTCTTAAAGTTAATTTAAATGAATAAATGTCAAGTGATTAAGATAGTGAATTAGTGATCTTTTTTTAAATAGGTAGAAGTAAAAAAAATCGGTTATCGAGTGTGGAGTTTGCACACAGAGTATGATCATGGAATGAGAATCTGTGTGATGATGAGTTACTGGATTACTGCCTCTCCCTCCCATTAATTATTCCGGTGATTATTGTCCGGGAGGGGAAGGAAGTCATTGAGACAATTCATGTAAGGTATAAGCTAGCCCTGGGAGGTGCCATTATTACTGTCGGTTCGGTCATATTACATCAATCATATGGAGGTAGGGCCCAATTGGCAAATATGATCATGGCAAAGAAGTTTACATATTGGGCTCAAGGAACAACTTTCTCTTCCCCCTCCAAGCACTCAAAAACATTAAGGCCCAAAGGATACAAGAGATAAACTTAGGGATATAGTTCAAAAAGTCCTCTAAATTCTCCATGCTGTTGTGGAAAATTAAGGTCAAGCGTCTCAACACATTAACTAAGCTACAAAGTTGGGACTTCAACATAAATACAACCTGTCATTACATTGCAACATCTAAACTTTATCTGTCATTACACTAGATCTCTTTTGCTAGAGTCCACTAGCTGTCTTAATAATGCTATTTGGACACTTAGTGGACAAAATCTCCCATTTCCCGTAATAGACATGATGCAGTAGAAGATATTGATAGTCAAGTGGGCCCTAGTTGGCTTGACCTTGGTCAAGCCAACCCACGTTCCTCTTAAGGAACCTTACACTCATATCAAATGGGTTGCCTATTACCATTGATGTGAGTATAAATATAATAGGCCAAGGAGGGAAAGAGGCGTTGAATTATTTTATCAAATCAAAGGTATTCCTTTATTTTCTTCTTCCTGTTCTTTCTATTTTTCTACAGTTTCCTTTTCTCTAATTCTAGATCTAAACCTAGAATTCTTGGTGGATTCCAAGTTTCTACACCCTACGAAGAAGATCACCCTCTCTTCTTCGACCTGTTTTTCTAAATCCCTGTCTTCTCCTACATCAGCTGGAATCAGATTGAATGTTGCACGATCGTATAAAAAAAAAATTTTTTTTTAGAGAAGATGGCCGACGACAGAGTTTCAAGACAAGAGTGGGAGGCGACTAACAAGGCCATTGCAGACTTGACAGCAGCAATGCGCGATGGGTTCCAAGACCTACGTAGGTCGTTGCTTCCCTTGGAGCAACCGAAAATCTGACAACCGCCGGATGGAAGGAACGCTAATCCGGCAGAAATGCTTGAAATCGGGGGGACATATCAACGTCGCCCACCAGAAGATCATCTGAGAACATATCAGAGAAGAAACCGCCAACAAACGGACGGTTACCTTCTTAATCGACGATCACCGGAGCACCGGCCGACGGACCTGCAATAAGCAAATTTTCAAAGGAGAAATAATACGTACATGGATCAATTTTCTGAGCCCTATGAGGATGAATATGAAAGACTAAACATTCCTCATCAACAAGCATACCAAATGAGACCACGCTATCAAAGAACAAGAAGAGAAAAAATGGACGAAAATGAATATTATGAGGCTGCCCCAAGAGATTTCAACAGAAATCAAAATAGTTATAAACTAAAAATGGATTTACCCACATTCGATGGCTCTACACACATTGAAGAATTTCTAGAGTGGATAATTGAAGTAGAGAGATTTTTCGACTACATGGAAATCGATGAAAACCAACAAGTGAAGCTGGTAGTGCTGAGGTTTAAAGGCATTGCATCTGCCTGGTGGGATCAGACAGTAACTAACAGGATGAGATCCAATCAAAGACCTGTCTGGACTTGGGAAAAATTGAAGAAATTGTTAAAGTAAAGATTTTTTCCTAGTGACTACGAGGGCATTCTATTTACGCAATACCACCAATGCTGCCAAGGTAATAGAAATGTAAGTGAATATGCTAAAGAATTTCATCGTCTATCTTTGAGAAATAATTTGAATGAAACAAAGGAACAATTGATAGCAAGATTTGTGCAAGGTTTAAAAGGAAAATTTCAGGAAAAATTAATTATGCAGCCTCAATACACCCTCATGGAGACCATCAGAGTGGCTGATCAGTTGGACAGAAGAGCTGAAAAATTTATAAAAAATGTTGGAGGCCCATCCAACATTAGATTCAACCCACCCAATGAGAAGGGTATACTACCAACACCTGAAGAGAGAAAAATTAATCCTGAAAGTCAGCAAGATGTTAGAATTAACAGAAACTATGATCAAACAAACACTAATATTAAGTGTTACAGGTGTGGTGAATTGGGTCATAAGTCTAACACTTGTCCAAAAAGAGGAAGTGCACATGTAGTCGATGACAAAGGAAAAGCACCCATGGAGGAAGATAGTTCAGATAGTGAATATGATGATGAAGCACCTCCAGATGAAGGACAGAGAATGTCATGCATCATCCACAGAATATGCCACACACCTCAACAAGAGCTGCAAAGTTAGAGGAATAATTTATTCAGGACTAGAGGCACAATTAAAGGAAGGGTCTGCGATATTATAATAGATAATGGATCAACTGATAATCTGATTTCGTGGAAGGCAGTGAAGAAGTTAGGTTTGGAGGTGAGGGAACATAAAAATCCTTACAGTGTCTCATGGATTCACAGTGGGAATTCAGTAACTGTGGATAAAAGTTTCAAAGTACCTTTGTCCATCGGTAGAAGGTACAAGGATGAAATTATTTGTGATGTGGTTAACGTGGATGCAGCCCATGTACTGCTAGGAAGACCATGGCAATATGATGTGAGTGCACACTACAATGGTAGAACCGTAGAACCAATCAGTATGTAGTTAAAGTAGATGATCTGAAAGTAGCATTGCTTCCACTTCCACCTGAAGGAAACACATCTGAAAAGCCTAATTTGCTGTTTTCTGCCCAAAAAGAATTTTAAAAGATTATTAAGTGTTGAACAGGAAGGATTAGCAGTAATTCTGAAAGAGGTATCTGCATCAACTAAAGCATGCATTCCAGCATCAGTGGCAGAATTATTGAGGCTATTTCCCACAATTACAGAGAAAAAAAATCAGAATTACCACCCCACAGATTAATAGATCATAGGATTGATCTTACACCTGGAGCATCACTTCCAAATCTTCCTCATTACAGAATGAGCCCGGCTGAATCAGAAATTTTACAAAAGCAAGTTGAAGAGTTACTACAAGAAGGACTCATCAGAAACTCAATTAGCCCTTGTGCAGTTCCCGCACTATTAGTACCTAAGAAGAATGGGGAGTGGAGGATGTGTGTTGATAGTAGAGCTATCGACAGAATAACAGTAAAATACAGGTTCCCAATTCCAAGACTAGAATAATTACTGGATGTTCTAGTGGGATCTAAGTATTTTACAAAATTAGATCTTAAGAGTGGATACCATCAAATCAGGATCAAGGAAGGAGATGAATGGAAGACAGCTTTTAAGACAAGCAAAGGGTTATATGAATGGCTAGTTATGCCATTTGGTATGTCTAATGCGCCTTCAACCTTTATGAGGTTAATGACAGAGGTACTGAAGCCTCTAATTAACAAGTCAGTTGTTGTGTATTTCGATGACATTCTCATATTTAGCAAGGTTAAAGAGTCACATATGGAAGAACTAAAGAAAGTTTTAAAGCTACTGGCTGATAATCACCTCAAATTAAATCTGCAAAAATGTGAGTTCTTAGTGCATGAAGTACAGTTTCTTGGCTACATAGTGGGATCTCAAGGTTTAAAGGTTGACCCAAAAAAAACAGAAGCATTGGACAGCTGGTCATCCCCATCTAGTGTGACTGAAGTAAGAAGTTTTTTAGGGTTAGCATCATTCTATAAAAGATTTATAAAAGATTTTAGCACAGTGGCTGCCCCAATCTCAAATTGCCTCAAGAAAGGTATTTTTCAATGGACTGTCCAAGCAGAAGAGGCCTTTATAGTTTTAAAAAAGAAATTACAGCAAGCACCTATTCTTAAACTTTCTGATTTTTCAAAAGTTTTTGAAGTTGAATGTGATGCAAGTATAACAGGAATAGGGCCTGTTCTCACTCAAGAAGGCCACCCAATAGCATTCCACAGTGAAAAATTATCAGAAGGAAGAAGAAACTGGACTACATATGAACAAGAGTTATATGTAGTTGTAAGAGCTTGTAAAGCATGGGAGCCTTACCTTTTACAGAATGAGTTCGTGATAAAAACAGACCACATGGCACTAAAGCAAGTGAATAATTCAAAAAGCTCCAATAGAATGCACACCAGGTGGATCTCTTTTCTACAAAGATTTCATTTCACCCTAAAGCATAGAACTGGGACCAGCAACAGAGTTGCAGATGCTCTTAGCAGAAAAGACAACTTGCTAACAATTCTAAGAGCCAAAGTACAAGAGTTTGAAAAAATCAAAAATAATTATGAAGATGATGCTGATTTTGGACAGCATTGGAAAGCTTGTATAGAAGGAAGGACAGAAAATAATTTCAGAATTCAGGAAGGTTTTCTCTTCTTCAAAGACAGACTTTGCATTCCAATTAGTCCCCTAAGAAAACAGTTGATAGCAAACAGCAAACTTACATGCTGGAGGTTTGGCAGGACATTTGGGCAGGGACAAGGTACTGATTGAACTGAAAAGCAAATTTTATTGGCCAAAGATGAGCACTGAAACAGAACTATTCATTCAGAGTTGCAAAATTTGTCAAGAGTCCAAGGGAACAAAGCAAAATAATGGACTTTATATTCCACTTCCAGTCCCTAATCAACCATGGACTAACTTGTCAATGGACTTCATTCTGGGCTTGCCAAAAACAAAAACAGGATTTGATTCAATATTTGTAGTGGTAGATAGATTTTCCAAAATGGCACACTTTCTACCATGCAAGAAAAGTAGTGATGCAGTTTATATAGCACAATTATTCTTCAAAGAAGTGGTTAGACTACATGGAGTACCTCAAACAATAGTGTTAGACAGAGACACAAAGTTTCTATCGCATTTTTGGAAAACATTATGGGAGAGATTCAACACTAAATTAAATTTCAGCACAACTTGCCATCCACAATCTGATGGACAGACAGGTTATAAACAGATCTGTTGGAAATTTATTAAAAACACTGGTGGGAAAAAATAAGAAAAAATGGGATGTGTGTTTACCACAGGCTGAATTTGCATTTAATTATATGGTGAACAGATCAACTGGTTTCAGCCCATTTGTAGCAGCCTATGGACACCAACCTAAGCAGGCAGTAGACATATCTGATATTCCATCAAACCAACCAGTAGTAGAAGGTATGGTAAACAAAGCACAAGAAATTTATAAAATGGTAGAAGAGGCCTTAATTGAATCAAACAGCAAGTATAAAGCCTCAGCTGATAAAAAAAGAAGAAAACAAGAATTCTTGGTAGGTGAGTTAGTTATAGTTCACATTAGCAAGAACAGAGCACCTACTGGAACTTATTCAAAGCTGAAACCATGGACCTTTTAAAGTGCTGAAAAAGATAAGTGACAATGCTTATGTCATAGAACTACCTGATGAGTACAACATGTCAAGATCTTTTAATGTCAGTGACATAAGGAAATACTTCCCTGAAGCAGAATCTGATGAGCAATTGAGGACAATTGCACCTATAGAAGGGGTGCATGATGCAGTAGAAGATATTATGGAAACAATATCCCCCATCTCCCGTAATAGACATCAGGATAGGTGACATTATGGAAACAATACAAAAATTCACCCACAATTCCAGCTGTTGGGGGGTTTACTGGACTATGCTAGCATCCCTTTCCTGGCACATATAGTGTGAAAGGAATAGGAGATTAAAACAACACACTCTAAGGCCCTCAGAAATTGTCAGCAGAGAAATTATAAAGGATGTGAGTATTGCATATGAATCTACAATCTACATGACTCCATCCTATAAGAAGCACAATCTTTTACAAATTGAAATATAAGCTATACGCTCATGGGAGTCCAACCTCTTGAGGCTTCAGTCCTTGGCTAGATAGTCATTGCCACAGCTGTATAAGAGATAGACAATGTTTTACATCTAATGTTTTTTACCTTTACTGTATCTGCATTGCTCTATATCTGTAATCTTGAGCTCTGCCCAACCACCTTTTTCAGTAATGAAAACTTTAATTTCTCAAAAAAAAAATGGTTGAAGAATATTTAAAGCCCATAGTAAAATGGCTGCAATGCAACCCAAATTATAACTTAGTGCACCTAACACCTCTAAATTCTTACTGTGAAACACTTAGATGCCAAATTATACTGATGGGATTTAGACCAAAAAAGCAACTAAATTTGTAATACTGCTTTGGTGGGTGAGATAATGCCATGGGAGCTAATTAATTCTTTCAAGAAGCTGTAAAGAATAGGGTGCAAATATTCAGACCACATGTATGTACGAATAAGAAACAATAGTTCATTTATTTTTGAAACAAATGCCTATGTATAAGAAATGGTCTGATAAGCATGACAGAGACCTTGAACTAGGCAGTTTGGAAGGTATTAAACAGATCTATACTAAGGCAGGATGAGGATATCAGGATGGGGGACATCACAGAGGCAACCCTGAGATTCACCATAAACATTGGATGCTGCTGGGGAGTGCACTGGGATCTTCTTACTGGAATTTCATGGCATATCTACGGTGAGAGAAACAGAAGATTGAGACAGTATACTTTGAGAGTCTTGAGACCACTAGAGGCCATATTAAAGAAAACAATTAAGAATGTTAGTATGTCTTTCAGTCAATCACTGATTGAGCAAAATGGGCATAATACTTGGGAGGCAAATATTCTGAGGCAATACCCTAGGAACACTCAGTGAATAGTGAAAGCTAGATAGAATCAATGTCCTTGAAATTTATGTTATTTCATTCTCAATATCCAAAATCTATGTAATCGGAGTATCGGACTATGCCCAAATTTTGTAATCGGGCTGTCCTTGGGAAACCACCAAGGACATCAACCTACTCTTTAAATCAGAGGATTTTTAAAAGTGTTGATGTTCCCAATTGGAGATAACCACTATACAATGTTAGGAGACCAACCTTCTGAGACAACATACCTAGTTATATTATCACTAGATATAAATGCTGTATAGGAATAAGTCTATGAGCCTGCTTACACTCCCATCTATCTTTTTTTTAATCTTCAATGTATCTTGGGCATTGTCCTTCATTACTTATTAATGAGAATATTTAACTTTATATAAAAAAATTATTTCATTTACGAAAAAAATTAACTTTTTATCATTTATTTTATTATTTTTTAGATTATCAATCTATAAATTCCTTGCATTTTTCTATTGGTCTTCTAGATTTCGGTAGATTAGGGCTAGTTTAATGAATACTTTGGTTGTGTTTTCTCAATCCAGTAGCTTGGAAGCAGAATTACCAGCAAGAGGGTTGCAAATTTCTTGGAATGCTGTCAGCCATCTTCTTATATTTTGGTTGATAAGCATCCATGTCGTCATGATCCTTCCCATCTTGTTTCTTTAAGGATTCAAAGCAACATTAATATTTTCTCGGAGGCTTTACTTAAAATTCAATTTTCTATAAAGATGACAAAGTGGGGAAGCTTCTGGCAAGCAATAGATTTGATGGTATCGTTTTTCTCAATTATCATTCTTTTTAAATTTTAATTCAATTTTAAATGGACGACTTTTGTACCAAAATACTCTCATTTTATTATTATTTCAAACATAGTTCAAAAAGCGGAAAAGCGGTCAGCTTTTTCATGGACCGCTTTTTCCGCTTTGAGCGCTTTAGCACGCTTAAAGCTGAAAAAGCGGTAGTGGCATTTTTGTAAATAAATGTAAATTTTTTAAAAATTGCATATATACCCCTGTTTATATACATTTTTTTTTAACCTGTAAATATATGAAATCCAACTACATGTTCCTACAGGGCATGAGATTAAAAATAAAAAAAAAAATTCGAGGATGGCCGGAATCCGCCCAAAACAGCCCGGATTCCGGCCATCTTTTAATCCCTTTTCAGACGGTCTACAAGGAAAAAAATGATGGAAAAGTTGAGGACATTCATACCACTAGTAGACGTGAAGATTGGAGGAGAAAAACTAGGTCAGGCGGCGACTCCGGCGAGGTCTGCCGGCGGCTCCGGCGACCAGAAAAAGCGTTTTAGGAGGACCGCTTTGCCGCTTTAAGCTAAAAAAGCGACGCTTAAAGCGTCGCTTTTTGAACTATGATTTCAAACAAGGTTCTGGGTGCGCGCGCATATGCGATGATGCGCCCCCAGAGGGAGATGCCTCCCTTAGCCGGATCCGGGTAAAATCCGACCCGGATCCAGGCCTGTTTTAAGTTATTTAAATAACTTAAAACAGTGTTTTGTTTTTATTTTAAAAAAAGGCCAATTTTTATTTATTTTAAGACCTTATAAATTTTTAGCATAAAAATTTATACATTGGTCCATGAAAAGAGCTATATTATTTTTAATATAAGCTCCTCCCACTCTTTAGACTTCATATTTGTTTTAGACAAAATGAATCTTTATTTATAGACCAACCTTCCTTGTGTTTTTTGAATTCTATCGACGTGGGACTAAAAAAGTGTGGTTAAATAAATTATTATTATAGAGTATTTTTTATGTTGTAGATGTATTAAAGAAGGCCCAGCCCATTACGTTATTATTTTTTAAAAGCCTCTTGGGTTATTTATTATTTTCTTTTTATAAAGGCCTATCTTTTATAAGTTTAAAGAAACCCTAGCCATTTATAGAGCTATATTATTACGAAAATACCCCTAAATGGTTAACCGGTTTTTAAACCTTGGTGTTACAATGAATTATAGGGTGTTATAATAGTTAATAAATATATGTATTATAATAATTTTTCTATCCAATATATTTTTAACTAAAAAATTTAATTAATATAATTTAGATATATAAAAAAATATTAATTTCCTATAGTTTTATAAATATTTACGAAAATGCCACTGGCGCATCTGAGCGCATATGCACGCATATGCTCAGATGCTCCAGGTGGCGGCGCATCGCGCAGAGGCGCATCCGGAACCTTGATTTCAAATAATCTTTTGAAATGGACGACTTTTGTACCAAATCTCGAACGTAACATAAATAATCATTCTTCTATTTATTTTTATGAATCTTTTTGTTAAAAAATAATCTTAGTCTAGACATTTTACCATGTTCCATGGTCTAGATGTTCAAAAGAGTTTAAACTTTAAAAGACTTCCATCTAGATGTGCAAAGCGCAAACTTCAGCTAAGTACTTCACTTGATAATTTTCTAAAGAGTTGTAGAATATGGCAGCAAAAGAAGGATCTGGACCTTCTTTGCCTTTGTATTTTAGTGGTTAACGGATCTGAAGGCAGATTCCTATCTGAATTTTCCAAAAATCCCACTAACAGCATAGAGGTCATTGTATAGTATATAACTGCATATGCAGTTACTGTTTTTAACAAAAAAAAATCCCATTTCACTTTATTTAAGACCTCAACTCAAATTTAATTTTCTTACATGGAGTTCTTTTTATTTTTACCTAGTTACCGATTAAATAATCTACTGCCAAATTGATAGTTGATACATTATTGTTTAAGAGAGCCCTGCATTAATTAAATGGAAATGGACTGTTCAGGCTCCAACAGAAACTGAGGCAAGTAAAACTGCTGGCCAAGGAATGGTCTGCAAACAAGGGTAACTCCAAGCCAAATCCAAGCAGCTATACTTTATGCAACTTGGGCATTGTCCTTATTTTTAATGAAATTTAATTGCTTTCGAAAAAAAAGTCCAAGCAGCTAGGGCTGACCTGGATCTCACCTTAGCAGAACATTGGAAAGAGACCCTCAATCTGAAGTGTTACAATCTTCAACTGCTGAACAAGGGAGAAATCCGAGGACTCTAATTTGTAGAGAGGAAGTTGACTTCAAACAAAGGAATAAGTCAGTTGGCTGATGTTAGGGGATTCAAACACAAGGTTCTTCAGCATAGTCACCAAGATGAGGAGGGAAAAATTTCCATTTTTAAATTTCTGAATAGGGATGGATATCATGTTGTTTCTAAAACAATTCTAGAACATAATAGCATGAACTATTTCAGAAACATCTTCAGTGAGAGTCATAGCGCTCCTTCCTCAATCTCGGTTAGGTTTCCTAAGTTGGCATTCCCACTGATAAATGATTGGTTAATTCAACGTCCCACAGAAGAAGAAATCAGAAGTACAATCTTCTCCTTTTATTTTGGTAAGATCTCTAGTTCAGATGAATTTAACCCTGAGTTCTTTAAAAAATTCTGGATTGAGCTGAAGCCCACTGTAGTGGAGTGCACAAGAATGTTTTCCAGAGGCAAACCATCACTCAAAGCCTCCAACCAAACTTCAATCTCCAAGACACGACACCTCTTGCCACTAATATGGCTGACTTTCTGATGTAGGACAATGTGTGAGATAGAAAACTTACTTGTAGATCTGACCGATTTGCCAAGTAATGATTTGTAGAGGTCGGAGATTCTCCAATGATTCTGGAATCCACCAGAGATGATAATAGAGGAGTGTCCTGGAATCCACCAGAATAGGAAGAAGGAGAAGAAGTGAATGATCTGGAAACCACCAGAATACGAAGAAGGAGAAGAAGTGAATGATCTGGAAACCACCAGAATAGGAAGATGGAGAAGAACAAAGAAACAAGAAAAAGGTTGTTACCTTGATAAGAGTCATAAGACCAAAATGAATCAAAATCGTTGATTATCCTCCTCTTGTCTAAATTTATACTCACTTCCCAACATGATAATAATGGGCCTTCTCTATAGGAAATGGGCTCCTAGCTCATGTAAGATGTGACTACATCAGGCGGCCCTTCTTCAGGAGCATTCGTCCACGAATGTCTCGAAACAACGACAATACTCTACTACGATTTTTCTTGCTTTAAGAAATATGATTCCTCCCGGTTCAGGTGGAAAAGGTTTCCTCCAGTCTTTTATAATAAGTGTAAAAGCCCCAAGGTTCCGGATGCGCCTCTGCGCGATGCGCCGCCACCTGGAGCATCTGAGCATATGCGCTCAGATGCGCCAGTGGCATTTTCGTAAATATTTATAAAACTATAGGAAATTAATATTTTTTTATATATCTAAATTATATTAATTAAATTTTTTAGTTAAAAATATATTGGATAGAAAAATTATTATAATACATATATTTATTAACTATTATAACACCCTATAATTCATTGTAACACCAAGGTTTAAAAACCGGTTAACCATTTAGGGGTATTTTCGTAATAATATAGCTCTATAAATGGCTAGGGTTTCTTTAAACTTATAAAAGATAGGCTTTTATAAAAAGAAAATAATAAATAACCCAAGAGGCTTTTAAAAAGTAATAACGTAATGGGCTGGGCCTTCTTTAATACATCTACAACATAAAAAATACTCTATAATAATAATTTATTTAACCACACTTTTTTAGTCCTACATCGATAGAATTCAAAAAACACAAAGAAGGTTGGTCTATAAATAAAGATTCATTTTGTCTAAAACAAATATGAAGTCTAAAGAGTGGGAGGAGCTTATATTAAAAATAATATAGCTTTTTTCATGGACCAATGTATAAATTTTTATGCTAAAAATTTATAAGGTCTTAAAAAAAAAAAATTGGCCTTTTTTTAAAAATAAAAACAAAACACTGTTTTAAGTTATTTAAATAACTTAAAACAGGCCTGGATCCGGGTCGGATTTTTCCCGGATCCGGCTAAGGGAGATGTGCCTGGCGCATCTCCCTCTGGGGGCGCATCATCGCATATGCGCGCGCACCCAGAACCTTGAAAAGCCCTACTGAATTCTCTTCCCAGCCACGACTTCAGCCATTCTGTGATAGAAATAACAGTATGATCCTTCCTTCTTAGATCCTTGAGTGCCATTAAGCCTTTCATGCCCCACCAGATGTTGAGTAGGTCACCATCATTTTCTTTCATACGACCACTGTCTGCTTTTAGTTTTTCAAAAACCTTCTTCTGTTCTGAAGATGGAATCTTAGAAGGAAATAAAATATCAAAAACTTTGACGAATCATTGAAAGGAGAGGAAGGTAATAGATTATCTCCAGTCTGCCTTATATCATTCCATCCAGGAAGAAAGACAAGAATAGCTCCCTCTTGAGAATCTGTGCATATTTTTCTGTGTAGACTCACACTTAGCTTAGTGTCCATCCAGGAAGAAAGATACACCAATTACTGAATGTTGGTAATTAACTATATTTGTGACAGAATCTGATGAAATAAATTCGGCCAGTGAATCAATCTCATCATTATTCAAAGCCAAATCGATAGACTCATCAAGTAGAGATTTAAAATCATATGTTAGCTTTGATGTGTTAAGAAAAGAAAGCACATCTTCCAAATAGAAAGACTCGACAGGATATGTAAATCTAGGGACAAAAATGACAGGACAGCCATTGAAGTATTGAGAAAACCGATCATAATCCATTGTAGCACTCACTAGTATCAATCGTAAGTGTTAATAAAAAACCAAAAGATTGCTTAGGATTGTAAGATCAGAAAACCAATCCCTCTTATGGATCTCATTGACAATGATATGCGATATTTCTAGAATTTCATCTATAACTGAAATGCTTGTAGTTTCCATCTTTGACATATCCACTCTGCCTAAGAGAATCCTTAGAATAATTCCAGTTGTACATAACATTATAGAAGATTATTTACCATCTTGAGATTCTAAACGTATCTTGTAAGCAATAGTATCTCCAACTTTCTCTCCTCTTTCATACGAAATTCTCTCAGCAACTGATACTGCTGATATGCGCCTTGGTTGGGTGCAGATAATTTTACAACTTTCATATTTGGCCCAAATATCATCCAGAATATACCGAGGTACCTTGATAATCATCACATGCAAACCAAAATCATCACACATGTTGTTTCCATGTATTTGTTTTTTGAAATCAATGCTCAACAGTTTTTGCTGAAGATCTTTGCGTATCTCAGATTTCAATGCTTTGATCATCGCCCCCATCTCCACCATTTCAGAACATGCTTGTTTGTTATCGTTCTCCGGATCCGCCTGAACAGCTCCGCGTCTTGAGAATTCAATCTCTAATACTTTTACTTTGAATTTCCAACGATGATCGGGACTCCCTTAACTGGTTGGTCCTTCTGTTTGTAACTGTTTGATCCCACCAGGCAGACGCTAGACCCTTAAATCTCAAGACCACCAGCTTCACTTGTTGGCCCTCATCAATGTTCATGTAGTAAAAAAATCTTTCTACCTCTATGATCCATTCTAAAAATTCTTCAATGTGTGTTGTCCCATTGAAAGAAGGTAGATCCATCTTTAATTTATAGTCTTTGACCTCTATTAAAATTTTCAGGAGCTTCATCCCAGTAATTATTTTCGCGTATTTGCTCCCTTCTCATGCTTTGGTAGTGAGGTCACCTTTGAGACGTTTGTTGTGAAGGCATGTTTAACCCTTCATATTCATCTTCATAAAGTTCAGCAAATCGATCATTGTAGTTATGTCCCCCTCTCTGAAAATTCTGATTTGGTAGGGTCACTGGCCGGCGTTGAAATGGTTGCTCTGGAGGGTCATCTCTAGGTGCTCTGTTCTGACACTGATAGATATGTAGGGGTTCTTCCGGTGGGCGACGCGGGTACACTCCCCCGGGTTATATTATTTCCTGTCCAAACGTGTCAAATTCTCTTCCGACGATTGGAGGTCGGAAGTCGACGTTCACCGCCGGTTCAGTGGGCTGGATGACCCTTCTCAACTCTGTAAATCCATCGCGCATTACGGCTGTTAGGTCAGAGATGGATTTGTTCGTGGATTCCCATTCCTCTCTTGTAATGCTCTCATTTGCCTTTTTTTGACTATTTCAGTAACACACTACTGATTTCCTGGAAATGTTGCACCACTGATCGATGACTGACTATTTCAGTCTGATTGAAACGCAGCAGACTGAACAACTCTGAATAGGGACGATGGAAGAAAACTGACTGAAAACTCTGAATAGGAACAATGCAGCAGACTGAAGCAAACTCTGTAATAGCAGACTGAAAACGGATGCCTCCCACGACGGAAAAAAAAATTCCGCAAAAAAAAAAATTCTCCCACGAAGAATCGGGAAATCGGTAAAAATCGGGAAATTCTCACCAGGCGACGATGATGGAAAGAAACCAGGCGACGACGATCGGCAGAAATCGGGAACGGAACGATTGAGAAATCGGGAAAGTCACCAAACAAAATCGGGAAAGTCACCAGACGACGATCACCAGGTGACGACAATGGAGAACGGGAACGGAAATGGAATCAAGGTCTGAGTAGGCGAGCAGACGATCCAGAAGCTTCCGCCCGATCGGAAAGAGCAGACGACGCTTGGAGAGAAGATCGGAAAGAAACTTGCGTCCGATCGCGAGTTTTTTTTGTTTTTTTTTGATGATCGGGATTAAAAAAAACGATCCAGACAACTTGAAAACGATCACAATACTATCTCTGATACCATCTGATGTAAGAGAGATCTGGATAAAGGGAAGAATGATTGAAGAATGAAGCAAGAACTTCTTCGATCGTGGGATGGGTAGAACTTGGAATCCTCCAAGAATTCTAGGCGTAGATCTAGAATTTAGAAAAAGGAAATAATAGAGAAAAGGTAAGAACAAAAGAGAGAGGAAATAAAGGTAATACCTTGATTTGATAAATATTCAATAATTGTCGCCTCCCATCCTTGGCCTATTATATTTATACTCACATCAATGGAAATAGGCAACCCATTTGATGTGAGTGTAGGGTTGTTTAGGAGGAACGTGGGTTGGCTTGCTCAAGCCAACTAGGGCCCACTTGATTATTCTCAATATCTTCTACTACATCACAACAACTCTTCTTGTAACACTCCGAATCAAATGAGAGACTGATGTCTTTAATGACCTTCTTAAGGACTACCTTAGGAGGCCTACTAACGTGTTGTCTATACCTTTTATTTATTTCCGTCCATCTGTAATTTTTTGTGCAGCCTCCGTCAGATCTCTCAATCTAATATCTGGATTGGATTGGGTGGGAACTGTAATATTCATTATTTTCCAGAAGGCGAGATTCAGGTGCTCAATCAACAGAATTAAGAGAGATCTGGAATAGGAACAGTTGAAGAAAAGATGACTTCTAGTTTCATCTTCCAGATTGCATAACAACTAAGCAGAAGGTACTTGTACTTTCCAGCTTCTTAACTTCTTGAACGTGTTTAAGTGATCACATTTCACCCTCCACAAGAGAATAGAGAATTTTGTCGGCATCTTCGACCAAATTCCCTCAGCTAACATATCTTTATGCTTTCTATCGCTAATACTTTCCACCATTCCCCCCAACTTGCTATCGGAGTACCAGATCTCCACACAATCGTATTATTGGCCCTATAATCCAAACATTTATCTACTAGATTCTTTTATAAGATAAAAGCTTTTCAGAAATGCGAATCCACAGTAGGCCTGATTTGTATATGATTAAGCGCTTTTCCTTTAATATACCTATCTTGGATCCATTTTACCAAAATAGAATCACTCTTATCCCAATACTTTGAAGCTCTTTTAATATTGGTTGCAGTAGTGATAAAAAGTAGGTCTCTAACCCCTAGACCCCCTTCCGCCTTGAGAAGGACCATTTGGGTCCACGGGATCCCTTTGCTTCCGTCCCATATAAATCTATTGGCTAACCTTCTCACCTTCTTAGTCAGGGATAGCTATACCTTGCGCCCAATAAGTATACTTTCTAGCTATTGTCCAGTTAACTAGTTGTATTCTTCTTCCATAGGAAAGACATTTTCCACTCCATCTTGCTAAGAGCATCTCTATTGACTGGATTAGTTTTCAGCATTGTCCAAATGACTTTTTCTTTCCCGTGATGGTAATCCTAAATATGTTATGGGTAAATTTTTAACAGTATATCCTAAAATGTCATGCAAAGATTGGTCTTCTGCGTATACTTTTGAGAAGGTGGAGGAGCTCTCACTCGCATTTACTTGTAATCCTGAAAACAACGAGAATTTCTCAAGCAACGCCTTAATTGCATTAAGCGATTTCGGGTTTGCTGAGAAGATGAGGATATCATCCGCATACATGAGGTGAGATATAAAAGTAGCACCATTCACCTGATAAGTGTCTATCCTTTTATTCTTTACTCCACTCTGTATCAATCTACCTAGAACGTCCATAACCATGTCAAATAAAATAGGAGATAGAGGATCACCCTGCCTAATCCCCCTCTGGCTTTTAAAGGGAGATGTTGGAGTCCCTTCCACCAGTACCGAGAATGACGCAGAGGATATGCAATTCCAAATCATTTTGCAGAATATAGGAGAAAATCTGTACGCTTCAAGAGTGACAATTATAGCCTCCCAACTGACTGTGTTAAAAGCTTTTTTAAGATCTATACTCAAGCAACATCTCTTGAGAGTTCTTATTAAAATGAATCTTATATATTTGCAAGATACTCATATTTTAGGAGATACTTTGACGATTCATGTGACCAGCTCCATCTCATGATCTGTAAAATCTTGAGCTCGTTACTTAGTTATAAAAATTCACTTTTTTATTCATTTTCATTGGGCACGATAGAGTTGTGTCAAATGAAAATCCACTGTGTGTTGTATCAAAGGAATATATTATAAGGGACATCGACCTCTTCTTCATACCAGACTGTTACAAAAAGAATTGGTTTCATCCACTAGAGATTGCTACGCTACAAAGTGTCGTGTCTATTTACTCTATTACTAGATATCATAGATATATAGGAAAGCGTCGATGAGTTCACTCATTTTCCTGTATTTTTTTTGCAAGGATGTATTTTTTTATCTTCAATTTCAGGCACTAATCTTTATTTTTAATGAAAATCTTTAATTCCATAAAAAAAGTTGTCAAACCCAACTCACAATTCTTTTTTAAAGGGTAAAATTTTCTATTCTTTTGATAAAAAAAGAATTTACCAGCATTATTTTCCCCTTCCCAGCGTTCCCGCTACCAATTTGTAAGTAGGTACTATCAATTGAAACCTTATAGGTATTTATTACCGTTTATTATTAATATTTCAAGGAATAATTTTTTCCTTAAGTTAAGCATATCCTTATATTTGCTAGGATCAAACATAATCAGTAGGTCCTTCTATAATCCATATTAGGTGACTCTCCATAGACCAGCAGATAGAGCCCTACTCATGTATTCTGTTGTGCATCTTTCTTCCAAATGGCAATCTCTGCAGCCAGTCAATTCAGGCAGTTCTAGAATCAATTCGATTCTTGAGGGAGAATGAGGCATGTGTGTTTTATTGATAATTACCGTACTCCACAACTACACAAGCCGTCAGACTTCTTTTGGCTTTAAATCTTTTTTACTATAATTCTTTTATAATTGATGAGTGGTCTGTGCTTTCTAGGTTTCCAGAGAAATATCACATCAGATATGCTTAGAAGACTCATTGACAGAGCCATATGTCTCCCATGTAATCTCATCTTTTATTCATAGTGACGGCGCTTTATTTGTTGGGAATAGTATGGTTATACGTGATATGGACATGTATGGAAAAGGTGTTGTTGAATCAGTTCCTGGTCTTGCTGTATCAAGGCAAATTTATCCATATCAAGGTATACAAGTTGCTGGAAACAGAGGTGCAAGCGGTATTGATGGACTTCTTAGCTCAGCTGTAGGTTTTTCTGTTGGTTGCAAGAAGAGAGTAAGTATCATCCTTTCTTCTTATCTCATCCATTGTTTGTCTGCATGCATTTACAATGAAGTGTACGTGTCAGAAAGTATTCTACAGTCTGCGCATTTTGTTGGAGTTTGCTATTACTCTGTGTTACAATATATTGTCTGTGCGACCATGCTTTATCTAGGATTGTTAATATAATGCTTGATTTTACATAATTACACATAAAACCTAAAAATAAATATTCAATGGAGTAAATAAATGTCTATAATCTACTATAACAAAATCTACCGTTTATCATTTGTCAAAGTTGATTTTTTAGTCATGCAATTTGCTTATTTTATGAATTATGATATCTTTTACTTTTTATCAATGTATGTGTTCTTATGTGATGATTGATTCCTTTTCAATTTTCATAATAGTTGATTAATGGGATTTAATCTTGCTATCTTCTCAGGTATGGTGCATGATTGGTGACGTATCGTTTCTTCATGATACGAATGGTTTGGCTATTTTGAATGAAAGGTGGGATCCCACTTGTCACCATGTTATATTATTATGTTTGTTTCTTTTGAAAACTTTACTTTTTTTGATAAAATTAAATTCCATTTAGTAGTTAATGAAGCAGTTTGGGCATTGCCTGAATTATTGATGCAGCCCTTATAAGTGCTTGCATTAATAATAGGCTCGATTCTAATCGAGCCTTGGACCAAGCCCAATAAAATGGCTTGGACTCTCATGGTAGACTTTCCACTCTTAAACCATGAGAGTATAAATATGAGTGGACCCTAAAGGAGGGGGCTAGTTGAGTTTTATTTTAATCAAGGTGATTCTCAACGTTAATTCTTTCTTTCTTTATTTCTTTCTTGCTTTCTTTATTTCTCCTTTATTTCCATAGATTCTACAATTCTTTCCTAATTACAATTATCGATTATCCTTGGATTGGGATAATCGCTCAAGCTTCGATCGATTCTCAAAGGAGCTAAACCCTAATCGATCAATATTGTTCCCTGAGTTCTTTGACACAAGTCTGGACGGATTTCTACAATCCGTTAATCCTAATTTCTAAGAACTGTTCAAGGCCTACATCAAGTGGTATCAGACTAGGAGAGATTTGCGATCTGCAGCTGGCCAAAAACATCAAGTTGCGATTTCTGTGATCTGCATTTTGCGATTTCTGTGGAGCTCAAGTTGCGATTTGCGATCTGCACACTTTGTAATTGCGATCTGCAGTGGTTTGCGATTTAAGCCTTTGTGATTTGCAATTTATTCCAGCACACGTGTGTAGAACAAGTGGTTTATTCCTTGCGATTTATTCCTTGCGTTTTAAGAAATCCGTTTGCAATTGGCCGATTTTTTCTGGACGGATTTGCAGTGGCCAATTTTTAAACCTATTTCTGGACGAATTTATTCCAGCCTTTTATTCCAGCCTTTTAATTCTAGCCTTTTATTCTGGACGTATTTATTCTGGACGTATTTAAGATGGCCGAGAACATCACACGTGAAGAGTTTGAGAGGTTGGCAAAAGCCCTAACTGATTTGACAACCTTTGTTAGAGACGGCTTCCAAACAGTGCAACAGAATTTGCAATCTATTCAGCCACATGGAGGAGCAGATCCAGCAGTGAATGGACAGGCAGATCCGGCAATAAATTTCAGAAGAAGAAACCCACCCACAGCTAGGGATCGCTTGGAAGAACAGATCCGACAGGGGGAAAATTTCAGGCAGTAAGAAAATTTCAGACAGGGAGGACTTTTTAATAGACAGACTGAGGAAGATTTTTCAGAAGAGGAAGAAGATTTATTACAGTACGAGAGAAGGAGAAATAGGGGCCGTCGAGACTATCCAAGAGGGGGAGCATTACAAAGGTATGAAGAGTACAATGGAGGAAATCAAAGAAATGAATTTGGGAATTATAGATTAAGAATGGAACTGCCTGAATTCAATGGACAGCTACATATAGAGGAATTCTTAGATTGGATTTCAGA
>LFYR01000104.1:77860-123074 GCA_001185155.1 Zostera marina
TGTAAAAAAACAAATGATGCTTCTCACATTGCAAAATTATTCTTCAACGAGGTTATAAGACTTCATGGCATTCCAAGTAGCATCGTATCAGATAGGGACACAAAATTTCTCTCACTTTTGGAGAATTTTATGGAAGAGATTTGACACAAATCTGAAATTCAGTTCTACATGTCACCCACAATCTGATGGGCAAACAGAAGTTGCCAACAGGTCACTTGGAAATCTATTAAGAGCACTAGCAGGGAAACAACCAAAGCAGTGGGATCAACACTTAGCTCAAGCAGAATTTGCCTTTAATTGCATGCCTAATAGATCAACGGGATGTGCACCTTTTGTAGCTGCCTATGGCCATCTTCCAAAGAATATAATGGATGTTACCTCCACACCTTCAGTAAATAAGAAGGTAGAAGATATTATAGAAACCAGCAAATTGATACACAAGCAAGTAGAAGAATCAATAATCAGAGCCAACGATCTCTACAAGGAAAGAGCTGATAGGTCTAGAAGATTTCAGACTTTCAATGAAGGTGATTTGGTAATGGTTCACTTAAAAAAAGACAGATATCCAGCAGGATCTTATTCTAAACTGAAAGATAGGAATTTTGGACCTTGCAAGCTACTAAAGAAGATTAGTGACAATGCTTTTGTAGTAGATCTACGTCCAGAATTCAACATGTCATCAACCTTCAATGTGGCAGATTTAAGAAGATATTATCCACCTGCAGAGGAAGACAACCAATTGAGAACAATTGTATTCCAAGAGGGGTCGCCTGATGCAGCCCTTATAAGTGCTTGCATTAATAATAGGCTCGATTCTAATCGAGCCTTGGACCAAGCCCAATAAAATGGCTTGGACTCTCATGGTAGACTTTCCACTCTTAAACCATGAGAGTATAAATATGAGTGGACCCTAAAGGAGGGGGCTAGTTGAGTTTTATTTTAATCAAGGTGATTCTCAACGTTAATTCTTTCTTTCTTTATTTCTTTCTTGCTTTCTTTATTTCTCCTTTATTTCCATAGATTCTACAATTCTTTCCTAATTACAATTATCGATTATCCTTGGATTGGGATAATCGCTCAAGCTTCGATCGATTCTCAAAGGAGCTAAACCCTAATCGATCAATACTGTTCCTGAGTTCTTTGACACAAGTCTGGACGGATTTCTACAATCCGTTAATCCTAATTTCTAAGAACTGTTCAAGGCCTACATCAATTATACAGAAGTTTTTCTATTGCCTCCTAACCTGCTTAGATATGCAGATGGTTTATGGGCTCATGGAATGAATAAATTCTCCTTGTGTGAAGCCTTCCACTGGAAGGAGAATTAGGTGGAACAGGCTACCAACTAAAGTCCATACAAATGAAAGAGACTCCAGTATTGAAAAATTATGCATCCTTTGCAATATCGCAGATGAAGATCAGGAGCACTTGTTTTTTGGGTGTTCGTATTCGAAACACATATGGAACGATTGTGTTGAAAGAATGGGAAACATAATCCCAGCAAATATTCACAATTTCTTAGGAATATTTTGACTCATTGAATCTGTATTTACAATACATAATTCATGTTGGGCAATGCATTAGTTAATGTTCCAGATTGTAGCATGGCATATTTGGAAGGAATGATGTAACAGGATACATGTTGGGAAGAAGAATCGTTGGCCCATTATCAGGGACAGGATCCAAAGTGATACCAGAGTGATGTTTAACCCTGGTAAATTTAAAGCTAAGCTGAGTTATATGGAGGCTTTATCACTTATCTCTTGGCAGGACAAACTCAGTATCACCTAGGAAAATTAGTAGTAAAACGTATGATATGTATAATACTAGCACAAAAATATAGCTATATTATATATAGTGATAAACTACTTGTATGATGTATCAGTTTCTCTATTATATGAAAAATGAAAAATTTACTGTTGACAAAAAAAGAAATTAAGGAAGAAAAGAAGATGAGCTGAGAAAAGATAATTACCTCGAAAATGTCATAAATTTCAACTAAACCCTCTCCATACGGGTCCACCCAGATTTATACTGTCATTGTTTAAGGGTGAACATCAACAATGAGAGCTGGGCTTGGCCCATTTAAAGGTCCAGAGCCCTCTCTAGCCAAGTACCTGTTAGAGAGTTGTAGTGGGCTACATCAATAACTAAAGGCTTTAAATCAATTACTTTCATCAACTTTTTGTTTTAAATTACTTCTTTTTTATATTCTAAGATGTATATTTTGTATTATATCCCTCTACTATTTCTAAATAAGAACTTTTTCATGAAGGATCCAGAGAAAACCAATAACAATACTTGTGATAAACAACCATGGTGGAGCAATATTCAGTCTCCTGCCAATTGCTGGAAGGACACGTACTGATATCTTAGAAAAATATTTCTACACATCACATGATATATTAATTAACAAGCTTTGTGCAGCTCACAGGTATATCAATCAGAATAATGTTTTGTTATTTTAAATTTGAAAATATATTGATACTGATGGGTGCATGTAATTTTCTTCAAGTTTGGTTATTCATATTATCTACATGGAATATAAATGCATAATGTTGAATATTCAGCATAAATCATCAACATGTTCGGACAAAAATGGAATTACAACATGCTTTATCAAAATCTCAAGAATCCAATACAGACTGTGTAATAGAAGTCGAAAGTTCTGTTTCTGATAATTCTAATTTTCACAGGTTTATTTTTACTAATTCATTCATTTATTTATTTTTATATATATTTTATTTCACTACATTCTCAAGCTTGGCTAAATGGCTATATATATTTTTACAGTCTAGTAAGAAGGCATGTCTGTGATGTAGCAAATCAAACAATGGAAACTCTTTTGTCTATTTCAGATGATGCCCAAGATAGTATATTTGCATACAAGATAAAAAAAATGGAGTATTCATTATATAGGTAATACTTTTAAGTTTTAAATCAACAAGGGTATCATTTGTTGTTTTGTGTTAGGCATTGACTAAATTGAATCTTTAATATTTTAGATCTGATGTTTAAGTTATGATTTTATAACAGAGTCCAACTCTCTTCTCCACCTACAAGTGCTTCCATGATAAATGATGGTCACAAGTTGTACAAAGAAGGTTTTGTTTTAACATTGACACTTGTTGATGGAACAAGGGGATATGGTGAAGTGCGTCAATTTTTTTTTTATCACAGTTGATTAATATTCTTGGCTTTCTTGCTAATATTCATGATAAATTAATATCTACAAAGTTCAAGCTGTTGGTCCCTACTAACTTTGAGAAGGAAAACTAATGTACTCTTCTCATTTTAGAAGAGTTGGGGTTGCACCTAGTATATTAATAATGTTTTTGTATATTCGTTACATTATTTCCCAATAAAAATTTACCTGGTTATAAAAAAAATCTGCAAACTGTCTTTTTGCTATCAATATCAGCATTTTAGTTTTTTTTAAAAGCAATTAAATTTCATTAAAAAAAAATAAGAGCAATGCCCAAGTTACATAGAGTATAGAAATAAAAACAGAAGCAAAAAGAAATGAGCAAGAAGCTCATTGATTCTCTCCCATTAGCTATGTAGTCTAGTTATAGAGTAACTACAACACAAAAGATTACGCGCCACTCTCCCCAAGTTACATAGAGTATAGAAATAAAAACAGAAGCAACAAGAAATGAGCAAGAAGCTCATTGATTCTCTCCCATTAGCTATGTAGTCTAGTTATAGAGTAACTACAACACAAAAGATTATGCGCCACTCTCCCCTTTGTGGGTTAATATGGAATGCTATTGGATGCCTGTCGTGGCATATATGGACAGAGAGAAATAAGAGATATAGACAGCACACTAGTAGGCCTCCTGAGGTAGTCCTTAAGGAGGTCATTAAAGACATCAGTCTCTTCTTTGATTCAGTGTATTACAAGAAGAGTTGTTGTCACCCTTTGGAGACATCTATGATGGAAGTATGGGAGACCAACCTCCTGAGGCAGCGTATCTAGTTACTGTATAACTAGACTACATAGCTAATGGGAGAGAGTCAATGAGTTTTTTGCTCATTTCTTTTTTCTTCTATTTTTACTTCTATTCTCTATTTTTGTAAACTTGGCATTAGTCTTATTCTAATGAAATTTAATTGCTTCAAAAAAATAGTTATAGAGTAACTAGATACGCTGCCTTAAGAGGTTGGTCTCCCATACTTTCATCATAGATGTCTCCAAAGGGTGACAACAACTCTTCTTGTAACACTCCGAATCAAATGAGAGACTGATGTCTTTAATGACCTCCTTAAGGACTACCTCAGGAGGCCTACTAACGTCTCTATACCTTTTATTTCTTTCCGTCCATCTGTAATTTTTTGCGCAGCCTCCATCAGATCCTCCAATCTAATATCTGGACTGGATTGGGTGGGAACTGTAATATTCATTATTTTCCAGAAGGCGAGATTCAGGTGCTCGGCCAACGGAATTAAGAAAGATCTGGAATAAAAATAGTTGAAGAAAGATGACTCCTAGTTTCATCTTTTAGATTGCATAACAAGCAAACAGGAGGTACTTGCACTTTCCAACTTTTAAATTTTCTGAACGTGTTTAGGTGATCCCATTTCACCCTCTACAAAAGAATATAAAATTTCGTCGGCATCTTCGACCAAATTCTCTTTGCTAACACGTCTTTATGCTTTCTATCCCTAATACTTTCCACCATTCCCCCCAACTTGCTTATCGGAGTACCAACTCTCCACACAATCGTACTATTGGTCTTACAATCCAAACATTTATCTACTAGACTCCTTTATGAGATAAAAGCTTTCCAGAAATGTGAATCCACAATAGGCCTGATTTGAATATCATTAAGTGTTTTTTTCCTTAATATATCTATCTTGAATCCATTTTACCAAAATAGAATCACTCTTATCCCAGTACTTTGAAGCTCTTTTAATATTGGTTGCAGTAGTGATAATAAGTAGGTCTCTAACCCCTAGACCTCCTTCTGCCTTGGGAAGGACCATTTGGGCCCATGGGATCCCTTTCCTTCCATCCCATATAAATTTATATGCTAACTACTGATACATGCCTAATTACGTCAGTCACTCTCAGCAACGTCCCTCAACAAGGACTAGGGTTCCGTTCGCTTAATGCCGGATCACCGGAAGGCTCCCACGATTGCGGAACAAAGGTCATCGTCAAATCGTCGAGTTTCCATTAACATCGTCGATTGGGCTACCAAATCGCCGATATTCGTGGTAAATCGCCGAGTTGAGGCCGAGATAATCAACACTGGTAGGCTGCAGATCTCGTCCCTTAGAGCTCGCCGAGTTTGCCCCTAATTCGTCGATTCCCTATCTGAATCGCCAATTTACGACCGTTACTCGTCGCCAGCCCGCGTGATAATGGTCCATTAATGCGCCCCCAAAGACCCTATAAAAGGGGTCCCAAGGGGTCACTCTAAGGCACAATATCAGTTCCACACAACTAGAGCATATACGGAGAGAATCGCCGATTCCCACACCAGAATCGCCTATTCTCCTCCTACAGAATTTGACGTAAAGCGCGTGTCGTAGACTCCAGAGCTTCCGGCATCACCTCGCACCACCGCGAGCCCCTGGTAGCATTTCCCATGCTTCATCACTAACCTTCTCACCTTCTTAGTCACAGAATCAGGGATAGCCATACCTTGCGCCCAATAAGTATACTTTTCAGCTATTATCCAGTTAACTAGTGTATTCTTCTTCCATAGGAAAGACATTTTCCACTCCATCTTGCTAAGTGCGTCTCTATTGACTGGATTAGTTTTCAGCATTGTCCAAATGACTTTTTCCTTCCCGTGATTGGTAATCCGAGATATGTTATGGGTAAATTTTTAACAGTATATCCTAAAATGTCATGCAAAGATTGGTCTTCTGCGTATACTTTTGAGAAGGTGGAGGAGCTCTCACTCGCATTTACTTCTAATCCTGAAAACAACGAGAATTTCTCAAGCAACGCCTTAATTGCATTAAGCGATTTCGGGTTTGCTGAGAAGATGAGGATATCATCCGCATACATGAGGTGAGATATAGAAGTAGCATCATTCACCTGATAAAGTATCTATCCTTTTGTTCTTTACTCAACTCTGTATCAATCTACCTAAAACTTTTGAGTCTACCTTGAATGAAAGCTGCTTGATTTGGGGTGATGAGTTCACTAGAGACCTTACTGATCCTATCTGCTAATACTTTTGTCGTTAGCTTGTAGATTTAGTTGACACATGAGATCGGTCTGAAATCAGACATATCTGAGGCCGTGTTTGTTTTGGCACAAGCGTGATGAAAGTATGATTAGCAGACTTCAACAAAGGCTTCCCTTTGAAGAATTGCCTTACACATTCCATTACTAGGCCTTTCAGATCTCCCTAAATTTTTTTGAAGAACTCTGAGGTGAATCCATCCGGCCCAGGGGATTTTCCAGAATTAAAGGAGAACAGTGTGGACCTTACTTCTTTCTCTAACGGAGTCTGAAGCAACCACCTATTTATTGCTTCAGAAACTACTCTAGGGAAAATGACAGGAACTGTAGATCGTTGGGTGATTGAATTACTGAATAGATCTTTAAAATACCTAACACTGTTTTCTTCTAACAAAGCCCTAGAGGTGGTTTGATTTCCATCCGTATTGAGAATTTTAGAGGTTGAATTTTTAGATCTCCTTGACTTTGTGGTGATACTAAAGAATCTGTTGTTTTTGTCTCCTACATACAATTTGTGACTTTAGTTGTGACTTTATATTTTACGTACAATTTGATTGATATTTGTAAATTACGATGGGTGTTCTTTCAATCATTGTTTGTAGAAATGAAATTTAGATAAGAACCTTGAATGAAATAATAGTATCTATCATGGTTTTTCATGCGACGCCTAGGCGTGCGACCATGCGCTCCAGCGCATGTAGGCGTTTGCCTTCATACGCTGGAGCGGGTTAGGCAGATCCGCCTAACCCAAAAGCCCATTTAATTCATTTAAAAACCCTAACTCCTCTTTTGTTCCTTATTTCTTCTCTTTTCTTCCCTTCTCTCCCACATTTTCACCCCTAACCCTAAATTTCCAGCACATCTCCTCCACCCATTTTCTCCGGCCATCTACTAGGGAACCTCCGGCCACCTACTAGGGACCCTTCGGCGACCAGCAAGCAATCTCTGGCGAGCTCCGGCCACCTCCGGCGATATTTTCATGCGTCGCCTAGGCGCCCTACGCGGCCATGCGGTCAGGGCCATCGCATGTCCGCCTGAAAAAGCTTGGTATCTATTTGATATATTATTGGGTAAATCGTAGTGTATAATTTTTTTTATCTCTATGGGAATACACCATGATCCTTTTATAATTTTACCATCGAAGATCGTGAGCCTTCAATGAAGATCTAGATCCTTGTGGCTTGTGCTCATCTGATGATCGGGTCTCATCGTAATAAATGATTAATAATCATTTTTATAGTTTAATAGTGTACTTTTCAATTGATCCACAATTCCTCACATATTCTTGACTTCTTGTCATCTAAACAGTATGGCTGAAATATCTGTTTTTAGATTTATCAGGAAAAACTTGCAGTCTTAAAAAGTTTTTTTTGGTAAAACTGAAAGTTCTCATTAAAAACGAAGGCTTTTACCCTGGTTACAATTGAAGATAATGAAATAAAATGGGAAGATGAGTCTAGGCTCATTGACACCATCTTATAATCCTATATAGCATTACTACTAGTTATTAGATAACTAGTTGAGCTGCCTCAAGAGGTTGGTCTTCCAAGCTTCCATTGTAGAAATCTCCAATTGGGATAAACATGTCTTCCTGAAATCCTCAGATTTAAAGGAAAGTGATGCAGAGATGCATTGTATAATAAGAGTGCTTATTATAATTTTCAGCATGCCAATAAATGCCCCAACCCTGGAATTAATAGCATTGGGTCTCAACATGTCAATAAATGCCCCAACCTTGGAATTAATAGCATTGGGTCTCAGCAAGCCAATAAATGCCCCAATCCTTGAATTAATAGCATTGGGCCTCAACTGAAAGGACACACTCCTGAACAGGCCCAAGTTTGGCTCGAGATGGATCGAGCCATTGTGCTTCACCTTTGAAGCCATTTAGACTCACGTTGTGGAGGCTGTCCACTACACACAATGTGAGTATAAATACCAAGTGGACCCAAAGAAGGATTACTTTTTGCTTGATATTTGTGAGGTATATTTTCTCTCTCTTCTCCTTGTGACTTTCTATCTCCCAATTCTTCTTCTTCTTTTTTTTCTTCCTTGTTTTTCTGTAATTTCGGCCAGGACAGAAATCAATTGGTGGATTTCAATATGATTTCTTCCCTCTCTACCGATTATCAAGAAGAGATTCATCTCTCTCCTCACCCTTCAGAACAGAGTCACATTGTTCTGCATTAGAAAGACTTATGTCCCTGATGATTTTTGTTATAGATAGGACTTCTTGTGGCCTAAGGGTTTGTTGCTTGAGCCTCCTGTTCCTTTCGGTTCAAAGGCGCCAAGCAATATACCCTAGTGAGTTCCATAAGTTTTAAAAAGTACTGGTGTTGTCACAATAACGATGACTTGATGTTGTACATTCTTTTTTTCTGCCATACTGGCATATTTCTTGATGTCTTATTTATAAATTCAAATTTAAATTAAAAAAACAGGTCGCTCCTATTGAAATCCACAAAGAAGATATGCATGATGTTGAAGAACAACTACGTTTCCTTATTCATGTAATTGAAGGATCTGAAATTAAATTCCTTCCTTTACTTTGTGGTTCTTTTACTACATGGTTTTGGAAAACCTTGGGAATAATGGTCAGTACACAAGTAAAATTTTGCAAATGATGATTTGCATGAAGAAAATAATTTTTTTCTCTCAAATACCATGTTGTGAGTATATACAAGTTAAATACTTTTATCTATTATTATCATTTTACAGCCTTCTTCACTCTTCCCAAGTTTGAGGTGTGGTATTGAGATGACACTTCTTCATGCACTTGCAAATAAACAAGTATCTGGAGATCTGTTTCTGAGAACTGCATTCCAGTCTACTAAAATGCAGAATGAAAACAAAAATTCATCACATGTGGCAATTTGTGCCCTTATTGATTGCAATGGAAATCCGGGGGAGGTATCTCATATTGTATCTCAGCTAATTGATGAGGGTTTCACTACAGTAAAGCTAAAGGTAAATAATATTTGCTAGAAAGGTGTAGCTTCAATATTTGAATACATCAAATTGGTCATTAAGTATAATTCACTTTTACAGGTGGCACGTCGAGCAAATCCAAATGAAGATGCTGCTGTAATTCATGAAATAAGAAAAATGGTTGGATATCAGATTAATATTCGTGTGGATGCTAATAGAAAATGGACGTACGAAGAGGCTTTTATATTTGGTTCTTGTGTCAGAAATTGTCAACTTCAATATATTGAGGTATTTCTAAAATTGAAATGTTACAACACAATCAACTATTATGAATTATGATTATGGTTAATTAAGCTGGATCTGTGAGATTATTCTGTCTTTACTCAGTAGCCAATGGAATAGTTCAAAAAATGCTCTATCCTGGTGGATTTTAGTTATTTGTTATCATTGTTTGCACAATTTTTTGTAATTTATTTAGTACTATTTAGAATCCGTGTCATGATTTCATACTGTATTTCATTATTTTCAGGAGCCTGTACAATATGAAGACGACATTATCAAATTCTGTGATTCGACAGGTTTGCCTGTTGCATTGGATGAAACTATTGACAATCTTAAAGGAAACGTATTCGTTGCACTAAATAAATTTAACCATCCTGGGGTTGTAGCCATTGTGAGTGTAGCACTTTTTACACCCATCTTTCATACTCTATTTGCCATGAGATAATAATTTTTATTATTTAATGCAGGTTATTAAACCAAGTGTTGTTGGAGGATTTGAAAAATCACTCTTAATTGCAAGTTGGGCAGATAAACATGAAAAAATGGTTATTATTAGTAGTGCATTTGAAACTAGTCTGAGTTTATCCATTTACATCCAATTTGCCTTTTATCTTCAACATTGGAAAAATATTAAAACCCAAGGGCGTGATGTAGTGGCAGCACATGGGCTTGGAACTTATAAATGGCTCGAGGAGGATATAGTAATTGAACCTCTGAAAAAGTATGTTCATTCTCATGGTGGCACAATAGGAGTCTCTAAAAAAGATTCTTCGATCATGGTTCAGAACTTCGAAATTAATGATAAGGTTATTCAAAGAAGCTATGAGGGTGAGAAACTTCTGTCATATTCATTAAAGGTTGTTGGCGAAAATTGCAGTTTCTCACTTCGACTATTGGAAACACAGGAGAACATTGTTGAGGTAAGATTCATTCAGTAATTTGACTAAGTTCGTACAAAAAATTAAATAATTTTAGTTATTAGTTTTTGGACAGTCAAACACATTTTTTTGCAGTAAAGATTTTCATTATAAAAAATGAAGGGCATTATGCCCTGAAGTACAATATGAAAGAGATAAAGTAAAATAAGGGAAATGGTACATTGGTATTCCCATCGACGTTAGTCTTATATAGCAATTGCACATAATGATTAAGTAATCATGTGCTTTGCCTCGGGAGGTTGGTCTCCTAAACCTGCATAGTGGTCTCTTCCGATTGTAAACCATAGCTTTTCTTAAAGATTTCTGGTCTGAAAGATATGCTAGAATTCATGGTGATCTCTCGTAAGAGTGAAAAGTTATAGAGATTATAAAAATTATAGTTTTTTTTTGTAAAATATTTAATTTATGTTTTTTCTTGCAAAGTTACAAGAGATTAATAATTTTTTATAAATCATACCCGAACCCAAACCCGACCCTACTGGATAGTTAAGTCGGGTTCGGATCTTTAGAATTTTGTTGGGTTTATAACCGAACCCAAGTTTAGAGCTCGGGTTCGGGTATGGTCTCACCCGACCCATGCCCATTCCTAATGCTCGGGATCAACAAAACTCACTTATTTATGAGCAGTCAACTAGCATATGTTCGAGATCGAGATTGACTTTTAAGAGAATGACCTCAACAGTCAACATATTCTGTGATCTGATTCGACAGAATGTGATCTCCCTTTAGACAGACCCCATCCCCTATGTATAAAGTGTTCTAAGAGTAGTTCGGTAACTTCATCCCCTTTGGAAAGTTCTAGAAGTGATTCTGTGAGCTCACCCTTGGTAGTTGTGATTCAGACAAATTCTTTATTCAGACAGATTCTTCATCAACCCCGATCCTATTCAGATCTGCCTGGACCTGACTTGGATCCGGCCCACTTGCCTTCTAAATCATGATGTCCGTACATCCCTAACTCTAATGTGTATGCTTTACATGTGACGATAATGTCCTTGTTTGCAGACATGTATCATCAATAATAAGTCTAACTGTTTCTTCTTCTTTTGTTTTGACAAGTTATAGTTATATTTTTTATGCAGAATTTATTTTTTACAATCTGTAAAAAAAAATTAAAAAAAATCTGTATGAGTTTTTAAAAGTGCATAATTTTAATATTTTGCCAGATACATTATTTTCAATATTTTAAGATAGTAACTATTTGATTATAGGTAGACCCTAAGCAGGACATTTTTGAGTAATCTTGTTTTGGTACAAATTACCAAGGGAATATTATGCATAACAACGTTTAAAAAATTTTACATTAAAACAAAAATTATGAAAAATTAAAATCTTACAAAAACTCACAATCTACATAATTAAATCAATCCAACATTATCTAAAAAAATGAATGAGAGAGAATGCTATTAAATTACTCTTTTTTGTATGGGTTTACTTTCTTTTTAAAGAATTCATTATTGGATTTTGTTTGTTAAAATTTATGCAAATGACGTAGCATTTATTTATTCTAATTGTTTTCTTAGATCCATAGTTAAAGTATTTTCTTTTGTATTGTCTATATCAAGGTTTAAAAACCGATTAACCGGTAACCGGTTCTGGCTGACCGGTTTTCCGGTTAGGCCGGTTAACTGGTGGGGGTATTTTCGTAATTTTTTCTTCTTCATAAATTCACTAAGGCCAAAAATATATTTTTATGCCAAAAATTTATACATTGGTCCATGAAAAAAGCTATATTATTTTTAATATAAGCTCCTCCCACTCTTAAGACTTCATATTTGTTTTAGACAAAATGAATCTTTATTTATAGACCAACCTTCTTTGTGTTTTTTGAATTCTATCGATGTGGAACTAAAAAAGTGTAGTTAAAAATATTATAAAATATTCTTTATACTTTATAATACATGCATGTACACTTTATAATAATACATGCATGTACACTTTATTTAGTCCCACATTCATAAAAAGTATAAAGAATATTTTAGTCCCACATCGATAGAATTCAAAAAACACAAATAAGGTTGGTCTATAAATAAAGATTCATTTTGTCTAAAACAAATATGAAGTCTTAAGAGTGACAAGAGGTTTTATTAAAAATAATATAGCTCTTTTCATGGACCAATGTATAAATTTTTGGCATGAAAATATATTTTTGGCCTTAAAATAAATTTTTGGTCTTAAAATAAGTTTTTAGTTTTAAAAAATGGGTCGGATATTTCGGTCGGGTACGGGTCAGATCCGACCTGTAGACCCACAAACCCGCTCCAACTAACCGGCTACCGGTTTTGGATTTTTTACCGGTCAGCCGGTTAACCGTCGGTTTTTAAACCTTGGTATATATATCGACATTACCTCTATGGTTAGGGTGTCAAGTGAGCCGAGCTTTTGCTTATAGAGCCGGGCTTGGCTCGTTAAGGAATTGTCTAGGCTCGGGCTCAAGCTCGCCGAGCTTGGGCTCGGCTCGTTAGTAAAATCGGCAAGCTTGGGCTCGAGCTCAACTTGAAATTTAACCTGCAATTCTGCAAATTGAAAGAAAAAAATCTGAAATCTGAAAATTTTAAGAAAAATATACAATTTGTTTTAGGGTTTTTTTAGATTTAGGTTTTTATTTAAGTTTTCTTATAATTTATTCAATAGTCTTTATCAATTAAAATCTATAACTCTTAATATCTATATTTTATTTTATTATTAAGAAGCCCTTAACGAGCTTATCGAGCCGAGCTGAGTTTGAAAAGTCTAAGCTCGAGGTCGGCTCGATAAGCTTATCAAGTCTTGAGCTTTAGGCTCGAGTTTGGTTCGATAAGCTTATCAAGCTTGAGCTTTAGTCTCAGCTCGGCTCATTGGGCTCGCGAGCTTGAGCCGAGTTTTAGTTGACACCCTATCTATGGTCTAAATGTCTAATGCATTTTTTAATATTTGTGTGTAAAAATTTATTACTCGCATCTATATGTACCAATTAGTGTTTTTCATTTAGTAATTACTAATTAGTAGTGACTTATAAGTCTGTAAATTAGTGAACATTCATTCACAACAGAGCAAGGTGGCTGTTTTCCTCCATGGTTTCCTTGGTACAAGTGAAGAGTGGGTTCCTATAATGAAAGCCTTCTCGGCCAAAACACGTTGTATATCTATTGATCTTCCAGGACATGGACAATCACATATTCAGTGGAAGAAAGAGAATATTTCAAAAAAAGATCATAACATCTCAGTTGAACTAGTTGGAGATCTATTACATGACCTATTATGTGATATTACCAGTCAAAAAGTAATCCTCGTGGGATATTCGTTGGGTGCTAGGATTGCACTATACATGTCTTTAAAGTATAACCAAAAGGTTTGTTTGTGATGCTTAAGAATCATTGTTTTGTTACTTATCATGATAATCATATTTGATTTTTATTTCTAATGCCCATAGATTGAAGGATCTGTTCTAATATCGGGAAGTCCAGGATTGAAAGACGAATCTTTAAGAAGAATACGTATTGCACAAGATAATGCAAAGTCACAAATTCTATCAGCATGTGGATTGAATTACTTCACAGAAATTTGGTATCAGAGCAAGCTCTGGAACAGGTGAGCTAATACAAGATAGGTAAAAGACGTAAGTGTATGATTAAAAACGAATAGATGTTTCCAAATTAAATTAAAAATATATCGAAAGATTGTTTATAAATCACTAAATCGGTAAAATTAAGAATATATTTAATATGTGATTCTAAAATTATTTCTATATCATTTGTTATTAAAACACTATTTGTATGTGTAAAATCGCTGATTATTATTTTCTTCTATTGATTTTATGTCAAATTCAATTACAGAACATGTGATATATAAGGTAGATTTAAAATTATGATTAATACTTCCTGTAATAAAATTCATTTGGCATCTAAAGTATTAAACACAATTTCACTGTTTAAAATAGTTACAAATTATTTCCGCGTATAAACTGAGTATCACATGGTACAGGTGAGATGATCCAGTACTAGGAATATGATTTTTTTTTAATTGTTTGGTATTAGAACTAGTGTTTTTTGCATACCATCCATCAACTAAATGAATGTTAATATGTCATCATTTTTCAGTATTTGTAAAGGTTATATTTTTACAAATTGAGGGGAATGGTGGAAAGTATTAGAGATAGAAAGCATAAAGACATGTTAGCTGAGGGAATTTGGTTGAAGATGTCGACAAAATTCTTTATTCTTTTAATCTCTTGTGGAGGGTGAAATGAGAACACCTAAACACATTCAGGAAGTTAAGAAGTTGGAAAGTGCAAGTACCTCCTGCTTGCTTGCTATGCAATCTGAAAAATGAATGTAGGAGTCATCTTTTCTTTAATTGTTCTTATTCCAGATCTCTCTTAATTCTGTTGGTTGAGCACCTGAACGCCTTCTGAAAATTAATGAATATTCCAATTCCCACCCAATCCAGTCCAGATATTAGATTGGGGGATCTGACGGATACTGTGCAAAAAATTATGCACCATTCTCTCCCTTGGAGGCTACTATGAAATGCTATTGGATGTTTTTTTTTCAAGCAATTAAATTTCATTAAAATAAGGCTAATGCCAAGTTTACAAAAAATAGAGTATAGAAATAGAAACAAAAGTAAAAAGAAATGAGCAAAAAGCTCATTGACTCTCTCCAAATTTCTATGTAGTCTAATTATATAGTAACTAGATACGCTGCCTCAGGAGGTTGGTCTTTCATACTTCCATCATAGATGTCTCTTCTTGAAATACACTAAATCAAAAGAGAGACTGATGTCTTTAATGACCTCCTTAAGGATTACCTCAAGAGGCCTACTAATGTGCTGTTTATATCTTTTATTTCTTTCCGTCCGTATATGTCACGACAAACACACAATAGTATTTCATATTAGCCCCCAAGGGGAGAGTGGCGCGTAATCTTTTGTGTTGCCTCCGTCAGATCCCCCAATCTAATATCTGGACTGGATTGGGTGGGAACTGGAATATTCATTATTTTCCAGAAAGCGAAATCCAGGTGTTCTGCCAACGGAATTAAGAGAGATCTGGAATAAAAACAGTTAAAGAAAAGATGACTCCTAGTTTCATCTTCCAGATTACATAGCAAGCAAGCAGGAGGTACTTGTACTCTCCAACTTCTTAATTTCCTGAACGTGTTTAGATGATCCCATTTCACCCTCCACAAGAGAATAGAGAATTTTGTCGGCATCTTCGACCAAATTCCCTCAGCTAACATGTCTTTATGCTTTCTATCTCTAATACTTTCCACTATTCCCCCCAATTTATTTATCGGAGTACCAGATCTCCACATAATCGTACTATTCGCTCTACAATCCAAACATTTATCCACTAGGCTTCTTTCTGAAACAAAAACTTTCCAAAAATGCGAATCCACATTAGGCCTGATTTATATATCATTAAGCGCATTTTCTTTAATGTACCTATCTTGGATCCATTTTACCAGATAGAGTCACTCCTATCCTAGTACTTTGAAACTCTTTTAATATTGGTTGCAGTGGTGATAATAGGAAGGTTTCTAACCCCTAGACCCCCTTCTGCCTTAGGAAAGACCATTTGGGCCCACGGGATCCCTTTCTTTCCGTCCCATATAAATCTATAAGCTAACCTTCTCACCTTCTTAGCCACAGAATCAGGGATAGCCATACCTTGCGCCCAATAAATATACTTTTCAGCTATTATCCAGTTAACTAGTTGTATTCTCCCTCCATAAGAAAGACATTTCCCACTCCATCTTGCTAAGAGCGCCTCTAAAGACTAGATTAGCTTCCAGAACTGTCCAAATGACTTTTTCTTTCCCGTGATTGGTAATCCTAGATATGTTATAGGTAAATTTTTAACAGTATATCCTAAGATATTAGGTAAAGATTGATATTCTGCACATACTTTTGAGAAGGTGGAGGAGCTCTTGCTCGCATTTACTTCTAATCCCGAGAACAATGAGAATTTCTCAAGCACCGCTTTAATTGTATTAAACGATTTCGGATTTGCCTTTGAAAATATGAGGATATCATCCACATACATGAGGTGAGATATAGAAGTAGCACCATTCACCTGATAAGTGTTTATTCTTTTGATCTTTACTCCACTCTGTATCAATCTACTTAGAACATCCATAACCATGTCAAATAGAATAGGAGATAGAGGATCACCCTGTCTAATTCTCATCTGGCTTTTTAAGGGAGGCGTTGGAGTTCCTTCCACCAGCACCGAAAAAGATGCAGAGGATATGCAATTCCTAATCATTTTGCAGAACATAGGTGAAAATCCATATGCTTCAAGGGTGACAATTATAGCCTCTCAACTGACTGTGTCAAAAGCTTTTTTAAGATCTATACTCAAGCAACACCTCTTGGGAGTTCTCTTTCTTCCAAAGTCATGCATCATCTCATCCGCTAAAATGGTATTATCCGAGATAAGCCTCTCTTGAATAAAAGCTGCTTGGTTTGGAGAGATGAGTTCACTAGAGACCTTACTGATCCTATCTGCTAATATGTTTGTCATTATCTTGTAGATCAAATTGACACATGATATCGGCCTGAAATCTGACATATCTGAGGCTGTGTTTGTTTTGGGCACAAGCGTGATGAAAGTATGGTTAGCAGACTTCAACAAAGGTCTGCTTTTGAAGAATTGCCTTACACACTCTATTACTAGGCCTTTAAGATCTCTCCAAAATTTTTTGAAAAATTCCGAGGTGAAACCATCCGGCCCAGGGGATTTCCCATAATTAAAGGAGAACAGTGTGGTCCTTACCTCTTCCTCTAACGGAGTCTGAAGCAACCACCTATTCATAGTTTCAGAAACCACTCTAGGAAAAATGACAGGAACGCCGGCCGTTGGGTGGTTGAATTACTGAACAAAGTTTTAAAATATCTAACACTGTTTTCTTCTAACAGAACCCTAGAGGTGGTTTGAATTCCATCCGTATTGAGAATTTTAGAGGTTGAATTTTTAGATCTCCTTAGCTCTGTTGTTTTTGTCTCCTAGTTTTAACCAAAAGACCTTACTCCTTTGCTTCAGATCTTTCTCTTCTTTTGCCATAAACTCCTTTAATCTTCCTCTTATTTTTGTCCAAGTGTACTCTCCACCTATTAAATCCAGCTCCAATAACTGAGCTATATCCGTAGCCTGTATAAACTCAGCAGGCCCCCCATGATTATATGTTCCAGATCCTTGCCTTTCTTCAGGTGACCTTATTTCGTTAAAATCCCCCCCTACAAGCCACAAAAGACAATATAGGTCCAATTTGCTGAAGAAGATTCCAGAGTTGCGTTCTGTCCTCCCTAAAAATAGCCTTACCATATAATGGTGTATGGAATAAGATCAGACCTCCAGAATTCTTCAATTTTGCATTGATTAACTGAGGATGAGAAACTAATATATCTATCTACTGACCAAATTTTTTTCCTCCAAAACAACCAAATGGAGTCTGGAGATGCAGGACTGGAAGAGTCAGCATTATTATGCGAATCCCATTCTGGTCCAAACGTGTCCTTGATCGACTGAGCTTTATACGGTTTAATCTTAGTTTCCAATATTGAAAATATATCTATAGCCTTGGACCTAACTAATTCCTTGATTTCATTATGTGATTCAAAGGAGTTAAAGCCCCTAATATTCCAAATCAAGAAAGCCATTATGAAGTTTCAAATAAGAGATCACCTTCCCTTCAGTGCGGCTTCTTCCGCACCTACTTTGGAGCTTAAGTCCCCTCCATGGCTATTGGGTGTTTGTCGTGGCATATATGAACGGAAAGAAATAAAAGATACAGACAATACGTTAGTAGACCTCCTGAGGTAGTCCTTAAGGAGGTCATTAAAGACATCAGTCTCTCCTTTGATTCAATCTATTACAAGAAGAGCTGTTGTCACCCTTTGGAGACATGAGAGACCAACCTCCTAAGACAGCGTATCTAGTTACTGTATAACTAGACTACATAGCTAATGGAAGAGAGTCAATGAGTTTTTGCTCATTTCTTTTTACTTCTGTTTTTTTTTTGAAACAATTAATTTCATTAAAATAAGGCTAATGCCCAGTTTACAAAAATAGAGAATAACAACAGAATTAAAAAAAGAAAAGCAAAAGCTCATTGACATAATGCAAAATCAGTGAGAACCTTGAATTGGTACGGAGGGTTTCCCAAAGAAAGATAGGACAAAGCACCCTCAAATAAAAGATTCTCCCACTTGGGATTTCTACCTTCCCTTACTCCACCTGTACTTCGGTGAGCTGCTGATTAATCAATTGCATTGCACCTTCACAGAAATATGTCCTCTCTTGTGATTTGAGACCCACAGTAGTATTGTTACTGACACTACTAGTATATTATAGGATTTTCCGAATGCAGGGTATAGAGTTGCCGGTCTGAATACTTTTCATTTTATTTCCAACAGCCAAGTAATGATATTACCTTGAAGACTTATCATTTCTTCAACCTACAATCGAAATCATCTAGAGGAATTGTTTTTCTATGGGTTTATCAACAAGTGGAAGGAAAAAACATCACTTCAGATCTTGGAGACTTAAGAGGTCTGAAATTCACCCCATCTTGCATCAGGGATGGGAAATATCATGCTCTCCTGAAAAGAACACAGATGGAGCCCCTGCCTATTGTGAGAAACTGCAGCTCACCCTCCAACTATATGGTAAGTGGCAAGAACTAATACTCTGGCCTGCTTTAATTATGGTAGGAATAGCCCCACTGGGCTGGATTTTTGGAGGAGAGAATCATAGGCTCTGCATGGGCAAGGTCCTCAATTATTCCCACTAAAGACCCCTTAATCTGTCTCAACTATTACCACTAAAAATGCGAGGAATATAAATAGGAATAAATTGGGGAATAAAAGTTATTTTTGTTTTTGCAGAAATAATACTGAGGTATTCTTCTACATTTTCTCCATCGTCTTCCACTCTGTTCTTCATATCTGGTGGAAAGTGGAATCCAGATTCATTATTCCACTCTTAATTAAACCATCCAATCTTCTCAATAGATTGGAATGTTTCTTTTAATTAACTTCTCGTCACACCTTCCTTATCAAGCGGTATCAGAGCTACTACCCATTCATCAGCAGCAGGGTCGATCGTTTTTTTACAATGTCGGATGTTGTGACAAGGAAGGATGTGCCTCTGCGCGATGCGCCACCACCTGTAGCACTTGAGCATATGCGCACAGATGCGCCAGTGGCATTTTCGTAAATATATATAAAACTAAAGGAAATTCATATATTTTTTTATATATCTAAACTATATCAATTAAATTTTTTAGTTAAAAATATATTTATTAATTATCATAACACCCTATAATTCATTGTAACACCAAGGTTTAAAAACTGGTTACCAGTGGTTAACCGGTAGGGGTATTTTCGTAAAAAAAAAATCACAGATTCCCTGTTTTATATCTATTCCCTATTATATTTACCTATATATCTACCTATATGTCTATTTATATATCTATTCCCTGTTATATCCCTATACAATGGAGAAAAAGAAAAGAAATGTGAAAGAAAGTGGAGGAGAAGAAAAGAAATGTGGAAGAGAATAAAGAGAAACCCTAGCCGTTTCTTTAAACTTATAAAAGAGAGGCTTTTATAAAAAGAAAATAATAAAGTGGAGGAGATGAAAAAAAATGGCTAGGGTTTTTTTAAACTTATAAAAGAGAGGCTTTTATAAAAAGAAAATGATAAATAACCCAAGAGGCTTTTAAAAAATAATAACGTAATGGGTTGGGCCTTCTTTAATACATCTTTAACATCGAAAATACTCTATAACAATAATTTATTTAATTACACTTTTTTAGTCCCACATCGATAGAATTCAAAAAACACAAAGAAGGTTGGTCTATAAATAAAGATACATTTTATCTAAAACAAATATAAAGTCTTAAGAGTGGAAGGAGCTTATATTAAAAATAATATAGCTCTTTTCATGAACCAATGTATAAATTTATAAGGTCTTAAAATAAATTTTTTTTTGCCTTTTTTTTAAATAAAAACAAAACCCTGTTTTAAGTTATTTACTTAAAACAGGCCTAGATCCGGCTAAGCATCTCCCTGTGAGGTCGCATATGCGCGCGCACTCGGAACCATGATGTGGACGATCTGAGAAATCGTTATTAGATCTCACGGCAATAGTTGATGGTTTCACAAGGAAAATTAACAGCACTATGAATGAGAATGTATCAGAAAACAGATCGCAATGAAGGAATTTTGGCCGCAGCCAGACAAGGCGCAGGGGGAAGGAAATAGTAATGTCTTCTTCAAATCTTCATTCTCGAAGGAGGATTGGGAATAATTTTTACAACAAGAACAATTACAAAAATATGAGCATCGTGGAAATCGACAATACCGGGGATTTGACGATCAACAAGAGCAGAGGTATAATTGGCCTCCCGACGATCGTCGTCGAGGGGTATACCACATCAAATTCAGACTCAATGCCAGCCTAGTGATGCCTGCACCAGGAAGTAGTTCTCCCCCAACCTTGTTGATGTAGTTGATCTTTGTTTGAAGATCAACTACTTGTTAGATCTTTTGAATCCATAGAAGATGATAGAAAACACTAGAATCCACCAGTAAATAATCTGGAAATCCATCAGAAAATAAGATAAAATACCTTAATAAAATAGTGATCAAAACAACCGATCCTTTCCTTCAAGCCTTCTTTTATACTCTATTTCCAGCTGGAAAAGAGTAGGCTTGCAATATTGGAAAAGGTCTCTTAACACATGTGTAATGTGCCTGCATCACTTGTTGTCTAGGTTGAGGCTCCATGGCGCTCATGATCTGGAATATATGGGAGTTAAACTCATCCCAAAAGAAAGCAAACTGTTAAACTTAAAACTATGATATGTAAAAGAAAAGTCAGTGTCTTCTCATTACTATAAACAGAAATCATAACCAAACTATGAACCATAATTTGCTGGTCATAGAGGACTTCAATAAGATAAGGTCACCGGAAGAAAGAGTAAACAAAGTTGTATACAATCATGGTGTTTCAGCTGAGTTTATCAAGGCTACCAATGATAATGCACTATTATTGGAATCCCCATCCATTAGAAGCCACTTTATATGGACCAATAAACAGAGGGGACTTATTCATCCAAAGAAAACTAGACAGAACCTTTATAAACCAGACTTGAATCGATAACTGCCCGCAAGTTAAACTAGAATTTTGGAATGGGGTAATTTTTGATCACTCTGCTATGTTCCTTGTACTCTCCCAAAAAGTACACGGAACAAAACCCTAAAGAATACACTGGTCTAGGGGTGATTAAGGAAAAAAGTGTAGCTTATTTTTCCAAGGGTTGCATCATAAACCCTTCTTTCCATGGTATGCCTAGCATTTCCACTAAATCCATCTCATTTCAATATCCATGGCGATTAAGAAAGAAGAAAATTCCCGCCCAATATTTTTTTTATGCAAATAAACTTTTTCATTAATAAAAATGAAGGGCAGTGCTCTGATTATATGGAGATAAAAAAATTACAAAAGAGAAATGTGCTAAAATTCCATCGACTCTTTCCAATTAGCTATGTAGTCATGCCCAATATTGAACCAATTAAGAAAATTCTTTCTAGATGAAGTTATTAAGGATGGGAGAAAACCTGAAATTTCTTGGGAAAAAATGATACTCAAAATGAAGGGAGAACTTGGTGTAAGGGACTTCCACACCACCAATGAGGTTTGTATGGTCAAGAAGGCTGCGAAATATTGGGGGCCAACCGCAATCCATACTAGGTAATTAGATGAAAGAGATATGGTCAGAATATTGATACCATCACAATAAAGCGAACATTAGATTCTTCTGATTGGAAAGCACTCATGGTATTTAGAGAGAGCATTGATACATGCTTAAATTACCACTTCAACGGTTCAACCACACCATAACCTACATATGTTTCCCAGGTACTTTTGAGGACAACTAAGCAAGAAATCACACATAGATGAGCTAGCTGTAGAAATCTGGTTAAAAATTCCAACTAAATTCTTTGTTTTATTGTAGAGGGTAAGATGGGGGCACATTACTGCTTTCAAAAAGCTGTGATAATGGGGAGATAACATTCCAACAACGTCTTCTATGTAACAATGGAGAAGAAACAGTTTCACATTTCTACTTCAACTGCGTCTACACAAGGAAACTTCTGAGGTACTCTATCAAGCAATATTAAAAATCCAGAATAGGCCACTAGCAGGACAGGGAGAAGACATCAAGCTGGTAGACACGAGACATCATAGAGATAATACAAAATTCATTAAGAAAAACAACTTCTGAAGAATATGTTGGGCCCTTCTAGCTTTTCTTGCATGGCATATTTGGTGTGAGGAATATAAGACTAAAGAAGCATACCCTGAGGCCATCAGGACTGATCTTCAAGGAAGAAATCAAGGATTTCAGCATATTCCGTAATACAACATCCTTTGGGAAAAACAACTAAAATCCAGTTTAGGAAAATGCGCTAAAAACTTGGGAGTCCATAATTCTGAGACATCACAACACCCTATAAGGAAAACTCTATTGAATCTAGGACCATGAGTTTACTCATTCCCATATCATATGTACTGGGTGATGCCCATCTTATTTCATTTTAATGTAAATTTAACTTCATAAAAAAAACTTCACATTATAGTTTAACAAAATAAATTGGATTAATAACCATTCACTAATAAGTACATTTTTTTTTTTACGAATAAGTACATAATAAAACTATTATGTGAGCATATTCTTCAATTCTACCTCCCACAAAAATCTCAGTTTAAACACAGATTGAGAAGAATGTGCTGAACTCATAGGAGTCAAACCTTCTAACATACCATTCTATGACTATAAAATATTATAGATGTACGAGAGTGACAATGTGAATTTTCTCATTGCCTAATTTTTGTAATCTGGGCTAGACCCCTTTCAAAAATAAAGTCGACTCCTTGAATTTACCCAGATTAAACATTGTTTCAACATTTACCTATATCAAACCTCTCACCCCTGATCAGTCTTTTTCCAGTTTACCTCCTCTCTAAATACTCTAGCACTCCTTTCCCTCTAATATGTCAACCTGTTACTTTCATATATCAATCAGTGGAGAGCCCAACAAGCTGATTTCTTAGGGAAACTCCTCTCGATTTTTGGAAGTGTCCCTAAAATTAAATCTCTATATCATGCAATGTATCTTGTTATTCCCAAAACATAATCATTCCAAATCAAATATGAACTCTAAATAGTTGAAGAGATGCTCCAGATCATCTATTCATGCACTTCATTATTCCAAACATCCTTAGCCCAAACTGAGAAGTGAGAACTTCTTATCTTCATAAAAAAAAACTGCTTACTTCGTGTAAGTCTCCAGGTACTCTAGGCCACCTTTGTTGAAAGCTTGCCACAACTAACATTCCAACGCAAAGGGGGAACTTGTGTACACCATTGTTTCACAGGCCGCAGACATGCATGTCTGGCAACCACCTTGTTATAGCTATCACACATTTTAAGTCCTTTCTACCAAGCCATCTTCAAAAGAGATGTACTACATGTTCTCTTGTTCTATAGAATTCTGAATAGTATTCAGTGAATACTGTGGGACTTGAAAAAAATCATTTTTCCAAATAGGTGAATCAGATGTGTAGATGAATAGTTTTACACTTTTCAAAGCTTTTGAAAATGATAAAAATAAACTGCATTAAAATCCAACTTAAAGACTGGATTTACATTTTCGGTTTGCGGTTCAGAATGATATGAAATTTCAAAAGTTTGTGATTTTTTTAAAATAAAATCGGTTTTCTAAAGCATACCAAAAAAACTTTTGCAAATCTTTTGTGACGAATGATTTGATGGTTTTAAATTGAATTTTGCAGCTTACGAAATCATCCACGGTTTGAAGATATTAAAAAAACAAGGGAGAATCATTTTAATCATCATGCAGTTGCAAAATCACTTTCGGATCTTAGTGTTGGAAGGCAACTGTAAGATTTTTTGTATCTTTAATTAGTTATTTTGTTTTCTCAAATTCTATTTTTTCATGCAAATGAATGGTGGCCGAAGGGGGGGCAAGCTTGTCTGTGTTTTATCATTTAAACAAGCTAATCATAAGAAAAAAAGTTCACTGAATAAGTTGTTTTTAAAATAATTTTTAGAAAATTAAAGTATATGCAAAATCCCAAACTCATAGGTCACATCCCAAACTCATATGCAAATTTTAAAAAAAAATTATAGGTCACATCCCAAATTCTCTCTATTAGGACTGTTTTAATAATAAAATATAATTCAAAATTTTCAAAAAGCATATTCTTTCTCAAAAAAAAAGTTAATCCAGTCATATAGTGTCTTAGTTTTAGGTTTAGATTTTAGTGATTTTGATATACCCATTGTCCACATGATCTTTAAAAACAATTCTGTGATTATGAGTCAATACGACTCGCACTATTTGTATTCTGTGGTGATAAGTGATTCTTTTTTTACTTCTTAATATTGTAGACCATTGTGGGGAGACTTAAAACAATGCAAGGTTCCAATTCTTGTTATGGTCGGGCAAAAGGACACAAAATTCAACGAAATTGCACGCCAGATGCGTGATGACATCAACTGCACTACAGATATGAATTCTAATTCTTCTTCTGAAAACAAACTGTGTACTGTTATTGAGGTTCCGGGGTGTGGTCATGCCGTGCATTTGGAAACCCCACTTGCTGTTGTCCACGCCATTGGCAAATTCCTAAGAGATGTGTAGACGATATATTCTTTTCACCAAATGTTTGATTTCTTTGTACGTTATAGAATTAAAACATTCTTTAAAAATTGTATTGTGATAAAAATATACATTTAATTATTTATACCAAACAATCTGATCATTGAGATATTATTTAAATTTCTTGAAAAATACGTTTATTGTTTTTGATCTACTATTATTATTATTATTTATGCTTGAATACTTGGTATCATTGGGTTTAAAATTATGTAAACTTGGGTCAGTTTATTTTCCCTCAATTATTTTTTATGGATCAAAATTGAGATATCTCACTTGAAACTCATCCATAAATGTGAAAAAATCTTGCTTGATATTTTTGAAAAATTATTAAGAAACATCATCGTTTTATTCGTTTATATGTTTCTAAAATTTCAAATTTTATTGCAGTAATCTCTATATTCCATTAGGGTTTTTGTTTATGGTTTTGGACCGTAATTTTGAGAATGGAGGAGACTTTTTCATTGTAGATTCTTTATCGAGGTTACTTCCGGAGTAGTCATCGAAGGTTGTTGGGAAGATTGCACGTCAGCGACAATTGGATGAGCTTGGGTTTTTCGGTGGCCGAATACTTTCATTCCTAATCGTACTTAACAAAACTTAAGATCTTTAAAATTAAAAAACAAGAAAAAAACTCAATAAAAATCTTTAATGCACAACAAATTAAGACAACCAATCAAAGAAAAAGAGGCAGGCCCAGAAAGGAGACGATAACTAAGAACCCAAACAACTACCTAGCTGGAAAGGGGTTAGAGCTACCCCCCCAATTGCCCTAAGAACATCCCTGACAAAAATATTCATATAAGGTCTAGAATCAGCACAATAATACTGAATAAGAGGCAAGACAGAGAAAGGAGAAAGAGGAGCTATACATGGACTACGCCTCTTTAAAATCCACCTTAAGGAAAATCCACAAAAACTCCTTGGAAGTAACAATTAACTAGACTAAAAAAGTGAATAATCATAAGAATAGACTTCTTGTTCGTTTTTATTTTGCAAGTTTAATAAAGTAACATATTTTGATAAAACTTCACATAATTTACCATTTATTTTTATTTTTTAAAACATCAGAAAATCAAACTTAAAATTAAGGGTCAAAATAATCTCACTTAAAAAATCTATAAAAAAATTAGATGTAGGTTAATTAATATTACTCTCAAATCACGCTATTTTTTATTAATCTTAACCCATCCGGAAACCGGATTGATTGAAAGAAGAATAAGAAAATATACATTTATGAGGAAAACTGTGAATAAATGAATTAAGGAAAGAAAAAAATGAACTCTACTTCGACTGAAATTAGGATGATTGTTTACAAAACAGTTCCCTTGTCTTTTTTGTAAGTTGCTTTTCTTGTCCTTCGATTGCCATGCCTAGCCTTATCACTCAACAAAAGTTTCAATCCATCTTCTATAGTAATTATCTTAGGGTCTATGTCCTGAAATCATAGAAATTAAAGATAAATATAAATTATTAGAAATTAAGAAGAAAACCTAAAATATTTGAATATAGATTAGAAATTCAAGAGTCACTAATAGTAGCCGGACCCTTGCCTTTTAATTTGGATGTGCACATAATGTAGATGTAGATTAAGAGTGAAGAATACCACTCATCAGTAAGAAAAGAAGATATTGTGTATATTTCTTGTAATCTTCTTCGATTTTTAATACAAAAAATTTACTCTTTGTAAAAAAATATCTAGATGACTCATTCACTCATGAGCTATTATTCTTTTCGTTTTATGATTATATAAGTTTGATTAGAAATTTCTAGGAATTAGGATGGGTTGTTTAATAGGAAAAAATATGTGCATATATAAATATTTACGCATGTTATAAAAAAAATAGAAAAAAAATCACCTAGTGTTCTAGAAATAAACATGAGTAATCTCACCTTAGGCACAGGAGCAATGGTGCGTTGATGCCTAACTGTGAACCCGTATTTGGAACGTGCCAATGTTACCAAAGCCCCATCAATCGGATGATTACCCTACACGAGGTTTATCAATTATGATTTAGAGTTGTAATTAAGAATAAATTGCAAAATATATAATTTATGAATCTAAAATCTAAATTAACAATATACCAAAGATATTGGATAACTAAGAAGCTCCATTGCACCCTCTAGAGTCAACGACTCGATATCCTTCACCTGAAACAATCATATTAAAAAATTGTAGGATTTTAGATAACCTTAATGAGTTTTTTTTTTTTGAAGCAATTAAATTTCATTAAAAAATAAGGCTACTGCCCAATTTACAAAATAGAGTATAGAACCTTAATGAGTTGATGATAATTTTTTTTTTTTTTGAGAAATTAAAACTTTCATTACTGAAAAAGAGGTTGGGCATAGCCCAAGATTACAGAATATAGGGAAATGCAAGTACAGTGAATGTAAAAACATTGTCAATCTCTTATACAGCTATGACCCTGACTAACTGGCCAAAGACTGAAGCCTCAAGAGGTTGGACTCCCATGAGTGTATAGCTTGTATTTCAATATGTGAAAGATTGTGCTTCTTATAGGATGTAGAATCATATGCAATGCTCAAGAGTTGATGATAATTGAAAAAATGAAAATTATGGAGTTTTTTATAAAGTTAAATGAAGTGATAATTTTTTTTTTTTTTTTGAAGCAATTAAATTTCATTAGAATAAGGCTAATGCCAAGTTTACAAAATAGAGAATAGGAATAAAATAGAAGTAAAAAAGAAATGAGCAAAATGCTCATTGACTCTCTCCCATTAGCTATGTAGTCTAGTTATACAGTAACTAGATACGCAATGAAGTGATAATTAACAGACCTCTAAAGAAGCTCGTTTTGGTGGGCATTCCTTGATTTCCTTCCTATCATTACCCAATTGAACATAGAATCCAAATGGTCCCCGTTTCAAAAAAATCTACATAAAAGAGTATTTATTAAAAAGATAATGGTGATAACAAATACGATCATATAGATTTTATGATTTATAATTACTACCTGTTCTTGGGTTTCAGGATTAAGGCCAAGCAACTTTGGGGAAAATGCATTATCTTTTACAAGTTTAACAACATTGTCATCAACATTTAATACCGAGCTAGAAATGTAACTGGATTTTTATTTGAAAATTTATATTACCAATATGTCAAGATAGGATAATAGGAAGAAATGTGTTTAGCAAACTCACTTGCACTTTGGATGTTGGTCACAACCAATAAAGTATCCAGTTCCATATTTAGTAATTTTAAATATCAAAGTGCCCTCCGAACAACTGTACAGTTGCCAAATAATTTTAATTATTGAATGAAAAAAATCATATTACATTTGTATAATCAAAAAATAAACATTTCTAGGTTTTTTGTACACAATGGAAATTTTAAGATTTAAACTTTAAACAAGAAAATTGAGAAAAATATTGATTAAAGCAAAATAAATATTATATACCTTGGACAACTCCTGCTGCTTTTATCATCATATTTGTTGAACAAAACATGCCCAAACTTTTTTTCCAAAATCTTCTCTAGCTACAAAAGAATATTTTATTTATCAGCATCAAATTTAGAATTAAAAAAATATGAATTGCAAGTATAATATTTTTATATAAGAAATGACAAAAAGTATCCAAACCTGTTGAATATTGACGTTACCAGCAAGATCGCAATAATTCTTAAATCTTGCCCAGTAATCCTTCAAAAGACCCTTCCATTCCGTTGTCCCGGCTGATACATTATCCAACTGATCGTTAAAAAATAAATGTTAAAAATCATAAATAATAATAGTAGATATTTTCCAAAAAACAATTGTAAAACTATTAAACGTGAATATTTAGACTGTCGCATGTTGTGTGGGTCCATGGATATAATAAGACTGAAGAAACTAATTTGTATATATACTGTTTATTTTTTGGCAAATTTAATGATAAATGATAATATCTTTGAATTGTTTGAATAATGCCACCAAAGATGAATATATTTCAAGTTTTTACTCATCATAAGTAATGAATATGTTTAAAAAAAATTAGATAATAATATTAATTAAAAATAAGATTTTTTTAAAGAAGTAAAAGTTTCATTAATTAAAATGAGGGCAGTGCCCTAACTATAAAAAGATGGAGAAAATAAATAATGTAGAACACAACAGAGTTGTCTCCTTGGTTCTTTCTGATTTTCTCATAAATAGTTGAGAGAAAAATCTCAAGACCTTCCGCATTTATCAGATGTGTGTGGATGCATGTGAGTGTGTGTAAACTGTAGACGTTCTGAGCTGACCAAGTCATTTTTCTCCAGAATACCCAAATGGAGAGGAGATAGGGTAAGGGGAATTCTCTAATTCATTGTTGTGACTTATGAGAGTCTCTTATGTTGAGGCTTAAGCTACTTGGGAGATATAGTGGAGTGTGGAGACTGTTTTACATATAATTGGTACATGGGCCAATTATGTTGTCATTATCTTTGAGTCGAGTCCAAGATAGAACACTATATATATCTAAGTAGTGGTTGTATTATGTATCTTTGCATGTAATAGGGTTTTAGACACCATCAATATACACCAAGCAAGAGTGGACGTACAACAACATTGGATGGAACCATAGTTCCGGATGCGCGTGCATATGCGCGGATGCACCTTGGAAGAGAGATGCGTCAGGCACATCTCCCTTAGCATGCGATTTTTTAAATTTTTTATTTTTTTTATCTTCCTTCATCTTTTTCTCCATCTCATTTCAGAGTTCAGACATCTCATTTCAGAGATTAGGGTTGTGTTTTTTTTAATTAATTTGTTGTTTTTTTTGGGTTTTCGAAATGGCTGAATTTAATGAAAACAATGAGGATGAACCCCAACCTGAACCTATAGATATAAATCATTTGTTCTATAAACGGCTAAAGAAGACACAGGATCACCTATAGATCGTATTATGTATTTCAAGTTTGAACTAGTCTATGTGTTTTGAACTACTTTAACTATTTTGATATATTTTATGAAGTAGATATATTTTAGGTATATAAAAAATATATGAAAAACCTTTATTTTTTTATATATATACGAAAATGCCACTGGCGCAAAGGTGCGCTTTTGCGCGCAAAAGCTCAAGTGCTCCAAGTGGTGGCGCATTGTGCAGAGGCGCATCCTGAACCTTGGATGGAACCATTATAAAAATCCGGTGTTCTTTGTTTCCTTCTTGTACTTTACTTTTTGCTCGAGTATGAGTGATCTAGATCTAGATCTGTGAGAGCAATTCAGCATTGCTGATTACTGTTTGATCAATAGATCATTGTGCGATCTAATCAGATCAGCTTGATCTGATTGCAGTAGCAATTCACAGTTATTCCTTAGGTATTAGGGGATTTGATTTTTGTTTCAAGGAGAGAGAGAAAGTTTATGGAATTTTTCTTAAATAACTTTCTAACCTCAAATTGAGAGGCCGGGGAGTTAAGCCTCCTAACATTCCAACACAAGAAAACCATAGGAAGAGAGGCTCTTGTTCGAGTTAATTGTGTCGAGAATCTTGAGATAGATTGCAAGGAGTTATACGCAATTATTTCAATGAGCAATTAATAAATTACTAAAGGAGACATAAGAATAAGTGAAGAATATTCCTCATGGGCTCAATTCCCAATGGGTTGGAGAGAATCGGATAAGTTATTTAGGGCTCAATTCCCAAGAACACTAATTCATTAAATACTTATTCTTTTATCACCAAGAGTAAGGAGGAGGGAGCTCAATCACCCCCGGAGAGGTAGTCAAGGCTGAACCCCGTTAACAAAACATTCTTGTTTTGTGTGATTTCTTTCCTTATTATTCTAATTCTTTCCTTAAATCTCTCCTAAATTCATTTGTGAGGAAACCTAGAGAGACACCATTCACTATGAGGGAAACCTCGAGACCTCACACAAAAGTACTGATCTGATACGTGTAATGAGATCAGAAAAAATAGAAGTGGAGGAAGGAAAAATAAGAACACACAACAAAAGAGAATGGGTTCAGCTATGCGTACTCCCCGGGGGTGATTGGGTTCCTCCTACCCTTGGTGACAAGAATTACAGACGGCAGAAAATTATCCAACACAATTACAAGAGAAAAATTAGATGTTATTTATAATTAGTTATCTAAAGAGGCGTTCCCTAGCCCTTGATAACTAATTAATCTAACAGACCCAATAAAAATTATTAGCACATGAAGAATATTCTCCATCTAACTTATGTCTCCCTTATAATTTAATTAACTGCTCACTGAAATAATTGTAAATAACTTCTTGCAATTAATTTCAATGCAATTAACTCCAACAATCTCCCACTTGGAGATTATTCTTCATCACCTCACCCCAGCCTCCATGCTTAGACTTTGTGGAGACCAACTAAGGCCATGCAATATCTTAGCTTCTTGATGCTCATGATCTTGGTAAACATGTCAGCAGCATTTTCTTCACCAACCACCTTCTCTAAGATCAATTCATCACTTTCAATCAACTCTCTTATGAAATGAAACCTGTTTCTGATGTGCTTCGATCTGCTATTGAACTTTGGATTTTTAGCCAAATAAATGGCACTTTGACTGTCACTGAAAAGAACAGAATTCTTCAGTTTCAAACCCAATTCTGTCAACAAGCCCTCTAACCTCACCTTCTCCTTCACAGCTTCTGAGATAGCAACATATTCTGTTCTTTTCAGTGACAGTCAAACTGCCATTTATTTGGCTAAAAATCCAAAGTTCCAAGGCTGATCGAAGCACATCAGAAACAGGTTTCACTTCATAAGAGAGTTGATTGAAAATAATGAATTGATCTTAGAGAAGGTGGTTGGTGAAGAAAATGCAACCGACATGTTTACCAAGATCATGAACGTCAAGAAGCTAAGGCATTTTGTGGCCTTAGTTGATCTCAACAAAGCTTAATCATGGAGATTGGAGTGAGAAGATGAGGAATAATCTCCAAGTGAGAGATTGTTGGAGTTAATTGCGTTGAGATTAATTGCAAGGAGTTTTGCAAGAGACTTATTGAACGTTCGAAACTTCTAAAAAGACTATAGTGATCATGGAAGACAAAATGCCTATGGAGAGCATGACGCCTTCAACTTGAAGATTTATGGCATATTTATGTTTTAGATATTAATTATCATTGTTTTGGACAGATTATGATTCTTAGCCATATGGAATAGAGTGATAGACTACATAGAACTGCATGGAACATATAGCCTGCCCGAAGCTTGAAGGGATTCATGACTTCTGCAATATGCCGCAAGCAATAAGTCAATAACTAGCATTGATGCTAAGAAGAACATGAACAATGCTATCTCCTGACTTCCAAGCTTTTTCAGGCGATCAAACGCTGCTTGGGTGCGATATGCGACCCAATATGCGACGTTTTCCGGCGAGGTGATATTCCGGTGAGGTGAACGGAGAGGTCTGGCGAGGTGACAGGAAGTTCGGCCGGCGAGATGAGAGGAGAGGAGGCTGGATTGAGGAGGTGGGGGGAGGGAGGCAACTGTTTGATTTTTTCACTTAGGGTTTACAACTTTAGATATATTATATTTGATATTTATAATAATGTTATTTAATTGGGTTTTTTTAGGTCCTTAAGTTTTTAAAGTTTTATAATTTTTTATTATAAAACTTTTATTTTTTTAATTGTTTATTGGGTATATGGGTCGGGTTTAGCCGGATCCAAACCCAAAAATAGGCGACCCCCCAAATATGCGATGGGTGGAATGCGACCATATGCAAAAGCTTGTTGACTTCTACTAATGTGGAAGAAAACACGATAGATGACTTTCGGATATGGTTAGAAATGGTAAGAAAAGAAACATACATATATACTTATATACAGGTATGCAGGAAAGAAGATTTGGATTCTAACAAAGTTTGAGTTGTGCCATAACGCGTAGCGCCGGCTAGCCGCGCTATGAGGATATAGCGTTCTATAGCGCCTCCATAGCGCCAAGTTTATTTTTAAAAAATTCTAGATATATACAATAATTAGTGATCAAGTTAAATCAATAGTTTTAGAAATGGAGAGAAATGGGGAGAAATCGTGAGATCTGGAAGAGAAATTTATATAAATACCAACCATATTTGGGTATTTGGACGGATCCTAACCCGGATCCACCTAAAGGTCCACTTCCCATAGCGCGGGGAAATAGCGTCGTCTAACCACGCTATGGGGTATATAGCGCACTATAGCGCTCACTACTCAAAGCTTGGATTCTAATGCTCAAACTATTTAATTGAGTCCATGTTTGAGTCTCGCGCGAGATATTGCCCATAGCGCGGGTAGCTGGCGATATCTCCCCGCGATATGCCTATATCTCCCCATTTCTCTTATCTTCTCCCCATTTCTCCATTCATGATTTTCTCATCTCATCTCCTCCTCTCTTCTTTTCTTTTTTTTGCAAACCCTAGATGATTTTTGAATTTTTTTTAAACCTAATTTTGAATTCTGAAATTAATGATTACACTTGATCACTACTACTTTATAATATTCACTATTACTTTATAATATACTGAATATATATAAAAAATAAATAAAAATACACTTGGCGCTATGTAGGCGAGATAGTGCGCTATCTCCCCAAGTACCGGCGCTACGCGCTATGGCGCAACTCAAACTTTGAATTGAGTACTCGTGTGGTGTCCCAAAATTCTCATCCACACACTAGAAGGTGCTGATGAAATTATTTTACAATGTTTCGGGTTGTTGAAAGTTGAAACTTTGAACAAGCCGGTTGTAAATCAATGCATATAATGTCATGACTCATGACACTGTAAGGAAACCTCCGATCACTTATTCTTTGGATGTGCCTGTTCGTGTAAATTCTGGCAAGTAACTAATGTGATAGTAGGTGGTCTCCTTAAAAACACTTATAAAAAGTAAAAATATCATAGAGATGGCTTAAAATCTTTTTTTTTTTTTTTTTTTGAAGCAATTAAATTTCATTAGAAAATAGAGAATAAAAATAAAAATAGAAGAAAAAAGAAATGAGCAAAAAACTTATTGACTCTCTCCCATTAGCTATGTAGTCTAGTTATACAGTAACTAGATACGCTGCCTCAGGAGGTTGGTCTCCCATACTTCCATCATAGATGTCTCCAAAGGGTGACAACAACTCTTCTTGTAATACACTGAATCAAAGGAGAGACTGATGTCTTTAATGACCTCCTTAAGGACTACCTCAGGAGGCCTACTAGTGTGCTGTTTATATCTCTTATTTCTCTCCGTCCATATATGCCACGACAAGCATCCAATAGCATTCCATATTAACCCCCAATGGGGAGAGTGGCGCGTAATCTTTTGTGCTGCCTCCGTTAAATCCCCTAATCTAATATCTGGACTGGATTGAGTAGGGACTGGAATGTTCATTATTTTCCAGAAAGCGGAATTCAGGTGTTCCGCCAACGGAATTAATAGAAATCTAGAATAAGAACGGTTAAAGAAAAGATGACTCCTAGTTTCATCTTCCATATTGCACAACAAGCAAACAGAAGGCACTTGTACTCTCCAACTTTTCAACTTTTTGAACGTGTTTAGATGATCCTATTTCACCCTCCACAACAGAATAAAGAATTTTGTCGGCATCTTCGACCAAATTCCCTCAGCTAACATGTCTTTATGCTTTCTATTTCTAATATTTTCCACTATTCCCCCCAATTTATTTATCGGAGTACCAGATCTCCACACAATCGTACTATTGATCCTACAATCCAAACATTTATCCACTAGGCTTCTTTCTGAAACAAAAGCTTTCCAAAAATGCGAATCCACAGTAGGCGTGATTTGTATATCATTAAACGTCTGTCCTTTAATATACCTATCTTGGATCCATTTTACCAGAATAGAATCGCTCCTATCCCAGTACTTTGAAGCTCTTTTAATATTGGTTGCATCTGATGCCAATATGATACCAAATAAAGGTTGCATTTGAAGCTCTTTCCAATCTGATGCCATCTATCGCTCTTAAAATCTTAATGCCAAGGTAAATAAAGGAAGTCGAATCTGATGTCTACTAGCTACCGGACTACCACAATATAATAATATGATACACAATTTAATGATCGTCATGAGAATTGTTTATAAGAAGGGAAGATTTAGAAACACAAACAACTATAGAAAAAAGTTGCTGGACTCTTGAGTCTTGAGATGTGGGAAAGGGGAATCATATGAAAATTTTGGTAATACCACTTTGCTTTATAAAATTAAATGTAATCCATCCTGATGTAGAATATCTACATAGAGGTGGACCTAATTGTGCTCTTGCTTTTGCAAGGAGCACAATTAGCTTTAACTGAACCTGCATGTTCATCTCAAAGGTAGTCCCCCTTTGCTCTTTGCTCTTTATGAGATGACTATAAATAAAGGAATAAGGTGGGAGGCAAATTAGCTAGTATTTTATTCTATTATCAAGGTTTCTCTCTCCTTTCTTTTTCTACTTTTCCATTGCTTGAATTACTCTTTCTTCCTTCTCTGGTGGAATCCAGTAAAATATTTTTATTACTTGGATCTTCTCGATTCAATCCCAAGGTAGCCGATCCTCATCAGATCTGCAACACCATATCCAAAGGATATAGGTTTAATGGTTTATGAGGAATTCGATCCTTTAAAAGTGTGGTAGATGACATTGTAATTTTACTAAGTATTTTAAGAAATATATCCTAAAAATATCAAATAGAACACTAATAAATAAGGTTTCGAACGCAAAATATAAAAAATGGCAATTGTCATTGGATATGATGAATATTTGTAAATTAATAAAATATATAAACTAATACCTCATTTTCCATGTAAGCCGTGAAACTATAATCTAATACCTCTGAAAAATAATGAGAGAGAAAAGTCGAAACCTGAAAAAGCAGAAATATATTAAAAAATTGAAATTATAGCAAAAGAAATCAATTAAATTGAATGCTAATGTCAAAACTACAGTAGGCTAGTTGCCAGTTGGGCTAGCTCATCGTAGACTTTGGTAAGACCAACTAAAGTTCCTCCACTGGGATTTCAATGTTTCCTTATATTAGGTGTAGATTTGTAAAATGTATACATGTGTGTGTGACGCTTTCTTTAATAAATTAAAATTTATAGCAAAAAAATTTTAAAAAAAATTAAAATTTTCATTATTGAAAATAAAAGAGGAGGCAATGCCCAGACACAAATGTAGAGAAATGCAAATAGAGGTAGTAAAGCAAAATGCAAAACATGACATGTAGTAACATGATAACATCATAATTTTGAAAGCTCCCAAGCTTTTAAGATGCGATTGCACTGTGCGCCAGCACCTGAGGCACCCTAGACGCCAGTGGTATTTCAGTAAATAATTAAAAATACATACATGTGATCGAAAAATATATAGTTAATTCATTTCAGATTGATACTTAAAAGTCATAATGTTTTAAATACTGAAATACTTAAATACATTCATAAACTAATACAAAATACTTAAGGTTTGTAGTAGTAAATCAATCTATGTGTTCTTCGACAAACAGTGCTAAAAATCACCAAAATCTGGTTGTTTTTTTGAAAGCAAAATCTAGAATTTTTTGTCTCGCCTTAAAACAGAGTTTTGATGGTCACCGGAGGTATGGAAGGGTTTGTATGGGCACGGATTGAGGAGGATTGGGAGGGTTTTTGGAGAGTTTTTGAGGCTTCCTTGCATTTTCCAGACTCTGGAAAAGTGATGAGCCCTAAAATAATTATTTAAAACAATCACTTAATGTACCAGATTGACACCAATTACCAGTTATATAATTTTTTTTTTTTGCAAATAAAGTTATATAATGTTAATTCTGAGGCCATATGTCATATTTTCTTTTATTTTCCATTTACAAATCGCATGTGAACAAGAAATGCCAACTAACTTGGGAACTCTGTCACCAATTTACCACATCTTTCTGCCCTTCACTGGTTGACAGTTGACACTTTATATGATCCACATATCCTTTCTTAAAAGCAATGATTGCAAGGGAGTAAAAGGACTCCAATTTTTATTTTATTTTTCAAAATAAATTGATGTGTAAAATTTCATTAGAAATGAAGCAGGTCTTTCCCTTTACCAGTTTCACAAATAGAAAATCCTTAACAATTTATTCCATATTTTTATTGTAGCTAGGACCTATCCAACTGAAATCAACAAATAGCGAGTTTCCCAAACTTTCGCTGCCATGGACTCCAAGGCACTTTTGTCAGGCACATAGACCTTGATGTCAAAGCTTAGTACATCATGTAGAACCTCTTTGCTGACCTCCTCCTGAGGTTTATCCACCATCTTCTGTTTCTTTCTTTCCATAAATGCCAAGAAACTGATACTGATAATGCCAAATGAAACATCCAACAATTAAAATTCTTAGCAGAAGTCTGAATGACTTTCGTGATATCTCCAGCCCTGATATCACCTCCCACTACCCCAAGGGCAGGGTAATTGGATTTTCTCCACTAGACATGCCCTGAGGGACTCCTTGCTGACCTCCTCCTGAGATTTATCCATACCAAGCTTTCATCTTCTATTTCTTTCTTGCTATAAGAGTCAAGAAACAAATACCAATAATGCCCAGTGAAGCCATCAGAAATTGAAATACAATAGGAGAATTCAGGGCACTGCCTTTCATTGTTCATGATATCCCAGGAAATGGACATGGACCGTCACCAAAAGTCCAAAACTATAGGCCCAAAACCCACCATCCGGGTCCGGCCCTTCGTACCTAACGACACCCCATGAAATGGACTCCGGCATCACCACATGGTGTAGTGTCCGCCGCGGCTCAGCGCCAGTGTTCCATCACTTGAGTCGAGGAAGCCGTAATTGTGCCCCCTGGATCCATTTGGACCTGGGGTGGACACAAACCAGCTCCGGAAGCCCATATGAACAGTGCCTTACGTATTAGTATAAAAGGAAGGGGTGCAAATAGAAAAGGGTTAATAATTATTGTTAAAGAAGAAGGATTACACTGGTGAGTGGTGAGCACCCCTCATTAATTGCTATAATGAAAATCTTCATTTCTATTCAAAAAAATAATGGAATGATGTTAAATGCAGTGATTTTTGGTATATCTTCAACTAATTAGTGATACTGAAAATAAAGATCCAAACAATAAAAACCACTGTTGTCTGAATTTAAAATTTTCCGGAAAATATGATATACCATGCGTCCTCTAAACTCGGGATACAACACTCGACCTTTTGCTTTTACGTAATTTCTGTCCTGGAAAAAATAAAGTGTCATTCATTTTTTCCGCAAATGGTAAAATTTTCATTATTTTCAAAAAATAGAACATGCAGGGGGGTTGTGTACACCAAGTTGAGTGTATCCAATGGTTCCAACTCTACTCGGCTATTCTTAATTAACATATGCACTATGTGCATACCTAAATCAAGAGAGGTACAACCGTACAAGCAAAAATTTCTAGCTAACCATATTAGTTACTACTGTTCCAAGAGACAAGTGAGAGAATCTCCTTGAGGATTTTTGGTAAGTAGTAAGATGAGATTATATTAACAATTAAATAAAAAAATTGCAAAATAAATTATATTTGAATTTTATAAGTAAATGGCCATCCATTTCCAAGTTCATCTAGTACCTGCAAAACTTTGAGTATTGGAGCATAAGTAGATGGCCTTCCAATTCCTAGTTCTTCCAGCTTTTTAACCTGAATACCATTTGAAAGAAGGAAACCGACTAATAAGGACGAATCAATATACTAACATATATTATATTTATTTATTATCTCACCAAAGACCCTTCTGAATATCTTCCAGGTGGTTTAGTGTGATGTTGCTTACATTCTACATTCTTCAGTTTTAATCGATCATTGACCTAAAAAAATATCCAAAAACTATAAGAATTAAGAATGGGCATTTGCTTCATACTTACAATTTTGGTGAGAGAAAAAATGTTACAAATTTAAATGAAGTGGCTAAAAATGTGTGACATGAAACTACTTTGGCATAATTTTTACCTAATTTCTGTTAAAATAAAAAACCAAGATGGAGAAATAAGATCTGAGAATTGATGTAAAAATGCCTTGCATTCATCAAGAATTAACCATATATTCTATTACATCTCCACCACCTTTGGTGGTTGAGCACTACCTACTGTGTATAACAGAAAGTAAAAAAGAAAACAAGTGACTAGCAGCCATTAGTAATAATATTTTCAATTTGAAATTAATCGGTTATCATTAAATAACTTAACAATATTTGCAATCCAAAATATTATATGTACCATCAAAGAACTTAGAACTGAGAAAGACTTGTCATTAGAAGAAATTTCTTCATTGTCGTTTGGTTTGATTACTCCAGCTTCTGGATCCTACAAAATTACATAAAAATATGAGTAACTGCAATTTCATTTACCAAAATTGAAAAGAAATATCTAGCATAGAGTTCAGGTGGGTCCGGGAAATATCCATTTGGAAAAACTTATACAAAATATATAAGAAAAACTATAAGAAAACAAAATTAAAAAATACACCTACAGCTTGTATACGACTAATACAAAGCTACCATTCTAATAAATTAATAAAATTTATCTTAATTTGAGTGATTAGGTCTCGTAACAAGAAGGAGACGGGGTTTGCTACTTTGCTATGGCCAGAGTTGTGAACGATAGAGATTGGAGGCTGCTAGGGTTGTTGAGCTGCTTGGTAAATACATTTGTGATCAATTGACATAAGCGTTACTTGGTAAATAAAGAATTTTGGGCCTGCTGGACTGCTGGGCCAAATCAAAATAAATGGAATGGGTTAAAAATAATGGAGTAATTATAATTTATAAATTAATAATATATATTATATATGTTCTAAAATAGCAGGGTGACCCATCCGGGTTTTAGGGCGACCGGGTCTGTGGACCCGATCGGGACGGAATCTTTCGCCCCGGTCCCCAAAATAGGATGGGTCCGGGTCAGACCTCGGATCCATGCTCACCCCTAGAGAGTATGGATGATGATGTTATTTATTTGATTTTTTTAAGCAATTAAAATTTTTCATTGTAAAAATGAAAGGCAATCCCCGATGACATGGAGAATAAGAAATATAGAATTATTTATTTAAACAATGCATGAACAGAGGTTTAAAGAAAACCCTAAAAAAAACTTCTTTTTTGAAATATGTAGGTATAATCTTGTCATGATAAAGGGAAACCTTATATACTGCTTGGTATCCGAGAAAATTGACTTGTGAGCTACTTGAGTGCAAAACAATGTCCTTTTCGGTACTCCCGATATCCACTTGAACCTGCAAAAATAATATCGCAAGAAATAAACAAACATGCTTTAAAATGTCCAATATCCTAATTGTTGCAAAGTGTCAAAGACTGAGAGGACTTAGAGTTTTGAATTTTTCTTTGGATCTACTTTGTTCCGAAAGTTTTTTAAGTCTTTGGTTAATTTATATACTTTACTCATCGGTACAAAATAAGATGTCTGCAACATGCCTGAGTGTTAAAAGGGTTTTTTTAAGCTGTTAAATGTTTTCATTGGGGTTAGGGTTTGGGTGGAATTTTTGAATTTCCCAATCTGAATTTTCCGTACTACTCACCATTTGTTCTTTGCAAGGCATGCAATTTCTTTAAATGAGGGTTCCTTTCCAAATGCTCTGATTGATACTTTGAGACTTTAGCCGAATTTTGGGAGCTCAAGGTCTGCCATGTGTACAAAAGCATGTTCATGTTCTGCTCTAATCAAGGGAGGCAAAATTGTAGCCCCTTCAGTTGGTGGAAGGTGCCTGATGTACCCTGCTTCCACTTGTCCATGATGCCATAGTCTAGAGAATCTATGTGTGTGTTCTCCCTTTGGTGATGAAAGTATGAAACTCCTTCCTCCCTTGTGTCTCTCTACTTTCTCCTCCTTTGTAAACACTGTTTGCACTTTGTTTGTTGTTGATGAAAGTTCGTCAGCTCCTCTAGTTTTGAGCAGTAGCCTTCCTCTGTTTTTCAAGTAATGCTTTATTGTTCCTGAAATATTTCCATACCTCTGCTGCCTTTTCACTTACCATTACTCTCATACAATGTGCTTGGTGGGTCTCTCCTTCAATTGCTACACAGTTACTCTAAAAAAACCTGTTAAGAGAGTCATCACAGTTTGGTTGCGATGCGAAGAGGGACTGATTCAAAAACTACACGACGGGATGTTGATTGCCTGATTTATTGGGTGATGAAAAAACCCAGGTGGGCTCTTTGGCCTTTTATCATTCTTTTGGTGTGGTCTTTTCCATCTTTTTCCGGGAAAAACCACCCAATAGATGATTGTGTAGCTTTTCCTCGGTATCTTGCCGGCCAGACCATGGTGCTCTGCCTTAACTTGAAAAGAAAGAGGTGTAGGGGTGGATCTCCGGTGATGAAAGGCTCACCGGAGTGGTGCTACACCTTGGGGACTTAGGCAATTTCACAAAATCGCCAATATTTATCCTCTAGTGCAGAGAAAAAAAATCAAACTGACTTTGAATGTTAAATGGTTGATAACCAACCTTTTATACAAAATCAAGATAAATCAAACTCAAAACAGTGGATAACTTTGTTTTGCAAACATTTAATAATGGAACTCATCTCTCCAAACCAAGCAGCTTTCATTCAAGGAAGGCTCATCTCGGATAATACCATTCTAGCGGATGAAATGGTACATGGTTTTGGAAGAAAGAGAACTCCCAAGAGGTGTTGTTTGAGTATAGATCTTAAGAAAGCATTTGACACAGTCAGTTGGAAGGCTATAATTGTCACCCTTGAAACGTATGAATTTTCTCATATGTTCTACAAAATGATTTGGAATTGCATATCCTCTGCATCTTTTTCGGTGCTGGTGGAAGGGACTCCAACGCCTCCCTTCAAAAGCCAGAGGGGGATTAGACAGGGTGATCCTCTATCTCCTATTCTATTTGATATGGTTATAGATGTTCTAAGTAGGTTGATACAGAATGGAGTAAAGAACAAAAGAATAGACACTTATCAGGTGAATGGTGCTACTTCTATATCTCACCTCATGTATGCGGATGATATCCTCATATTTTCAAAGGCAAACCTGAAATCGCTAAATGCAATTAAAACGGTGCTTGAGAAATTCTCATTGTTCTCGGGATTGGAAGTAAATGTGAGCAAGAGTTCCTCCACCTTCTCAAAAGTATGTGCAGAAAATCAATCTTTACATAATATCTTAGGATATACTGTTAAAAGTCTACCTATAACATATCTAGGGTTACCAATTACGGGAAAGAAAAAGTCATTTGGACAGTGCTGGAAGCTAATCCAGTCTATAGAGGCGCTCCTAGCAAGATGGAGTGGGAAATGTCTTTCCTATGGAGGGAGAATACAACTAGTTACCTGGATAATAGCTGGAAAGTATATTTATTGGGCGCAAGGTATGGCTATCCCTGATTCTGTGGCTAAGAAGGTGAGAAGGTTAGCTTATAGATTTATATGGGACAGAAGGAAAGGGATCCCGTGGGCCCAAATGATTCTTCCCAAGTCGAAAGGGGGTCTAGGGGTTACAGACCTTCCTATTATCACCACTGCAACCAATATTAAAAGAGCTTCAAAGTACTAGGACAAGAGCGATTCTATTCTGGTAAAATGGATCCAAGATAGGTATATTAAAGGAAAGGCGTTTAATGATATACAAATCAGACCTACTGTGGATTCGCATTTTTTGGAAAGCTTTTGTTTCAGAAAAAAGCCTAGTGGATAAATGTTTGGATTGTAGAGCGAATAGTACGATTATGTGGAGATCTGGTACTCCGATAAATAAATTGGGGGGAATAGTGGAAAGTATTAGAGATAGAAAGCATAAAGACATGTTAGCTGAGGGAATTTGGTCGAAGATGCCGACAAAATTCTCTATTCTCTTGTGGAGGGTGAAATGGGATCATCTAAACACGTTCAGGAAATTAAGAAGTTGGAGAGTACAAGTACCTCCTACTTGCTTGCTATGTAATCTGGAAGATGAAACTAGGAGTCATCTTTTCTTTAACTGTTCTTATTCCAGATCTCTTTTAATTTCGTTGGCGGAACAGCTGGATTTCGCTTTCTGAAAAATAATGAATATTCCAGTTCCCACCCAATCAAGTCCAGATATTAGATTGGGGGATCTGACGGAGGCAGCACAAAAGATTACGCGCCACTCCCCCCCTTGGGGGTTAATACGGAATGCTATTGGGTGCTTGTCGTGGCATATATGGACGGAAAGAAATAAAAGGTATAGGCAGCACATTAGTAGGCCTCCTGAGGTAGTCCTTAAGGAGGTCATTAAAGACATCAGTCTATCCTTTGATTCAGTGTATTACATACAAGAAGAGCTGTTGTCACCCTTTGGAGACATCTATGATGGAAGTATGGGAGACCAACCTCCTGAGGCAGCGTATCTAGTTACTGTATAACTAGACTACATAGCTAATGGGAGAAAGTCAATGAGCTTTTTGCTCATTTCTTTTTACTTCTATTTTTATTTCTATTCTCTATTTTTGTAAACTTGGCATTAGCCTTATTCTAATGAAATTTAATTGCTTCAAAAAAAAAAAACATTTAATAATGCTTTAATACAACATGCTTACTAAGCTAAAAAAACTACTCAAGAACTATTATATGACCTTAAATATACACAAAGAAGTTAATTAATTTAACAACTAATACGAAATACTCTAACCCTTATCTGCAGACAGATATTCTGATCGACCCACTATTTTAATTGACTCAATTTCATGGGTACAACTAACAATAAAATTGAGTAGTGTTTTAGTCGAAAGAGAAGGCACGTTATTTTCAGATATTCACCTCCAAAGGTAATCCCTATTTTTCACCTTTGTTCTTCTTTTCTTGTCTCTTACTGGTAGATACTAGATTCCGATATGTATTTCTCTTCAAGCACTGCAATCCATACTAACAGTCAAGGTTTCTGGCATGCAGATAGTTAAGAAACTTTCAGTTTGAATTTATTTTGACTGTGTTTGATTATCTGTTAGTTATGGAAGATAACAACATGGTAACAAATGAGAAATTCAGTGGGGAAAACTTCGGGTTCTGGAAGTATGGTTAAATAATCTCCCTTATCAGAAGAGCATGAACGAGCCACTGACAGGTAAAAAGCTTGAAGATATGAATCAGAAGAAGTGAGATTTTCCGAACAAACCAAAGGGAGCAGTCAGGATTATGACAGATCTAAGTCCAAAAGCACCGCAAGGGCAAAAGTTTTGTGACCTGGTCCTGGTGGAATTGCAATCAGAAAAGACATTCCAATTCAAATGCAAAGTGCAATCACGTTATCAAATGAATATGAGAATGTCTTGTAGTTTTCCAAGGGTATGGCTACATGGGTACAGGTCGAGTACAGTGTGTGGGTAGAGTTTGAAGTGAGAACAAGAAATTCAACTGCTGGAATTGAAAGTAGAGAATCTAAGAAAGGGTTAAGTGGTTTTAGGATTTTGTACAAATCCTAATGTATATCCCCATATAAAAGCATGCAATGTGTTTTCGAGAATATCAAATATTGAGAGCACAAGCCACAAAGTGCATCGATCAGACATTCATGGAGTAGCTGGAAGTCACATTCATCAAACCACTGATATCTCCTGTTTCTTCTATTCTATCTAGATCCAGTTCCAAACTGCTGGAAAGCTCTCTGGCTTTCAATATATTTGCAAGAATATAGAAACATAGGAAAAGAAGTGGAAAGAGGGTGTTCCATGTTCCAGCGACTGCATTTCCCCAACCACATGGTGTATTTAATTTAATATTCATAAATTTCAATCATAACATGTACTAAATACTAACTTCTAACAAGATTCTCAAGGAAATAAAAACTTACGATATCATTAACAGCTGCTTCCATTTGGCATGCTACGGTTCGCACCCAAATAAGAGTATAAAGCTTCAAGGAGTCTTCATCAAGAATCCCAACTAAACTAGCTGAAAGAGAGAGAAGAAGAAATAAAATAACAAACAAAAACTTTTTAAAATTACACAAAAGTGCAAACAAAATAAATAGAAAAATAATTTAGTGCATTGAATCAAACAAAATTATATTTGAGAAAAAATGGGATATTATAACTTCAAAAAGTTTTAGTTTGAATTATTACATGGGAGTCTTGAAATACTCGTGGGTCTTATAGCTTCATGAGCTTCTTGGGCATTTTTCACCTTCTTAAAATATTTTCTAATCTCCTTGACAGCGTAATTTTGCCCATACCTGTAAATA